>CM042565.1:8854512-8889512 GCA_023630585.1 Cranoglanis bouderius | reverse complement strand
TCTAGTGGAAACGGCTGTATGGTTTAAGCCTGCCTTAATAACGTTGGCATGGACAGATGTCTGGTCCCTGGTCATCTTCTTTACGTCTGTTCTTTTTCTTACATCTTTCTTTGTCTTAGCACTTACTATTTTAATGCCATGCCAGTCAAATGATGCAATCAGACTACATAATCACCTATAATATATTTGTGCTATCATTTTTGTATGTTCATATATAGGAAACCCGAGGTGTTTCACAGAGGTTGCTGGGTTCAAAAAAAAAAAAAAAAAAAAATGAAATGCCATAAAATGTAGAGAAACACTGGAGTGTAAATATGAACTGTCCATATGAACTTTGCAAATCTGTTTATTTTTGTCAGACTTTCTACCATCCACACCTCAAATAACACGCCAAGGATTTTTAAAAAAAAAAAAAAAAAAAGGGAACAATAACAAGTGGGAAAAGTCTTTAGTGGCTTGCGATAATGATTTTCTTTGAAGGATTCTTTAAAAGGTGCCAGCTCACTCCATGGAAAAAGAGGCAGAGGATAAGATTTAACAAGCTCTGGTGTGTGAGAATAGTCGTCTTTGTATGCTGGGTTCCAATGTTCCTTCAGTAGATATACCTTTTCTGAATGTGAGAAGGAGAGAGCTTGAATAGTGATACGTCTAACTTCGTCGTAAGTCAAACAGCTACTGAAATCCATCCAAGACAAAAAAAAGGTTTCTTTCAAAGGTGAGGTTGAATTTGCCGGGGGTTTTATTTGTTACCGGAATACATTACCTTTGGGTTATGTATGATTAGAAAAAAAGAAGGCGTTAACCGCTTCATGTCGTTATGACCATGTTACGAGAGAACTTTGATAGCAAAACTATTACGAACAGGTCAAAGTTTGGGATGTAGTTTTTTAACAGGGTGACTCTTGTTGCTAAAATATACGTTTCATAGATAGTGACTTTTTTTTTTTTTTAATGTTTGAAATGCTACCAAGTAGACATGACTAATCAAGTATTTGTATAAATTAGGAGAAGCACTTTGCTTTTAAAGACGTCCTGGGTAAGGGGGAAAAAAAATAACGAAAACCTACAAAGAGTTTACCGTTTTTATTGTGGAAAATATATATTATTGCTGTTTCTCAAATGATTTGTAAATACAGTTTGTTGTAAAATATGCAATTTCCTAAAATCCACTTAACCTTTCCAGAAAGGAAACGCTTTGATAAGAAGCAATGATTTATATATTTTCACACTGAGTTCATAGCCGTTTTAATGATTAGGTGTTTTAATTTTAGCTCATATGACTCACAGGAAACCCTTCACCAAATGGAAATGATCGGGCTTTGAAGCTGTTGTATAGTGTAGACGTCCTCTCAGAAAATAAAAAAAAATAAAAAAGAGCAGAGGTTCTGCCTTTTTTCACACTGAAAAAAAAAAAGCACCTTGCATATAGATCGAAGTGTCATTTGTTTCGGAAGAGATTGACAAAAAAAAAAAAAAAAAAAGACAAACAAAAACAAAATGCTGTATTGTGAAGGTCTGACTCATCACTGGGACTGCAGGACACCATGTTTATTTCTCGGAGCTTTCATCATGCCAGGTGAAAAGCTATCTGAATGTGATTCTATCCGATCCAATGTGTTTACACATGCAAATTCATTTTAATTAAGCTTTTTGTATTCTTCTTTTAAAGGATGTCTTTTTTTCCCGTTCTTTTTACAAATGTTAGTTTTATATATGATAGTGCTATAAAAATGGACAATTAAGCAGTGATTTTAATATATTGTAAACTAGCTTTGATGCAAGGTATTTATTTTTCATTTATGTATTAGCATTTTTAAGAAATTTCTACAAATGGACAAGAAGCTTCTGGATATTATGATTTTTACTCTCCATTTGTCGTTATTAGAGAAAAAAAGCCTGGATAGTTCATCATCTCAAGGAACTGTGCTCATTCATACTCATGCACACACGCGCACACACACACACACACACACACACATGCACGCACACCAGTTTATGCACACATACCAAACGACAGCACAGCATGAATTTATAGTACACCCAAGTCCTCCTAGACCAATCAAATGTCACTTTTTATTTATGCATTTTGCACATTTGGGTGTGTTCAGGGTTATTTTTTCCCCCCTCAATCCAATAGTTGTACACTGGCATCATGTGCTATAGGGACTGTACCTATTTAGTCACATTACATATTCAAACTACATGTTTATATTTTTATGTTCATTTTTGTTTGTTTGTTTGTTTATTAGATGATCTACAGGCTTGAGAATTACAATGCCAAAATAAAATCACCATCAACGACATACAAGACCTGTTTTTTTTTTGTTTGTTTGTTTTGTTTTTAACAAGAGTCATGGAGTTGATGGTGTGTATTGAGAATGTGTTCTTTCTTGTCATACAAGAGTCGTGTAAAAAGAAACCTGTTTCTGATGTCGAGCAGAAACTTAAAGGGAATTTTATTTTTAACAGCAAGCGTGGTTGAAGCGAACAAAAAAAAAAATTAAAAATGTCCAATGAAACATTATTATTACTATATAGCAACTGTGATGCTCCAGCTGGAGTGATATGAGATGTAAACATATATATGTAAGTGATGAAAATAAACTTATTTAATCAAACTGTGGAGGATGTCTGTATTTTTTTTTCTCATCTTGTTGAAATCCAGGACGTGAATAAAGCTGTGCATGGATAGTTTAGTCTTTGGAATGAGGAAAAGACTAAATGACACAAACTGAGCCCGTATTTATAACGGGGAAAAAAAAAAAATCAATAATCTTGGGCAGGACATCCGATCTAGGGGACTTGACAGAAAGGGTGCATGCATGAATGGGCCATAATGTGAAAAGTGCATACTGCAAATACCTGAGAAGGAAGAATGGAGACTTTCACAGGGTCAGAACAGAAGCGTTTCTCTTCTTCATTCCTCCAAACAGAGAGGTGGAGAGACGCTGAATTTTCATCAGGCACTGAAAGAGTCAATCCGGATGTTGGGGGACCTGAATGAAATCCTACATTGTGGAGAAATGTGTACCTCAGTTGCCCAGTAGGTTTCTGTTCTTAGAAGGGATACATTTAGCTGCCAACACACACACACACACACACACACACGCACGCACGCACGCACACACACACGCACGCTAAATTCTTACACAAAAAGACAGAAAGTGGCTGTGTATGAAGAAATACAGGAACACATGCCAGCAGAGCAACAAAATGCACACACTAGCTCTTTTCACACATTCACCTATCACATGTGAAAAACAATATTTGCCCAAGGTGGAATACATTCACTCCAAACTGCATGCAAAAGCAAAATGAACTGGTCACGGCTGAGAACGGAATTACTTCATAACCTGCAAAACCAGGGCTGGCTGGTGTAAATGGGCTAGGAGGCCAAAGCCAAATCTCTGTTTCAAGAAAATAAATAAATAAATAAATAAATAAATAAAATAAAATAACAGAACCGTGTTGTGCTTTGTGGCACGGCGTGCCATGTTTTGTGTTTTGTGGCATGACATGGCTTCATTACAGACGTGAAACACGTGACTTAAAAAAAAAAATTAGGAAGCATGAATGCTGTTGCCTGTCTGTATTTCAGCAAATGTGTGTGTTCCTGTGTGTATGAGTAATAGTGTCTATGAGATGGCGTGCTACAACGATCAGACCTTATTGTTTAAGAATAGTTACACCAAGGTTCTGATGCTTAATCCCTTCCATTCGATATCACTGCTGCAACCTACTCGCAAAGGGCTGTAGATTTTGGTTTCCCTCCATGTTGGCTACACAAAGCACAAAAAAACGAGATCAGCAGACAGACATTGACAAAAAAATCCCATCTCATGATTGCATTCTGACAGCTTAAAAAGCAGCAAACATATGGCTTTTAGTGCTAATGTTTAGCAAGCTTAGGACCAGTCAAACTTATTGATCACGAGGCCTTTCCTCCTCAAAGGTCACACAGGAAACTTAGCATTCAAAACAATGTCGCATCAGAAAAGCTCATTTTTAGACGGTGCTTCCAGGATTTCACGACTTCGCGATTGCAGGAATTAATGCAAAATCAAGCAAACTCCGCAATAAATGGAGGATCTTGCAATTTTTCAAAATTACTGCTGATTTTCCGCAGATTTGGGCTAAGACGCGTCATGTGACGTCATCACAACGCGCATTCAGCCAAAGCCCTCTTCGATTCACGTGTGTCAAACATGAGTACAGCTAAAAGCTCTCATTTACCAACAAACACCACTGTGAAAGAGCGTGCAAAACAATTTTGTGTAACTGCCAATTCAAGTAGTTTTCCACAAAAAAAGCACAAAAATCTGCATCGATTTTTTTATTTATTTATTTATTTATTTTTAATCTACAACAATATCAAGCATTTTTGGCTGCAGCAGTCACAAAAAAACTGTGAAATCCTGTACAGGACTGTATAGAGTGTACAAAGCAAAACAGTAACAAAGCATGGGGAAAAGGGACAACATTTCATATGTTTTATTTGTATGTTTATTTGACCACATCATAAAAAAAGACACTCTGAACCTGGCACTTACAGTATGTACATTTGAATAAACAGTATTTAATAACAGTATGTACATTGAATAAAGTAAATCATTAACTCCATATTAAACCTGAATCTCTTCAGATGACATCCAGATTTCGTTTTAAAAACAAATTAGCCATAAGGGGGCACGAAAAGGTGAAAGGGGTACATTTTTAAAGTCAACACGCCCAAGCACGGATAGACAGGAAATACCAGGGTGTAGTCAGGAAGACATGGTTCCCCTAAAGTCAGCTGGAAATTCCACATGCGCTTTCCTTATAACTGTTAAAACAGTCCAATGAAAGGAAAAAAATGACATAGCAGGTAATTTTGGGTGCACGTCCAACCTTAAATAAACAATAACGTTTAGGGAAAATACTACTCTCTGTTTTTTCGAGGTGCTATTATTTTTCATCGACGCCTATTACCACCGGATGGTTATCTTTCATGCTGTCTTTTCAGCATAAGTCTTGTTATACAAGTCCGGACTTTATGTCTGCTCGCCGTCTAAAGTACCTAATTTTAGTTGCTCTTAAAAGTATAGAATTAGATGTCAGGAAGTAGACCTAGCTAATCACACAATGTATGTTCAAAAGCATTTCCCCAAAACCACTTTGTCAAATTGTGTAATTGTTGTGGCCATTGAAGTCAAAACAAAGGCTCTGGAAGTAATGAAAAGTCAGGACACACTCAAAATTTGTAAGAATCCAGGTCTGGTCCATTAAATGTGCATTCAGTGTTACTTGGAAAGACAGGATTCTTTAGACTACTTAAGTCTTTAGATGTTGACACCTGTCGTGTTCCACCCACAAAATCACAAGGCCCTCCACCCTGTGTTTTTTTTTTTTCCCACTCAGGAGGTACAGTAAGTGTGACATCAATCATGCATAAACTGGGACAGGATACTCACCTGTGGCTTACATGCTACTCCAGGAATGAGGCTGAATCATAACTGACCTGCCATACATCAAAATCTTTTGGCATTCAGAAGGAATGTAGGAGGAACATCCATAGAAGAAATTCAGATGTGTTCCATATGTAAATTACAAAAACCCAAAATGAAAGAGAGAAATATCACAAGGTTTAACTTGGGTTTAGGTGAGACAGCCCTGCCGTGACTGTCTCGGTTCGTACGTTGTTGCCACGTTGGAACGATTACCTTTTAATTTACATCTTATTTTATGGAGTTCTCAGCGTTCATATCATGCAAATGTGATTCAACCGAGATTTTGATCAATCTTTAACTATAAATCTGTGCCCAGATTTTCAATATTAAAATTCGATTCTGGCAAAGAAGCCCTTTAAAGTACAGTATGAACACAACAGTTAACAGTTGCCTTGACTGTAGGTAAACATTTCAAAATGAAAGCATTTTCTATAAAGCAGTGTGAAACTGTATTTCATCATCATCATCATTATTACCTTCATGATATAAGTTAAATTTTTTTAGGCATGTAACACAATGACACTATCTGTATCTGCATCTGCATTCTGATTTAACCCCAAAGAATCAGAATCATTTTATTCGCCGTATACATTTACATGTATTAGGAATTTTTGGTGGGGTTTGGCCACAGCATGATCCAGTCAACAAAGTTTACAACACGTACACATCACATACATTAAACAGAGTGGTACAATTGTGATATATAATAATTAATAGCAATGAAATAGAATAATGACAATATTAATAAATAATAATATAGTTAATAAATACTAACGAATGGTAAAGATATTAAAAGCCATCCATACCACTTATCCATCCATACCACTTATCCTACACAGGGTCACGGGGAGCCTGGAGCCTATCCCAGGGAACTCGGATCACAAGGTGTGGGACACCCTGGACGTGGGACACCCTGGACATGGCACCATCACACACCCATTTACACACTATTTTGGAAATGCCAATCAGTCTACAATGCATCTTTTTGGACAGGAGGAAACCAGAGTAAACTCCCCAAAGGGGAGAACATACAAACTCCACACACAAAGGGCGGAGGCGGGATTTGAACCCCCAACCCCGGAGGTGTGAGGCAAACATGTGAACCACTAAGCCACTGTGCCTTAAACCCGCTTATGATCGTTTCTAACAAATGTATTTGGTTCTATTTCCGAAAATATAAGCAAACTAGTAGTCCAATTCTAATAACCACAACCCTGACCAGGCGGTTACTAAGGAGGAATGAATGAACTCTAAATGCATCACACAGCAACTCGAATCGTTTTTCGTATCCTCATATTTGTATCTGTATTATCTGTTACAACACGTTATCTGTTCGATCGGAATAATGTATTCATATTTGGTTACATCCCATTAAATTATATAGACCCAGATCTCCACTTGCCATTCACATGAGCCAAAGTTGCCAGAGCTTCCACCCAATTTAACCCCAGGCAATGCTATTGTATATAAATTAGCTAACCTTTTATACAAAAAATATTACAGATGCTTTTCAATTTTTTTTCATTTGTAAGTTGCACAGGTGGTGCCAAGAATGCACCTTAAATTTTTGTTAGAAACACAGTGATGCTAAAGACTCTATGTTTTAATACGCACATATGAAAATTAATGAAATAAACAGTGTGGCTACAGAACTACCGCCTTGTGCAAGGTTAACACACAAATGAGCAGGCCCACATGGTCAAGGCTCCCACAGGCTTCTAAAAGCGAACATCTCTCTGTTGATTAACAATTACACTTTGTACAATAAACATTCATGTGTGTGGAGTCTAGATCTGCCCAGTTGACTCACGGCTCTTTTCACAGCACCTTAAATAGTTACATATCATTCAACTCCCTCACAGGGCTTCAAAAACACACAGTTTATAGCAATTATAGAAGGCGTTGATTCATTTTCTGTAACAGCAGCTCAGACAGTAGTTCCGCCTGCAAAGCAAACCACAGGGTTATGTTAATCTGTTTGTTCAAAATCATACTGTACATGACCATCATTTCTATAACATCTTACACAGGGCCTTACATGGTGGATGCTGCACATACACTTTTATATATATATATATATATATATATATATATATATATATATATATATATATATATATATATATATATATATATATATATATATATATATATATATATATATATATATATATATATATATATATACGAGTGTAATCATTGAAGTTGTCTGTGAGTAGACATTTATTTAGCATTTATGGAAGGTGTCTCCAGTTTGTAACAGTCAGGGGTAAAGTTATATCATTAGTTTTCATACACAAAAGAGTCTTCAGGACAGAGGACTTTGCTCTTTCTGGTTTCTCTGTAACATGACAAGCTGGATTCTTTTGCCTTATTAATTTCAGTAGAAAGAAAATAGAGAGACTGCCGTTTGAACGACTGTTTTTAGCTGTCATAATTTAACTGATAACTGGAACTTGTTTCACTTACATTCAACAACATTAAACAGAACTACAAAAGGATAAGAGTATGCATTGTAATAGTATGTAAGCATGTATTGTTATTTAATAAATAAATAAATAAAAATGTTAGCATTGGAAAATTGCTGTGGTATAAGACACTTCAGGGTGTGCTGTTATAGGAACATTTATACAGTATCTTTGGTAACACTTTACAATAACAGTTAATGAATTGAAATGAACTATTAAATGAATAGTCATGCACTAATACCTGAATTAATACTTATTTAAATGTGAACTAATGAGTTATGGCATGTACTAATCAAGAACTAATGAAGAGCTAACCTTAACTACAACATGTCTTATTAATTCATGTGTGAATAACGACCACCTTAAGTACGTTAGTACATGTTTGTTAGTGAATGTGTTAATTAACACGTAGGGGTAAACCAAATCAAACATGCTCTATAAGAAAGAATATGAATTAAGCATGCATAATTTTCATAATTTAGCGGCTCAGTCCTGGAAGATAATGGGCGAAGAGGAAGAAGAAGCGAGCGTCAGAGGCAAGACACTCTCTCTCTCTCTCTCTCTCTCTCTCTCTCTCTCTCTCTCTCTCTCTCTCTCTCTCTCTCTCTCTCTCTCTCTCTCTCTCTCTCTCTCTCCCTCTCCCTCTCCCTCCCTCCACACACACTTTCTCTTCTGTTCTGCTCCGTAGTCCGTTCTTTTGTTCGCTGTTGTCTTGTTTAAATGCAGATGCTGACAAGTTTGTGTTGTTAACATGTGAAAACAAAGACAGTCAACTGTTGGGAAAATGTTTGTTTTTTGGGGTGTGTGTGAGATTTTGTGTTGAAAATGACAGGTTCTGTGTTATTGTACCCATCACAGAACTGGGATATCCTGCTTCATCATGAACCCAGGTTTCATATCATATAAACAGAACAGACAGACTTTCAAGGAGAGGTGCGTCTTATAGTTCTCCATGTAGTCCGAGATTCAGGATTTTTCCTTCATTTTAATCAGATCCGAAGTAACTAGTAACTTGCTACTTGAGTAGTCTTCTTATTGAATACTTTATTACTCTTACTCAAGTAATTAACATTATGACTTTTCCTGTTAGTTGAGTAATTATTTTGGTTACTCTACCCACCTCTGATGATTTTAAAATGTTTATATAATTTGCCAATAATCTTACAGAACACTGGTTTTAAATATTAATAGATAATAGCATCTGCTAAATGAATAAATGTTACTGTAAATGTTCACCCTTGTAGGCATTGGAGCAGAGCCCCGGGCCCTAGCCACTCAGAGGATGTACAAGTATTACAGTGGGATTTGAAGGGAAATGGATGGAGAATGAAGCAAAACAAGTTAAGATGAAATTATTGGTGTTTATTATTACATTCGATAAGGAGGATTAACGTAAATTATGAAAGTAATCCAGTGCCATCCAATGATATTTGTGTGCACAGCTGCATATGGTAAATTATATAAACAATTTGAAATTATGCAAATTTAATTCATATTCTTTCTTAGAAAAGAAGTAGAGCAGGACTGATTTAGTTTTCCCCTACATGTTATAATACATCAACTAACAAGCATATACTTAAGGTGGTCGTTATTCACACATGAATAGATAAGACTCATGTCATAGTTAAGGTTAGCTCTTCATTAGTTCGTGATTAGTACATACCTTAATTCATCTTTAATTCACATTTAAGTAAGTATTAATTCAGGTATTAGTGCATGATTATTCATGTACTGTTATTGTAAAGTGTTACCATATCACCATTGTTACCATAACAGCCACCCCATCATGTTTTATTCCTTGTCTGACTATCCTACAAATACTGCAGCAATGTTGTAGTAATATTAACACAAACTTTTCTATAGGGAGCCTAACCTGGATAAAGGAGATATTGAATATAAATGAATGTCGCATGGCACAGCTCTACACCTGGGTTGGATTTTGGCTCACTTGTAAGTTGTGGTTAAAAGTATCTGCCAAAAAAATAAATGTAAATGTCCAAAACGAAATCCCTGTATTAGAAAAAATAAAAATAAAAAATCATCTGTCTGTATACTTCAGTACATCCTGATTTAATGAAAGGCTTGGTAACTGGAATAGAAATTCAGCAACAGAAGGGGGAAAAAAGCTTTACAATTTTGACACCACTGCTTTTGGTTATACACAGTATTAGAGCTAATTTCTGGAAAAAAAGTAGGACATCTCAAGTTTCCCTCCGTAGGTACAGACGAGGTGAAAAGTGGAATAAATATAATCACTCAACAACCTGAAAACAGCCTCTGATGCGCTTAATGCTATTTTTGGGCACTTTTCAGGACTCTTAATTCAGTGTGAATACTACGCACGCTTGGCCTGTTTAGCTTTCATGTCATTAAACACTGAGGCGAACAGAAGCTGCCGTTTTCCTTCCCACCATTTCTAAAAAGCCTCGGGCTGAAATTAGACCCCTTCTTAAAGATCAGTTCAGCATGACATAATTGAACACCCAACTGTGTGTCTCCTATCTATTTCTGGTAGGAAAACAGCTAAATATATCTGTGGTGTGTTTTATTACAAATCTTTTAAGAAACAAGTGCTTCTGTGTTATATGGGAACCTGAATGAGATAAGCCTAGAAGACTCTAAACACTAATAATCCATATTAAGAAGAATAAATTGATTTTCTGAATTTCATTTTTAATTTTATTCCCTAAATTAATAACTTATGTACAGTGGATATAAAAATTCCACGTCCTCCTTGTTAAAATTGGAGTTTTTTCGGGGATATAAAAAAATGAAACCAAGCTAAATCATGTCAGATCTAACATTTTAATGTAATATAGCAGCCAACAAAATTAAAGTGAGAAAGCAAAAAAGGAAAACCATACAATAGGCAGGTTACATAAATTTGCACACCCTTCTATAATGGGGCGTGTGACTGTGCTCAATTAACCAATTACATTCAAACTCATGTTCAAACGTAGTTAACATTCACCTGTCATCAATGAAGGGGTGCTGATTAACCCCAAATAAAGATCAGCTATTTATGTAGGATCTTCTTGATTTCATCCAACTGCTGAATCCTTGGAGGGGTACCAAAGAATATCCAAAACATAAGATGTACCATGGAACACCGTGAAGGCCATCATGAACAAGTGGAGAAAATGGGGCACCACAGCGACATCACCAAGATTTGATTAATGGTTAATGAAAGGACAATATTGTCAGGGAGGCTGCCTACGGGAACATTAAAGGACTTAATAGGAATATCTGGCAGATACTGGTCACTTCCTGCACGTGACAACAATCTATTGTATTCTTTCCAGTCACCCCAAACCATGTGGCAAAATGTGTTAAGATCCAGTGATACCAAGTTAGAATTTTTTTTGGCATAATTCTAAAAGATACATTTAGAGCAATATCCATGGTGAAGCATGGTGGTGGAAGCATCATGTTATGGGGCTGCTTCTCTTCAGCTGAGGCTATAGTCAAGATAGAGGGAATTGTGGATAGCTCCAAATACCAATCTATTTAGGCGCAAAACCAGCAGGCTTCTGTTAGACAGTTGAATATGAAGAAAAAGTCCAGCACAATGATAACCCAAAGCACAAATCCAAGTCAGCAAAGGAATGGCTTTAGAAGAAGATCAACGTCCAGATCTAAATCCTATCAAAAACCTGTGGAATGACTTGAAGAGGGCTCTGTACAGGAGATCCCCTCACAATTTGATAGATCTGGCACAAGGTGCTTTAACAAAGAATTAGTTAAGGGGTGTGCTCACTGCTGCAACCAGGTTCTTGTAAGTTTTGTCTTCTGCTTCACTTGAATTTTGTTGGTTGCTATGTCATATTAAAGTTGGGAAAAGATCTGATGATTTATCTTGGTTTTATTTTTTACATCACAAAACACTTTAATTTTAACAGGGGTGTGTAGACTTTTTATATCTGCTGTAAATGACACAGATAATTTAGTCATTTTTAAGCTGTTTTACTAGTAATGTTTAGAATTCACCTGAATATCATTTACCTTGAGAAAAAGGAACGAACAAATGAATGTTATTTTTACAATCTAGTCCAGTAAAGTCAAATGAATAACACAAGGCCTTTGTGTTATTCATCACACTCGATGGAGGTCATTGTACCAAATTTTGTTCTCAGTTTTCTAAGCAGATCAATTTGTTTGGCCATATGCTAGTATAAGTGCTAATATATATATATATATATATATATATATATATATATATATATATATATATATATATATATATATATATATATATATATATATATATATATATATATATAAAAATTCGTGTTTACATCCACTACTGCTCTGGCTTTTCGTTCATTCTTAAGCCTGAATGTGTTAGTTACTAATCTGGTGTTGTGCAGTTTGGGGACACACCTAAAATAACATCCAAATAATGCAAAAGACAATCCCAAAGAATCCCAAACAAGCAGTACACACAATTTGTTTGCATTCATTCACACATTTAAAGTGGTGAGAAGAAATTTGATGAACTATTCAGGTTTTTCGTTGAAATTCGGTATCATGTCCCCAGGACATGTGCAAGATATTTGGTCGGGGATATCAGAGCACAAGATATTTCTCATTGTAATTTTATCTTTAAAAGTAGGAATCTATTTTGTGATTAAAATATCAAAATCATAACCTCCATAATCATTCTTTATTGTAATGAGTAATGAGATTCTTAGAAAATAGTATGTTATATTTTCTCAGTACATTCTACATAAAAAAAATAATAAAAATAAAAAACATTAAGGTCCTCAACATTTTGAAACTTCTTCCTAGACCCAACTACCTTTGGTCCTGCTTAACCTGAGAAAGAACCTGAGATATTCATAGCCTACTCTTTGAAAACATACTTTCCACTATATATATATATATATATATATATATATATATATATATATATATATATATATATATATATATATATATATATATATATATATATATATATATATATATATATATATATATATATATATATATATATATATATATATATATATATATATATATATATAATCATCATATTTCAGTGAGACCTTTAGAAACAAAAGTTACACTTGACTAGAATAATTACTTGGCTAGAAATTGACTAGACTAGAATCTTAGCTACACACTTAGAAGAAAGGGTCCTTCATGGGATAACAGTGGGATAACAAGTCTAAGTAGAACCAATTGTACATAAAAACTCTCTGAATGATATTTAGGTTCTTTAATGTTCCAAAGGGTTCTGTGCACCTTAAAATGGTTCTCTAAAATGCTAAATTGTTTTTGTTGACTAGCCATACATAGAAGGGTTCATCTGAGGGACAAACCAAAGAACCCATCATGGTACTAAACTGCTGAACAATGGTACTGAACTGCTGTGCCTAGCTAGCACAGTATTCCAGCAGATCCAGGCAAGTGGTTACGGGAAGAGGTAGCTCAGTGGTTAAGACATTGGCCTGCTGGTTGCAAGGTTATGAGTTTAAATCCCACAACTATCAAGCTGCCACTGCTGGAATCTTGAGCAAGGCCCTTAATCCTCAACTGCTCAGTCGTATAAATGAGCTAACTGTAAATTGCTCAGGATAAGGGTATCTGCCAAATGCCATAAATGTAAATTTATCAATGTAAGATAAAAAACTGGCCATAGTTAAGTGACCCAGTTTTCTAAACATGTGTCTTTCAATATGGCTTGTTTATAAAAAGTTGACAATGAAAACAGAATGTTTAATGACAAAACAGTATACCTTTATTCTACAGTTCAAAATAGATGTATCTCATCTGTTCAGAATCTATAGCACTAGTCAAAGGTTATAACATGAAGTGCCACTACAGACCAAAACACAATCACTTTAAAATGATGTGTCTTATTTATAGCCATGAAGTAATCACTATGAGTTAAGTATTAAAAGGTAACACTTGCTGCAATATGTTGTTTTTCTGTTTTCTTTGTAATCAAAGAATTTTATGAAGCAGGACCTTCATATTTTGTCATTTTAGTACAGTATAGCATATATCATAGATCATCAAATCGGTCTCTCTTTTTTTGATTTCCAAAACTCATGTCACTGACCAAAGTACATAAATGCTTATGTATCGCCATGTACAGTAGGTATGTTTTGAATATACATACAGTATATGGATCCTATGTTATTGCCTGGGTTGGGTATTGCCAAACCTTTTCATGAGGATCACTGAAAATGGAGCTGAAGCTGAGATTTTAATTAGTTCTGGCATTGTGTTTTCTCTGTGCCCTTGAGGAGTGAGAGTTTTTTTTCTTTTCTTCCTCCTTACAATTAAACAGTAAAGCAAGTATGAACTTGACCAAACAGCAATGAGGCATCAGTCAAATACTGTGTAAAGCGCCGGGTCAAAAGTGGGCTCGCAAATGTTGTTTCTGCACCATACATTAATCCTTTTGTTGTTTGACAGCACCTTATGGCTTCAGACATTCAGCAAACCACAGATGCACACAGACCTCGGGCAATATTCAGCTGATCCTACAGAAACCTAATACTACTTCTCATATTCCAGAATTCCTACCAGTCATTACACTTGACTCAGCACCTGTGATTATACACAGAAGCTGATCCTAGATCAGAGCTGATGCCAGCCATCGCACTTCTACTTTCCACAGTAATCTCTCTTCTTGAACTCTTTTTGGACATGGCGTATTGCTACAATAACAGCTGGAGGAGAAATGTCTCATTTGAGAGTCGTGCCAACACCTCTCTCTGTGACAAACGGCTTCCCTCTTTGAGGAACAGAACACCGCCACAGTGTGCGCAGGCCGGTTTGGCTTGGACTGTGATTACCAAGTGTTTTTATATGGTTTATATGCACAAAACATTTATCTTGTTTCTTCTCCATTCTTTTTTCTTTTAATTTTGCCCTCTTGCTACTTTTCTTTCCTGCAGTTTTGCTTTCTACTTTTTTTTTTCTTCCAATTTATGTCACAAACTATATGCCATTGTTTGACTGCATTGGCCGAGTAGTGGAAGCAGGTGTGCAGTGTGCATGCACTTTAGTGTTTGCTTAAAAGCCTCAGAGATTACGTATCTAGAAAGACTGAAATAGTGTGTATGCTGCACAAAAAGGGGACTTAATGTCAATATTTTTGCACAGGTTGTGTTTACCTGACCTGGGCCACAAATCTTGGTGCTATTTAAGCTGTTATCAAAACTGCTGAAAGAATTTAAGATGAGGTTAAGGGATATGCGAGTTACATTAATTCTATGACATACTGTACCAGATACGAACCTTAATCATAAGCAGAGAGCATGGGACAAAAAGAAAAGGCACACACAGGGACCATAGATATACATAAAACAAACAGATCCTGACCAGGACCAACACTTATTGAAGATGAATTTATGAATGGATGTATGTATGTTAGCTAATGTTTCATGTACAACTTGAGGTACAAAACCCTAAATCTATCTTTGCCTTCCATATGTACAATAAGGTCAGACTTTCTACTGCATACAAAATTTTACAAAAGTAGTGTACAAGTGCACTAGTCTAAAAGTGTGTAGAGGTAACTGTTAAGACGTATTCAATTTTCAGTCATTAAGATTAGCAGTGAAGTAGATGCAGTGAAGTAGATGAAAAATGTTACCTAGCAGTAGACAGCAAGAAGTTAACAGCCACATTACCTAATGCTCTGTATTGTCACTAGAGCCATAAATCAGGGTGACTTTCAAACCACCGTCGCAACACTTACTAAAGATTTCCAATGGTTCAATTAATTGAAGCAGTTCACTCAAGTGATACAGCCACTGTTTAAATCTGTCCACTTGGACATCTTGCATATGACGTACATTCTTCAACATGCACTGGGGTCATGTGGCTGGCCCGTGAACCCTGACCTTTCAGCAGACTCTGGCAAATTGATACCACAGGATGCTGTTGCATATGCTGTTTTATAACAAACAGTTACAAAGCCCAGAATGCAGCACATGGTGTTCAGCAGCTTATTGCTGTCTGTCTGCTGATGCAAGACTTTGGAACGAGAAGCTATAATACACATTACGACTAAGCCACACACTCTTAGATGCATAGTGACTATTACTAGTATGCATAGTACTAAACTATTATGTTAAATAGTAAGTCTATTCTTTAGTGCAGTATTGAATCACTGAAGCTCAGCTTTTTGGCTGAATTTGTGATTATGTATCCGTTTTAAATTTACATTCATTAACATTTGGCCATTGCACTACCCAGCATGCAATACACGTTCTCTCCATGTCCACATGAATTTCTCCTTTTTTCCCCCCTACCTCCCAAAAACATGAAATGGTTGGTTAATTGTCAAATTTGCCATGAGTGTAGCTGTGAATGAGAATGTAAAATTTTGTAATATGTAATAACTGCTCCTGGTTATAATATTTGTGCTTTGTAATTTGTGAATCAGCTAACAGACATTACATTACATTACATTAAATAAACCAGAAATTGTAGTTAGTGTCAGAATTCAGTTCACTGCATGTTAGATGGGATTCCTGTACAATCACTATGTATGAAACAAAGCCCACCCCTAAATGTCATTGTATAATTCTCATTCTGCTACTACAGTCCATCCATCCATCCATCCATTTTCCATACCGCTTATCCTACACAGGGTCATGGGAGGCCTGGAGTCTGTCCCAGGGAACTTGGGGCACAAGGCGGAGGGCACCCTGGACAGTCAGTTTGAAGGTTCTGGAAAGGGACCTCGTGCCTCACTGAGTAGACACTACCAGGCATCAGTTGTTAACGGATCGCAGGTTGCGTGAGGGAACATAAACCTTAAGGAGAGTGTTGAAGTAGGGGGGTGCCATTCCAAACAAGGTCTTGTACGTAAGCTTCACGGCGTTGAATTTGATGTGGGCCAGTGGAGGGAGAGGAAGAGGGGTGTGACATGGTCCTTTTGGGCTGGTTGAAAACAGGGCGTGCTGCTGCATTCTGAATCATCTGAAGGGTTTTGATAGAGCTGGCTGGGAGGCCCGAGAGTAGTGTGTTGCAGTAGTCCAGTTTTGAGATAACAAGAGCCTGGACTAGTAGCTGTGTGGCCTGATCAGTGAGATAGGGTCTGATTTTCTTGATATTATACAGAATGAACCTACAGGACTGTGCAGTTGTTGAAATGTGGTCTGTATAGTTAAAGTGGTCATCAAAAGTCACCCCAAGGTTTCTGGCTGTCTTGATTGGTTCGAATGTGGTTGAGCCTAGCTGTACGGTGAGGTTGTGGTTGATTGAGGGGCAGGCAGGGATGAGGAGAGGCTCTGTTTTTGCCAAGTTGAGCTTAAGGTGGCGTTCCTTCATCCAGTCCGAGATGTAAGACAGGCAGGCAGAGATGTGCTGAGATGGATGGATCTTCAGGCTGGAAGGACAAATAGAGCTGAGTGTCATCAGCATAGCAGTGATATGAGAAGCCATGAGACTCAATCACAGGCCCCGGAGATGTAGTATAAATAGAAAAGAGCAGTGGACCCAGAACTGACCCCTGGGGAACCCCAGTTGTGATTTGCTGAGATTCAGATATTCTTCCCTTCCATGATATCTTGAAGGATCTGCCTGAGATCTACCTGAGAATCTGCACTGGATTCCACCCAGTGCAGAGCTGTTCTGGTGATGCTTCCACTGGAGAGAGTGAGAAAGCACTCCTGAAGCATGAGCGGATGTGGGATTTGAGGCCCCAACCCCAGATGTGCGAGGCAAACGTGCTCAACACTAAACCACCGTGCCCCCCTAAGCTGCTATCATTAGAACTAATTAGTATACTGTTTGTACTAACAGATACAGTACCTCATACTGATGAGTACAAAGCCACTGGATTTGACCCTGGTGTAGTGTGGTGTCATTCATGAACGATTCAGCTCTTTGAGTCGACTCTTTTAGGTGAACATTGAGGGCTGACTCACATATATGAGCCTTTGTGTTTGTATATGCAGGCAATTCTGTCATGCTTGCAGTGTAATTTAATCAAAATGCTTCAATAGATCATTTCAGCGCCTGAGCTGTTCATTAGCATGACTGCTGAGGCGTGTGTTTGACTCTCAGTTGTGTTTATGATGCAGCATGACAGGAAGGATCCACTGCACTGATGCACTGTATGTAGTCAAGTGTATTAGTTATCAGGATAAATGGAAACAAAGCATAAACAAAGAAGGCACAATAACATTAATGCAGAGATGCTTAATGTACATGTCAGTGCACATTTTTAGCACCTGGCTGAATTTACTAATTTTTTCTGAATTCTTTAATGATTTTATGAAATGCAATGTAATGTTAATTTGCTAATTAGAAGGTAGAGTATGATTTCATGGAACAACTTCAAGCATAGAACAACAATCACTGGACAAAATATTGCATACAGTACTTTGTCCATTTAGAGGACGGAATGGCGATGAATCATTTTGTCAGCCAAATGATTCAGCTCTTATTGCTGACCTGAGTCAAATTATCCAGAGAGCCAGAATTATCATCACTACCCTGATGACACTGGAATAATGGGCACTGAGGGTAATCTCTAATCTACCATACAATCATAAAAGCGAAGATAAAATGCAATGGTTTTAAAGCAGGCTCTGTGTGGAGCTCCGAAATGGCTCTGCTGTGGATCATTATTTATTTTACCTTACTAAATATAAAAGCCAAACAAGAGAGGGACTGAGCGCAAGAGAAATATAAACATTGCTGATGGTGCCAATGGGGCTATCACAACTACCCACCTGCCTGTGTGTAAGCATGTGTGCTTATGCTTATGCATATATGTGTGTGTGTGTGTGTGTGTGTGAATGTTTTAATTATCATTGCTAAAAGTGTGTTTGTTTTTTCTTAGGCATGCTCCTAGCTGTGAGCAGCTAAACATAACTGTGAGACAAATTGGAGGGAGTGAGACAGAAATATTGGCACCTCATGAGCAGAATCTTTCTAATTCAATCTTCATTTTCCACCCGATCGTCCCACTGGTGTGACATCCATAATTCTTACCTTCATTCGGTCTGTTGTTCTTTGCAGCCCAGTATGCTCCATAGGTACCTTTCCATCTCCCCAGATTTGTTTGTCACAGCTGCAGCAGGCATGATGGTGTTAGAGGAACAGAGCATGCTGGGAAAGTGGCAGCAGGAGACAGACAGATTTGTAGGATCCGGATGGCAGGGTATCACAAAAGAGGCAGAAATGGAGAAAGAGTAACGGGTGGAGCTAGAGACGATGCTATAGACACTGTAACTCATCAGTAAATGATCATCCTGCATAGGAATGAATGGGCAAATTCATTTCAAGCTCATCTTCCTTCTCCTTTTTAAGTCTGTATGAAGATGATTTGCACTCCAATAGCACCACATTCATAAGGTTTTCCAAAAGCAAGCAGTTTCTTTTGTTTGTTTTAAAGAACGTAAAGAGCAGTGGAATGATTTTCCCTTCAAAGCCTGACTATGACCTAAAAATTATACACAGACGGAAATCTTATCCTCAGGTGTTGTAACAAATAGTCCAGTGTGGTCTAATCAGATGTGATATCAATGTTCAAGTATCCGAGAGAGTAATTGACACATCATTCAGTAAAGCCCTCCCATTCGCCAAGGCATGCTAATGGCCAGGTTTGAGTTACAGTCCTTATCTTTGGACTGCCGGAGCGCTAACAGAGTCGATTCTCCGATTTCTATAAAGTCACAATGCCCTTTACATGAGCCAGTATTACAGCCAGGGGCACTGTACAGCCAGGGGGAAAGCCCTGAATGAATCAGGGGTCCAGACAAATGTGTCTTAATGTCTTAAAGGAAAAATCCACCCTGAACAACTTGTATGTTAAACTTTATAATTAACATGTGGTCTTTAGTGACATCCAAGATTTTTTTTCAAATGAAACTTGGGGTTGACTTTTTTTTTGTAGTTTAAACATGTTGGTCTTTTTGGGGGCACGATGGCTTAGTGGCTAGCATGTCTGTCTCGCACCTCCGGGGCTACCGGTTCGAAGCCTGCCTCCACCCTCCCTGTGCTTTGGGGTTTCCTCCAGGCACTCTGGTCCCCCCCCCTCCAGGGTGTCCCTTGCCTTGTGCCCCTAGTTCCCTGGGATAGGCTCCAGGCTCACTTGTGGTACAGAAGATGGATGGATGGATGGAACATTTTGGTCTATTGAGGGGCAAGGTGGCTTATTGGTTAGCATGTTTGCCTCTCATCTCTGGGGTTGGGGATTTGAATCCTGCCTTCACCCTTTGTGTGTGGAGTTTGCATAAGCAGTATGGAAGATAGATGGATGTTGGTCTATTTTCACTTTGGCTGATGGTTTCCTACATTACCCACAATGCCATATGACTACCTGCTGCTCTCTCATCTGTTTGCTCAAACAGGTATGGTTACAAAGCTTAATGCTAATACCACCTTCCTTTATCAACACCATCACACTCATTATATTGTAGCTCACTAACTATCCGAGCCAAGTCTCTCCCCTTAACTCAGCTCATCTGTGTCGTACAGCTGCACTGCATTCTAGACTCCAGTGTTTGCTTTCTCCATTACTTCTGTGTTGGATTTCTCATTAATATGACTACCAGCAGTGCTGGAAAAACCGTGAGTGAGAAAAGACGCTCTTGCTCTTTTGGTTTTAGGGGCCAACAGTGAAACCTGACAATTATCCCTGTTTGAGATGTTTGAGATCATTGAATTTTTCTTTCTCCTATTAAATACCATTGTAGCTGCTCTAGCAAAGTCCCCATGTGACATCAGCGCTGCACACAACCTCTGACTTCTCACAGGTAGAACAATAATATAGCACCAATTAACAAATTAGCTCCATAATCACTAAACATATCAGAAATATTTGAGTACAAAGACATTGAATGTGTTTTCCAATAAATCAGACTGCTGTTCTGGTGTTAGGTGAGCGACCAAGCAAACTGTTATTAGCATTACCTTTTAATTAGACAGCTCTCTGGCTTTTTGTTAGTGCTGGATGTTTGTTGTTCATACGTTCCCATTTATATACGGATATCTGGAAAACAGTTGTGTTGGTATATGCAATCTAATCGTCTGCGTTCTGCGTTGGGATTGGATCTCATTTTCCCGTGTAACTAGCTACAGCAGGAAGTCAGCTAGTCGTCAGCGTGGACTAGGACTGCTAGAGATTATTTTTATTCAACTACATTTCTTTGCTAGGTTCTTTGGAATAATTTAATGAGGTTGTATACAGGTGAGGTCAGATACTTTCCTCCCAATGCTCATGTGAAAACTGTATTCATTCCTTTCACACCTGCCTGAGAGCCAATCACAATGCAAGCTCCTGCACCGGACACCTTTTGGCTTGTATTCAATGGCATGCTTACCGTAAATTTTTCCCTTGGTAAAATTATTTTCCTAGCACTTCCTCCAATCAGAAAAAGAAAACAAACAAAAAGGTTTTCAGGAAGCTAGGTAACTGTTTCCACAATTCACAAGGAACTTCTGATGTATACAGTTCAAACCTGTTCGTGTTCTGGAATTAATTCACCTATGCCACACTACCTATGACAAATAAACTATTACATTAATGCTACATGTAAGTAGGGTCTCTGATGCCATGACTTTCACTTAATATCAGCATTAGCCCTGAGTAAATGCCTGTTGTCCACACACACACACAGATACAAGGGGTGAGGAAAAAAAAGGTTACAAAGTGTCATGGCACATTTCTTCTGACTGATCATCTTCATCAGATGATGAAACATTTCTATCCTAAACCTCTATCCCCAGGGCAGGGAGGCTCAATGAATGACTTGAGGAGTATGAGAATAACGTAAATCATATGCTTTGGCCTCCACAGGCAACTGATCTCAACCTAACTGAACACCTATGGAACATTTTCGACCAACACGTTAGACATCACTCTTCATCACCATCAGCAAAACACAGAGTGAGGGAAGATGTTTTGGAAAAATATTTGTTCATCTTTCCCATACAGTCCAAGAGACTTGTAGACTTTACGCCAAGACACATTGAAGCTGTTCCAGCAGCTTGTGGTAGATGAACACATTACTAACACAATTTATGTTGGGTTTTTCATCAATTTGTCACCTGTCTAAACACCCTTTCTGAGGTAGAGCAACTTGAATTACATCCTTTGTGCTAATTTGGTCTTTCTGG
The DNA here is from genome assembly GCA_023630585.1 of Cranoglanis bouderius. Lineage (NCBI taxonomy): Eukaryota > Metazoa > Chordata > Actinopteri > Siluriformes > Cranoglanididae > Cranoglanis > Cranoglanis bouderius. The sequence continues at coordinate 8,867,461 of CM042565.1, read as the reverse complement.
TAGGAAAGGTTTTCTGGTTTGCGTTTTTAGCACCACACATAATCTGAACGAGTTTAGCAACCCATATGCTAACAAATATTTCCTATTTTGGTAATAATCCACAGCCTTAAGGGAAATATTTTTGTCGTTAATAACCAACAGGCCTGAAATGTCAGACTTTGCGGTACTCTGGCTATGAAGAGGGCTACTGTTCTTAATAATAGTGCTGAGCCAAAAATGAAAATTTGGCAAATGTAAACATAAGTCCTTGGGGATGGTTCATTAAATATTATATGAACAGTGATGGCCATACAAAACTGCATAGGTTATGTAACATACTGCATAGGATCTTTTAATATTTGTTCCAATGCAAAATAATAAACGATAGCATCAACGATGCAGCTCCACTGCAGAAGTCTATGAACGTAAGAATGAGGATACACTGTCACCTGGCTACAATCAGCAGTACTGCAACTATATTGCAGCCTAAGGTGACAAGAGTGTAGTTGTGCTCATAAATTTACACACCCCTGGCAGAATCTGCAATAAATTGCATTTTGTTTTTGTTATTTAGTACTGTATTGAATAAGCTATTTCACATAACTGATGTTTACATATAGTCCACAAACACACAAAAAAAACAATTTCCACAAATGAACCAGTTCAAAATTTTACATACGCTTGATTCTTAATACTGTGTGTTGTTACCTGGATGATCTGCGACTGTTTTTATGTTTTGTGATGGCTGTTCATGAGTCCCTTGTTTGTCCTGAGCAGTTAAAACTGCCCATTGTTTCTCAGAAAAATCCTCCAGGTCCTGCACATTCTTTGCTTTTCCAGCATCTTCTGCATATCTGACCCCTTTCCAGCAGTGGGCTATACGATGTTGAGCTCCGTCGTTTCACATCGAGGACAACTGAGGGATTCATACACAACTATTACAAAAGGTGCAACCATTCACTGATACTCAAGAAACACCCTACATTAAGAGCCAGGGGGATGTAAACTTTTGAACAGGATGATTGGTGTAGTTCTTAAATTATTAACATTTTGCAGATTCTGCAAGGGCTATGTAAATTTAGGAGCACAACAGTAACCAAGTCTTTTTTTTACAAACACTCACTATTATATGATTCCAAAATTGGTGGCATGTACAGTATTCATACAGTTTTTGTTCACATACTTCTTCTTCCCCATGTTATGTTAAACTTTAAGGGCCATATACAGAGCGGAGTTAAATTCAGATCGGGTAGTGAGAAGTTGATACCAAACTTGTGCACATCGGTAATACGGACCTCAGACGTAACTAAGCGTTATTTAGCATATCAGCACTTGCCCCCAGCATACAACATCAAATTAACCAACAAATCTGCATCGTTTTATTAATTCGACAACTCGAAATAATGAATGAAAAGCATAATAAAATAGCCTACACCCCCCCCCACACACACACACACATTATAACATCACCTTAATTTAGAGGCTCACAATTAACTGTCGGTGCATTATACAAAAAAAATTCAATGCAAAATAATAGGATGTGCTAAATCGAGTGCTTTTTTATAAGCTGCTGAATAATGAGGGTGGAAACCATATTAATTGAAACCAAATTTTCAGTGATTAATATGATAATTACAGTTAGAACAATTTATGCAGCAATATATTGGCAAAATATTAGTCTCTTCAGTCTGCAATTTCTTCTGGCTGAAAGGCAAGTGCTTCTATATAAACGAGGTAAGCTAGGTGCTAGTGAAAAATCCGTCTCTGGCGCTGAATGGGAAACCAAGAAAAGTATAGTGTGTGGACTGATCAATCCAGACATGGACTGTTTTTAGAACAGCTTTAATTTTGCTTTTTGTTTTGTTTTTTTATGGAAAAGTAATACCAGAAGAGGCAGAACTCCAATTCATACAACACTCAAATGTAAAGCCAAACAAAAACAATACTAAAAACCAAACAGTACAGACTTGTTATTTGAACAATAAAAACAAAACAACAAAAAAAGCTATAATGTGCACATGAATGGGGATCACAGGAACGCATCATAAAAAGGCCTATCCTCTCAGCCTTCCTTAAGACATGTCCATCTGACTTGATTCTGTAGAAAGAAAGCAAAACAGACATGATATATTTTCACAGATTCAAACAAATAATGTTTTTCCCCCTTAGCATTACCAGGACATTACCAGGAGCTCTATTATCACAGGGCTGGGAGATGTGATGTTTTACATTATTAATAGTATTACATTTAATTTTCCAATTCAGCTCAAGGACAACAACTACTGAATCAGGTTCTCTCTCCATTCACATCTTTTATTTATAAAAGGTTTGTTTATAAAAAGTATCATTTCTGATGAATTCTTCTCCTAGTTCCCATCTTCCTCAGACCTCAACTACCCCATGTGACTCACAGCAAATGAAGCTGTCTGTCATCACTGATGAAATGCATTGTTTAGCTGATTTATGGCTTGAATGTGCAACTTAAACACGAGCCCTCTGTGTAAGAAAAAGTCTCATTTTTCCCTGATATTCAGACTACCACAATCCACATTCCTGCCTTCCACAATCCATCTTTTTAAAATGAGTCTTCTACATCAGGTGTTCTCAGACTTTTGCCCACAAGACTCCTTTAACTGTAAAATAAATCCCACAGATCCCCTCAGTACAGTTTTATGAACAAAATCCAACTATACAAATATTAGGCTCATTATTGAAATGTATACAATAATGAGTTTGTTATTGAAGCCAGAGAGTTTTTTTTTTTTTTTTTTTTTTTCCAAATTCCTGGAGTTTCTACCAGCAGAACACAAAGTCCAAGTGCACATTATTATACTTGTTGCTGGGTTACTGAGGTTAGGATTAAGCCCATTTAACTTAAGTGACCAGTCAAACAGACCAAAAAAAATATAAGAACACAATAGTAAATATAATAACTCGGACAATGGTGGGATTGATTTCCAATACTGTAAGAAAGAAATAATAAATATATCCCTGATCCCCCTTGCTATGCTTCACAGACCCTGGGGGTCCCAGGATCCCACTTCGAGAACCACTGCCATAAATGTAGAACAAAACAAACTGCGTTCTCAGAGTCCTACGCATTAAATGATCTCCAGGTTCTGAAAAGCATTAACAAAAAAAAAATAATAAAAAATCAGAAAAGGGACTCACGTGCTTCATTGAACATGAAGGAGTCCTGGTACTCCTTCATGTACTGTGAGGAGCGTGACTCATCCAGGAAGAGAGAGTAGACGCGTTTAATGTCCTCCACCTGGACCTCGGTACCCTGAGGAGGACATATGTGGATTTACTACTGCACAACATCCAAGCTGAAATACATGCTTTCATTCAACTCATGAGGGAACCACTGGCAAGTCTCTTCAGCTCATCTTTACAAACACTGTAGTGAGGGGTGTACATTCTTTTCAAAAACTTGCCATTTGAACAATCACAATAAAAAAAAATTCATTTGCTGAAACGGTTTAAGGTTATGGAATAGGTTTGTATACAGTCTTCTAGTGAGACTGAGATGGTAGTATATGCGGCAAGACGCTACACAATTAAAAATATAGTGCATGTCCGTTACCCTGCGTTTGCGGCACACCAGGCCTGCAGTGCTGATGAGCTGAATGGCGTAGCGGAGTGACGTCTCCAGTCCGATACGCGTCAGCACTGTGTGAGCTTCCTCACTCAACTCCACATCCTCTTCCTCACACCTGATTCAGATATTTAATAGGGAAAAGGCAAGCAGAAATAATGTATGCTTTTAGAAAGTACACTTTGGTGCTCTTAGTTTTGCGCTTAGTCACACAAGGCACATGGTGCAAATATTTCACTCCATTCCACACTCCTTTATCTGCAACTTGAGAGCCTTTTTAGTTTAGTTTAGAGCCTTTACTTTTTAGGTTTGTAACAACGCAGCTTGTGGTGGTACAATATGGGGCTCTAACTGTAGCTACCACATTAATTAGTATTCAGCTGCATATTTATGACATTTACACGAAGACGACAGCAACTTGGCACCGAGTCCTAAATGTCAGCACTGTTTTATTTCAGCAGGGGTGTCATACCGTCTAAATCGTCTTGTGGACCATAATTGACTCTAAAGAGCTAGTCTCTGTTATTCCACTAGGGGGACATATAGAGCAATAAACTCAAGGCTATAAACTCAGTTACTGATCAATTTGCTAATGATATGGAAACCAACATTTGCACACCGACATGCTGACACTGTAACCATGACTCCTACCAAAAGGATTAACTCAGGGGTATCACAGTAACGGGTACGAATACTTATACAATCATTTACATTTTTCATTTGTAGATAATTTTGCAGACTACTGTATACTGAATGAAATAAAACATACCGTTGACAAAATCACATGCAGGATATTAACAATGCACTAACTGTTTTTTGAAGAAGAAAAATCTAGGAAGAATAGTTCTAGTGTTTCAAGTAATCCTGTCATGGTCAATAATGTCGGCGATTGAGCAGCCATTGAACAGTGAATGAACGGTGGTAAACTGAAGCGCTTTACTAGCGGGTTAATTAACTCACCCAAACACATCCTATACACATAGGAGATTAATCAGACATGTACAGTACACAACATAAGCATAATATTACAACGCACAAGGGAACTTGTACTTGTGAATACGCTCTTTCCGCAGCAATGCACTAAAACATGGACCATGAATAACTAAAGTATAAATAATTCACAATATTGTATCACAATGTCTGAATATTCTGAAGAATTTAAAGTTCAATGCTCTCTGAAAGGGGGTACTTGCATTACTGTGCTATTATATTATCGTTATATCAGTGACATTAAATGGTCTTAAAATGACAATAATATCGTTTATCGCAATTATTTCTGGGACAAAGTATCGTCCAACGAAAGAAGTTATTGTGACAACTCTACTGCTGACCATGTGGTGGTATGCATCTGAAACACGCATCTCACCGAATCTTGAGGATCTGCCTGGTCTCTTTCTCAGTGTAGGGAGACGTAGCGATGATCAGCAGTCGGTCCAGCATGTCTATAGGAATGCCATGAGGACTCTGGTAGTTGGTGCCTCGGATTCTGTAGAAGAGGAACAGATGATATAAGGAGTCCAGAGAAAAGCTCTGCGACACAACATTTGTGAAGTCTATCTGTGTGTATGTACAAACCTGGTGATGCCTCGGTTGGTTGCCATGATGAGGACGGGGGAGAGATCGCTCTCTAAGGCTCGGTTTAGGAAGGAGAAACACTCGATGTCTAACATGTGGACTTCATCTATAAAGAGGACCTATGAGGGTGACAAATGAAGAGGAAGTGAGGAATAGAACATGATGGGGCATGCTGTTACAGGGAAATAATCACTGACCCAATGCCAAGTCTAGTTACTGTTGCCTCAACAAAGTGGATTAATTTCCCACATAAACAGTACATAATGAAGTGTTTTACTCCTCTTAAACCACAGTAATTTGCCAACAATTCAAATTTTTTTATCTATAAATGAACTTTTTTTTTTTTTTTTTTTTTAAACAGAGGTGTACTGTTATAGAAAATTAATCAATACCTTCTGACCAATCAGATTCAAGAAGTCAAAAGTGCTGTGGTATGAATTTAAAATAACCACCAGGAACACTGAGGTTACAGATACAAGTTTAAATTTTTAGAGTGTATGCGGCACATGACACACTGTTCCTTTGTGCATGCGGGTCAGTTTAGGAACGTGATCTGTTCAGACTAATGTCAGATATAGGCCACATTGAAAAAACAGTGTGACCACCCTGACAAAATAATCGGATTTGGTCAGTAACTTGGATTTGGGACATGTTTGCCTGTTTTGTGAAAGCAGCCTAAGTGCAGCATCTGAGCCTGAGACTAGAGTGTACCAAAGAAGCCATACTTACCCCAGGAATGATCTCTGCCTTCCCCTCCTCTCTCCACTCGGAAACTTTGGCGTTGATCTGCTCGCGTACCTCCGACTTAATCTCGCCTGTGTCTCCTGCAGAGCAGACCGGCACAAGCCAGATCAGGCCAGATTCAGCAGTACACACACCAGGAATCCCAATCCCCATAAATGTCTGGTTTTATTTGATTAAGAAATATAAATTAAGATGTCTATAGTGGAAAAAGCTGTGCCACAACCGACATTTTATTGGAATTCCAGCTCTTTTTGGTCTTTGCCTAGCTGTCTCCTAAATTACTCAATACAATCTTACTGAACTTTCTGATTGACAAAACCATTATACTTGGTGTTTGTTATAAACTGTATTTTAATAAATATAAAACCAGCTGCTGTATATAAAAAAAAAATAAAGCAAGCATTCCAAGCTTGTTTTTTCAGTCTAACTTTCATTAAAGTAGAAAGCAGAATCAATCTATATACACGTTGTATATACAGTACATACATATATACAAGATTTATCCAAACAGTCCTAGACTACAGTATATTTACAGTGTAAAACCAACACAGATGCACTAAGTGCTAATGATGATGTTAATAACAACATCAACAATACAATAACAAAACTATGACAAGAAAGTTCATTTTACACGATACATTCAGGTTCTCTGTGTCAGGAAGAAGTATACCACTAAAGTATGTTTAAAATTGCTGCTACTAAAAATTAAAACACAAAGCGGCAGAGTACTAAAAATCAGGCACGAAGCAGCAGAGTACTGCAAAACTTGTGCGAATGGACCGATGTTAGTACGTGTGTATCAACGATCATGTACAAATTGACTATTGCTTTTACAAAGTTTGAAACCAAAACATAATATTGATCAATATTTTTGTGGTCAGTCACACACACTGTTGTAGATTTAGGTTAAGGCTTTTAAAGCTAAGGCTTTGGAGTAGGTAGAGATGGAGACAGACCTGAGAACAGTGCCAGGAATCCCTGTGTACGGCTGTTAATCACATCAATCTCATGCAGCGAGACCATATGAACGACCTCTTTACGCTTCTGTAGCTCCCCCTCTGGACACTGCACGAACTGCGTCTGGAATCGAAAAGACAAAACATTGCCACTCGAACTTGAAGAAAATCTCTCTGCTTTCAAACTAAGAGTGTAGCAAATGGAAATATCTTAAACATGTTTAGGGTTTAGGCTGAGCGAGCCATGTCATTTCACATTACTGGAGTCAGTACCCCCGTTTGCTTTTTAGAAACTATTCATGAGACTGTTCATTTGGACTAAACGCTAATTTGGATTTAGTTTTATTCTTGAACATGCAGCAGCGACTTCAAGAGAAGTGGAAGGCATTTACTGTTTCTCTTTTGAGCAGATTTATTACTTTGCATAAATTTAATAAAAGGAAATTCGTTTCTGTGTGGTGCAAGACACGCTAGCTCCATTCTGGAAACACTGGATAGAAACACACCCGCTACACCATCAGGATAAAGTACCTTATCACACATACAGTTGAGGTCATAGGTTTACATACGCCTTGCAGAATCTGCAAATTATTATTAGTTTTTTTTTTTTTTTTAAATAAGAGGGATCATAAAAATTGTATTTTTTTTTATTATTATTTAGTACTGCCCTGAATAAGCCATTTCACATAACAGATGTCTACATGTAATCCACAAGACACAATAACAACTGAATTTATACAAATGAACCAGTTCAAAAGCTTACATATGCTTGATTCTTACTTGTACACAACTATTACAAAAGGTGCAAACATTCACTGATTCTCAAGATGGCACCACACTGCATTAAGAGCCAGGGGGGTGTAAACTTTTGAACCGGATGATCGGTGTAAATTGTTAGTGTTTAAGTACTTATTTTCATTTAGTACTGCCCTTCAGAAGCTACAGTACTGTGCAAAAGTTTTAGGTACCCTATTTTTTTTTTTTTTTAGTACAAACTTTATTATAGATTTTTTATTTTATGACTTCTGCATTACCAGTCAGTACAAAAAAACATTTACATTGGGAGATTCCCAAACATTAGTTTTCTCGCACAAAATAAAATGTTACAGAAAAATGTTTGTATGTCATTAAAGAAAGCAGCATATTACGTAAGAGACACTTTTCAGACAAAAAACACAATGAAGGCTGCTGGGTTTTGCTACTAAAATAAGAAGCAAGTGTGAAAGTCAAAGTGTCCAGAAGAACTGTGGCTGGTTCTGCAAGATGCTCAATAAAACTTACCAGCTCATTTCCTTATAAAACTGCACAAATTGTACCGGAGACTACTATTTTTATTTTTTCCCCTCACACCAAATATTGATTTTTGTGTCATTTACTACTGTTTACTGCTCTTTATGGTATTATTTTTTTTAAATATAGAAACATTTAATTGCATTATTTTGAAGGTATATTTGCTCTACAGCATTTCTTTGCATGTGCCTAAAACTTTTGCACAGTCCTGTACACAAGATATTTACATGTTTCCCCGAAGACAAATAATTTACACCGATCATCCTGTTCAAAAGAATGTAGTGTGTTGCCTTCTTGAGCATCGGTAAATGTTTGCACCTTTTGTAATAGGTGTGTACCAGTCCTCAGAGTGAAAAGATGGATCTCAACATCATATAGTCACTGTTGGAAAGGGGAAACTATGGAGAAGATGCTGGAAAAGCAAAGAATGTGCAGGACCTGGAGGATTTTTCTGAAGAACAGTGGGCAGTTTAACTGCTCAGGACTCATGAACAACTATCACAAAACATTAAACAGTTGTTGATCATCCAGGTAACAACATACAGTGTTAAGAATCGAGTGCATGTAAACTTTTGAACTGGTTCATTTGTGTAAAATCAGTTATTATTATGTCTTGTGGACTAAATAAAAAACAAAATGGCATTTTTATTATCCCTTTTATTTTTAAAAATTTTGAAAATTCTGCAGATTCTACGAGGCTCTAGTTAATCTCTCTCTCTCTCTCTCTCTATCTATCTATCTATCTATCGAGAGAGAGAGACAGAGAGAGAGAGCTTTCTCCTCTGTAGGGATGTGATCACTATTGATAAAGTCACAGGGAAGATCTGCAAAGAGCCTTCTTTTTCTAAACAATAACAATGAATAATGCTTAGTCGTGAAAATGACAGTAATTTTCTTTCTTCTGTTTTTTAAAAAAAATTTTTATCATGGTACCTTACACCAAATAAGAAAGCTATCCAATGAGTTGATAGAATAATTTCCCCTTGAGCAGCTATGGTTATTCAATAATTCCAACCACTGCAAGCAATAATGGCACACGCTGAGTTCTGTTTAAGGGGTTTTAAGGGGGCAATTTGGCTGCAGTTGCATCTTCTTGCCACCAAAACCAGACACATAACTAAAAACTAATTAAAGCTGATTGGAAATCTTACTCACGCCAGCAGTATACAGAATATAGCAGATGGTCAATATACATGACATACATTGTAATATTTACATTTATTCATTTAGCAGATGCTTTTATGAAAAGCGCATTACAAATGAGGAAATACATCAAGCAGAGAACAATATAAGTAGTGCCACCATACAAGATTTTTAAGATTTTGTTGAGTTAGTTTAAGTCCAGACTTTTGGTTTCTTTTTATTTATTTTTTTTTTAATGGGAGAGGGTTGAGGCAAGTCAGGGGGTTAGTGAAGTGTTCACGGAAGAAGTGGGTCTTTAGCCGTTTTTTGAAGATAGTGACATTCTGCTGCCCAGATTGACCAAGGGACAGTCAGTTTGAAGGTTCTGCAAAGGGACCTCATGCCTCGCTGAGTAGGCACTACCAGGTGTCGTTCGTTAACTGATCGCAGGTTGTGCGAGGGAACATAAACCTTAAGGAGTATTGAAGTAGGGGGGTAAGTGTGTGATGCATCATCTGTGTGATTCGAGTATTTACCTGCGCTCCCATGGCATCATAATCTCGGGCTCTGGTGAAAGACCGGCCCAGCTTGCAGATCTTCCCTGTGGCTTTATCAATAGTGATCACATCCCTACAGAGGAGCAGAAAGCTCAGTTAGATTTCCTATAAGCATTAACCAACAATATTACTTTTATTACTACACATTTTCCGACAGAGAAGCTGAGCGGTGTTGTGTACACACTGCACTTACTCACCCAGCCTGGACTTTCTCTTTAGTGAGGCTTTCAATCATTTTATTACCCAGGTCATAGATGGTCTCCATCTCTGTAGTCTTCAAAGTCAGCTTGCCCACTTTTGCACCCTGACAAGTAGAAAGAAAAAAAAGAAGAGACACACAGAGAGAAATCAATAACTCAAATCTAACAGGATTTATTTAAGGCTTTTCATTATTAGTCACTTTTAATATAAATGACTATTTAGCTAAAACAGCTCTGCATTCATTTAAACTTCATCCCGAACTGTTAAATTCTCAATTCTGATTGGTCAGGGGGTGCTGATTAATTTCCTATTACAGCACAGCACGAACAGTAGTTTAGCTGCAAGGCAAATCACAGGTCTGTATTAATCCGCTAATTTTGATACAATACATTATCATTTCTATAGTAACAACTTACGCAGGAACTAGTATTGCGAACACTACACACCATAAATGGATTTAAATGTGTTGATATGGTGAAGTTGTGTCAGGAGATTTTTTTATTCAGGATTTTTAGAAGTCTCCAGTGCCAGTGGTTTGTAACAGTAAGATGTAAAGCTGTAACTACGTTTTCTTCGGGGTGGAGAGGTTTAAATATTGTCTGTAAATTTACAAGCAGCGATTTTTTTCTTACTGACTTCTTGAGGGAGAGAAAAAAAACAAAGAAACAAGAGAGGCTGGTGAAGGAATGACTTTATACTGTAACAGCTATGACAAAGGTGATAACAGGAACTAACTTGGTTTGTAAACAGTCCAAAACATTAAAAGTAACTATAAATAGATAAAAAAGTATGACATCTTTAATTAATAAAATTTTTTTTTTAAAAATAAAATAAAAAACACTTGGCATATTGCTGTGGAATAAACAATTTGGGACATGCTGTTATAGGAAAGTAATCACTTCAGGGTAGTAATACTAACGCCACTTTGCTCCACCCCATAGTTGATTATTTTACAAGAACAGCACTTCACAATCACTATCTGATTGAACAAACAAGTTCTATTTAAAAAATGCAGGTATGTCTGCTTCTCGGTCATTGCCTCCTTGGGTTACCTCTGTCATTTAAGGAATACTTTAAAGAACTTTTTTTTTTTAAACCCAGTATCTCTCCACAACAATTATAGTGCGTGTGTGATTAGGCCTGTCACGAGAACTACTTTTGTTGGACGATATATATTGTCCCAGTAATAATTGCGATAAAACTATATTATTGTCATTTTAAGATCAGTTTACGACACTGATATAATTAGAATTAGAATTTTCACTTAAATATTTCCAAATTTTAAATTATATTTGAATTCTAGAGACAATATTTCAGTTAGGGGAAAATACTAGATTTCCCCCTACCAGATTTTTAAATAAAATGTTGACAAGAGAGTGCAACGAATAAATACAAACTAAACAGCGCCTTGTTTATTGTCTACTTTGTTAATATGGCTGTTAACAAAGTGCATTTATTTTTAAACTAAAATGCATAAACATATGAAATCAAACGATTTAACCTAGGCTCTCCAGTTCCAGTGTTAATTTTCATACCGTTTTTAGTCACAGTTTTTGTCTTCTGACAAAATATCCTTTAAATTTAGTCAATATTTCTGTCATATTTATTCATTTTAGTCAGTTTTACTCTGACTAAAATGGCATCGAATATTAGTCAACTGCATTTTAGAAAATGCATAAAATTCAACTAAATATTCACACATTTTATACATTAACTTATGCATCAACAAAACATGAAAACTGCCCTTATTGTGAAAACCTGATCTCCTGCATTAATAACATTACAATGAGTACACTACTATAATACAATATGGTGAATGATTTATGCTTTAGTTATTCATTGTCCGAATTTTAGTGTGTTGTTACGGAAAGAGCGTATTCACAAGTTCAAGTTCATGTGCATTCATGTCATTTTGTGTATATGTCTGATTAATCTCATATGTGTATAGGATACGTTTGGGGGAGTTAATTACCCTGCTAGTAAAACGCTTCAGTTTACCGCTGTTCATTCACTGTTCAGCTTCAGCTCACGCAGCTTAAGCGGCTCAGTCCCCCACATTGTTGACTATGACTGGATTATTTGAAACACTAGACCTATTCGTTCTAGATTTTTCTTCTTCAAAAAACATTGTTAGTGCGTTGTTAATATCTTGCGTGTCATTTTGACAACAGTATGTTATAATTAAAATCGGCGCTAGTGCTTGCTACACAGTTTTGTGCATTTTTATCTTAAATTTGATGAATATTTGAAGTTCGAATTTTAATTTGACAGTCCTAGAGCAGACGAGAAGTCAGAAGCAGTGCAAATGGCTAAAATGTTGGTGACATTCATTCTTGTGTAAGCAAACACACATGTGAACACACTGGGCAATATTGAGGTCAACAAAAATGATCAAGGATCATATCCATATATCGTACGTTAAGTCGGTTACGTAATTATCATGACAGGCCTATGAGTGATTACCCTGGACAAGATTTCCATGTTTCCAGCAGTCCCTGGCAATCAAGAAACATTTATGCAGAACATTTTTGTTGAAAGCATTCATGAATTCTTTAGTCAAAAAGTTCATTAAGCCCCTTCATGGTATAAAACATTATTGTTATAATGTACAGTATAAAGTTGCAGATTTTATAATGAAATTATAAAGCCACATAGTTTAATTATTTATTGCTGGAATTCAACATAGTAAGTGTCTCAGTACAATGTCCAACAACAGTGAATCTTGTCCACAGTAAACACATATACAACAACAATAATAAAAAATAAAATCGCTGAAGTATTCCTTAAATCAGAGTGGGTTTTCTTGTGTAAAATATTCTATTAGTAATAATGCAGTTTATATAAAATTGTGCAATTGAACACAGACATACCGTTCCCGTTGCAGGCCTGTCAATCTGAATCTCCACCACTTCTCCCTCAATGATCTC
>CM042565.1:8667012-8849512 GCA_023630585.1 Cranoglanis bouderius | reverse complement strand
AGTGACAAAAATATCTTAATTGGTGCAAAAATGTGCAAAAATAATAAATCCGTGTATCATATTACACTATTTAAGGACCTACAAATTCTCAAAATGCAGTCATATGGATGACCTGGTGGCAAACGAGTCTCAGGCGAAATCACTGCTTCTGGAACTGAGAGCACGCAGCACGGAAGCTCATGTCAATCAACAGAGCCATCCTTATAGTCTACAGCAGTGTCTTGGAGGTTTTTACATGCTGATACTGACCCAGGATACTGACTTGCAACACGTCTGCACCGAATCGGCTCTTGTGCACAGCGCTGTTCAGGACAGAATTCAATATGCAGCAGTGCAAAGATTTCCTTTATTTAGCTCTAAAGAACAACAAAAATAACTGTTCAATCGTACCGTCCCTCCAGGATTTTCCGATCGCAGAAATGAAAGCAAAATCGAGCAAACTCCGCAATAATCAGAGGAGCTCGCAATTTTTCAAAACTACCGCAGATTTGGGTCATGTGACATCATCAGAGCGCACATTCAGCCAAAGCCCTCTTCGTTTCACGTGCGTCGAACATGAGTACAGCTAAAAGGTCTCACTTATCAACAAACATCATTGCGAAAGAGCGCGCAAAACAATTTCGTGCAAATTTTGAAAAAAGCCGCAGCAAAATCAAGCATATTTGACCACATCAATCACAGGAAATCTCTGAAATCCTGTACAGACTGTTTGGCGAGATAAGTCAGAAATCCTTCAGGAGTCCCATGTACACCTCGGCACTTCATATATGAACGTGATGGTGTTCCATTAAACCAAAAAAAAAAAAAAAAAAACACTTCTCCCACTTTTGTCTTACACAGTGCGCAGCTGACTGTAGAACTGGCTTCAGGTTCTAGTTAGAAAAATGTTCAGACTACAAAAACAGCAGACGCACTGAGATTTCTGATGCTGCCAGAACTTTGTCGCCAACTGTCTTTTTATCGCAACGGCATTAAATTAGCCACCAGTGTCTCATTTATGCGTTCTAATTCCTAGTCTATGCAACTCGTGATTTAAATGATAGCTATATGATTATTATACACTCAGCCAGGTACTTGTTCTGGTTCTGGCAGTGTGAGGAGGAGTCTCACCTGTCGTGGCTCCAAAGCATCGTCCAAGCCAAGGCCTCGAATGTGTGAGTGTGCACCTGAGAGACACACAGTCAACCATCAGCTTTTTAAAGAGAGAACTGTAAATATGCACTCATGACAGTTAATACAGTATTAAATTGTAAGGGCAGGATTTGATCAAAGCAGCATGCACATTTTTCACTCACCGATTCTCTCTATCCTGGTGAGATCACGCACCTCCGGCACTTTTGTGGTTGACATCTTTTAGAATATTGAAAGAAAAAAAAAAGAAAAAAATATATATATATTACAAACTCGTATATGTATTATAAACTACGTGTAAAGAAAGCTGTTCAGCGCGCGCCACAACGCACAGAGGCACGTTGTCATAGCGACACTTCAGCCACAACAGAAGTTCCTAGTATACAAAACTAGCTAAGCTAGTAAACTCGGCGAATTAATTACCACACATGACTGATGAAACAGCAAGTTTTTTTTTCCCTAAACACAATAAAACAGCCGAAAACTAAAAGCACTGCGTGTTCTGCTTTGCTTGCGGGAAGTGTAAAATGAATGAGTATCTTCACAGCTTTCCAGTAACGTACTAGCTAGCTACATAGCTAACGTCGTTAGTTAGCACGTTAGCAACAGAAAAACGGCAAACACTGATGGCATGTGTTAAGGGATCTAGCTCACTTGGGTAGTACAGGAACGTATTTACACCTCCTACGCTGGTAGGTCTGATGATCACACACTGTTTACTTAAAGAAACGTTGGGCAAATTAGCATGAATTACATGTGCACCTAAGAAGAGCTAGCCACCTAGCTCAATAACTTCGTCCAACATCGCCACTTTGCCTTTTTCAACCATGAATATTATTAACAAACTAATATTAATGGTGTGATCTTTAAAACTACAGCATTCCAAACAAAAAGGGAAGTGCTGAGAAAGAGGCACGCGTCTCTCACCTGAGCTGCCATGTTTTCTGCAGCGCGGCGGCGGTTGTTTCTAAATGGGAGCACAACAGAAATGTGTCCGGGTAGCAAAAAGGCCCCTGCACATAGGTTCCCCTTAGCGGCAAAGCTTAACAGTAGTGATGGGAATTCCGGCTCTTTTTAGTGAGCCAGATCATTTGGCTCAGCTCAGCAATAAGAGCCTAATCTTTCGGCTCTTCATTTAGTACCACTTCTGGCTTTTATAATTCAGCCAGATTTAGCAATATTTTGACCTATGATTCGTAATGTAAAAACATGAAACCCTATTACACATGTGTATTGAACGTTTTATTTATATTGAACTATCCAAAACAAACCATTCCAGACAAATGACACTCACTGCACTGTTGGACGTACAATTCTAATACGCCTGAGAAGGTTGTTAGTAGACCCTGCTCCTTATGATATTTTTACCATACAAATTCTACATTCTGCCTTTATGTTGTCTATTTTATTAAAATGCATGTATTCCTCTTCTTCTTCTTTTCCTTTCGGCTGTTCCCTTCAGGGGTCACCACAGCGAATCATCTGCCTCCATCTAGCCCTATCCCCTGCATCCTCTTCTCTCAGACCGACTACCTTCATGTCCTCCTTCACTACATCCATAAACCTCCTCTTTGGTCTTCCTCTCGGCCTCCTGCCTGGCAGCTCTAACCTCAGCATCTTTTTACCGATATATTCACTCTCCCTCCTCTGAACATGTCCAAACCATCTCAACCTGGCCTCTCTAACTTTGTCTCCAAAACATCTCACATGTGCTGTCCCCCTGATGTACTCATTCCTGATCCTATCCATCCTCGTCACTCCCAAAGAGAACCTCAACATCTTCAGCTCTGCTACCTCTAACTCTTCCTCCTGTCTTTTCCTCAGTGCAACTGTCTCCAAACCATACAACATCACTGGTCTCACTACTGTCCTGTACACCTTTCCTTTCATTCTTGCTGGTACTCTTTTATCACACAACAGACCTGACACTTTTCTCCACCCATTCCAACCTGCCTGCACACGCTTCTTCACCTCTTTTCCACACTCCCCGTTGCTCTGGACTGTTGACCCTAAGTACTTAAAATCCTGCACTTTCTTTATCTCTTCTCCCTGTAACCTCACTGTTCCACTTGGATCCCTCTCATTCACACACATGTATTCTGTCTTGCTGCGACTAACCTTCATTCCTCTTCTCTCCAGAGCAAACCTCCACCTCTCTAGAGTTTCCTCCACCTGCTCCCTGCTCTCACTACAGATCACAATGTCATCCGCAAACATCGTAGTCCATGGAGATTCCTCTCTGACCTCATCTGTCAGCCTGTCCATCACCACCGTAAACAAGAAGGGGCTCAGAGACGATCCTTGATGCAGTCCCACCTTCACCGTGAACTCCTCTGTCACACCTACCGCACACCTTACCACTGTCATACTGCTCTCATACATATCCTGCACCACTCTAACATACTTCTCTCCCACTCCAGATCTCCATACAATACCACAGCTCCTCTCTTGGCACCCTGTCATACGCTTTCTCTAAATCTACAAAGACACAATGCAGCTCTTTCTGACCCTCTCTGTACTTCTCCATCAACATTCTCAAAGCAAATATTGCATCTGTAGTGCTCTTCCTTGGCATGAAACCATACTGCTGCTCACAAATGCTCACTTCTCCCCTTAGCCTTGCTTCCACTACTCTTTCCCACAACTTCATTGTATGGCTCATCAGCTTAATACCTCTGTAGTTTCCACAACTCTGCACATCTCCATTGTTCTTAAAAATCGGCACCAAAACACTTCTCCTCCATTCCTCAGGCATCTTTGCACTCTCTAAGACCTCGTTGAACAACCTAGTTAAAAACTCTACTGCCATCTCTCCTAGACACTTCCATACCTCCACTGGTATGTCATCAGGACCAACTGCCTTTCCTCTCTTCATCCTCTTCAAAGCTCTCCTAACTTCAATGTATTAAAATGGAGAATGTGATTCGTCGCACGCACATATACGTCAACACAACATTCAGTCAGTGCATGGAATGCGCGTGGCCGAGCAGTGTGGCGAAAAGATCATCCTATTATTCTGTCTTGTATTAATTTACAAAAAAAAAAAGAAAAGAAAAAAAAGAAATCTGCTTATTAGGCTTATTTGCTGCCTGTAAAAGCTGTAGCTTGTTATTGAACTGTGATAGTTCATAGTCATAGTTAAATTTGTGGAAAGGAATACATAATAAATTACAGGAGTTGATCACGTTTTAATGTGATCAGAAGGACTTCTGGTTTAATCAGAATATTTTCATTTAGGCCTGCGGGTAGAGGGTTGTGTTGCCACCTCACAGCTCCAGGGTCTCCAGTTTGATCCTGAATTCAGGCGTGCAGTGTTTTGCATGTTCTCCCCATGTCTGCATGGGTTTCTTTGGTTTCCTCTACCTCACAAAAACAGGTGGATTGGCTACATTAAAATGCCCCTAAGTGTGCATGTGTGTGTGCATGGTGCCCTGGAGTCCCTTCCAGGATGTATTCCCATCTCATGCCCAGTGATCCCAGAGTAGGTTCTGGATCCATTGTGATCCCACCAGGATAAACTGGTTACTGTGTATCAGTGTTGTTCCCTGTTGGACTAGTGGCTAGTATGTGGTGCTTTCATCGCTGCTGCCTGGGTCAGGGATTCCTGGTCAGGGAACCAACCCCAGCCATTGGAGAGTTGCACAAGCCACTACACTCTCAGTGTTGGTCCCAAGCCTGGAAAATGGGGAGGGTTGCATAAGGAAGGGCATCCGGCATAAAACTTGTACCAGGTGGGTGTGCCACCCAGGACGGGTGCTCCGCTGTGGTGACCCGGAAATGGGAAAGAGGGAAGGAGGGAAGTGGGAAGAGCCGAAAGAGGGAATCTTTAGGGTATCAATGTAGAAGTAGCAAGTGATTCCCAATTGAAGGAAGCTCCAAGCAGAAGTAGAGCATGCAGGGAGGTGCCTTGTGGTTTGAAAAGAATAGAAACTGTAATGAATGTAAATAAATTCGGTAACTAGCATCAGACGATCACCAAGACAAAGCAACCATGAAGCGTTCATATCTATCTGACATAGAAAAAGAAAAAAAATTATTTGTATTTTGCTTCCACTTGTTGGTGTAACTGAAATGGAAAAAGTTAGTAGGCTAACTAGTATCTTGAGTAAGAAGTGTTAGGCTAACACATTAAGTTGCTAGCTTGTTAATACCAGCTTGTTGACTGCTCAGGTGGTTGAAACATCAAATACTCAGATATAGTAGCAACTCAGATGAAACCAATGAAGAAATTATTCCTGTGTTTACACATTTCATCATGCTAAGTAACCAAACGTTCTCTCTGTTGATTTAAATCTGCCTAATTGCCACGTTGTAGGTATTTTGACAAAGCTATAGATGAACTATGAATCAAATACAGTAGTGTGACTATGTGGAAATTTTTTCGTGTACCAAATTAGGTGGTGCCACCCCTTAGCGTGCACCTCCCCCTCTTTTCCCCTCTGTGCTAGCACACGTCTAATCTGGACATGCTACCAGTTCTTAGTCCATATATCAGCTTCATGCATCCAGCCAGTAGATGGCGCCGTTCATTCATTGATTAACTTTTTTTTTTTCAAGATCTGTGAAATTTCAGGATGCCTTATAAGTTTTATTGGGTAGTTCATATTCATTTAGCTATTTATATAGCCTATCATTGAGTTCATTGGAAAATTCCAATTGTGTACTTCATTTATGTGGAGCATAACATAAAACCTTACATGTGGACAGATATTTTAGATAGCTTTTTATTGTGTTTTTATTTGCGTATACAAACCAGCAATGGAATTTGAACACACACACACACACACACACACACACACACACACACACACACACACACACACACACACATATGACACCATGTTCACTAGCAATATTGCTTATTGCATTATATTGCATTCTACTATTGCTTATTCACATTATTTTTCACACTGTAAGTTCTCTGATCTAATATCACAGTAAAAAGAAAAAGAAAAAAGAAAAACAACGACATTCACGCATATATATATATATATATATATATATATATATATATATATATATATATATATATATATATATATATATATATATATATATATATATATATATATATATATATATATATATATATATATATATATATATAGTATATAAAATTATTATTATTATTTTTTTAAATTCTCCCTAAACCAAGTGCAGAGAACTACAGTTGACAAATGGTGATGGCCGACTCATACCATACCCAGAATCCAGGATAGACAGGCTCAGTGAAGGAGGCTTTAAACTGATGGATAAGTGTCATGGTCTCTGCTACACTGTAGAAGGACAGCGTGCCTGCATCATAGTCCAGGAAAACCCCGATGCGAGAAGAGTAGGGTGCATTGATATCGACTTGATCTTTCATGTGGCGAGCTGAGAAGCTGGAATCCGAGCAGAAAAGGCCCCAGGATTTGCGGTTGTAGCCAATACGGGATGAATCACCGTAGCCTGTCCTCTTGATTCCCTTGTAGGTGATGCCGATGGAGGCCCCCTCACCACTCCACTCCACCTCCCAGTAGTAGGCGCCACCAGACAAGGTCTCTTTGCACAGCACCTGGGGCAGGCAGTCAAACCTCTGGGTGCTGTCACTGTAGGACTGGGGTTCTCTTTTCAGTGCTGCCTTCCTGTTGCCTCGGGAAAGGTAGATCTGTCTGTATGCTGTGTTTGGGTCTAGAGTTAGCTGGCAGGCATCTGTTCAACAGAGCAGAAGAGATCAGAGATGGGGTTAATTATTGTTAGAGGTTTCAGGTTAGAGATGTCTACGTAAAGTATAAAGTTAAAACAGATTAAATCAACCACCAAGGCCAAAGTATTAAACTGTAAAATTGAATACTGATTAAACAAAAGTTTTCAAGGTATTCCAAAAGTGACAGACCCTAAAGGTGAAGCCCAGGCACATTTTTTTCTTTAAAATAGGAGTGCTGACCTCGTATCAGTTTTTATAATCAGTGACTTCAGATCAGTGAGGATTGAAATGGTGAGAAAGCTGATCTTAGGTCAGCACTGCTATACTGTTTAGCTGTTAAGGAGTATAGGCCCAACATGCAAATAAAGTCTAGAGTCTGCCCACCTCGTCGGCTCTCAGAGCTGGTTGTACATTAGGTGGTTGTGGCTGCCTGAGGAACCACGTGATCGTCTCTGATCTAAAGGGCCGAAAGTGGCACACTTCAGACTGACTACACACCCATGCAATTACTGTATATTGGAATTCAATGAGTTGTGCTACATTTACTTACCTGAAGTACATTGTTTAACCTCCTAACTAAAAAGCTGACCTCATAAAGTTTCCCTATACCACAAATATCTGGGATTTGTGTTGCCATAACTAACAGTACTTTGCAGATTATTTAAGCTATGAAGAGAGTAAAGAGGCGAGCTTATGGTTTCTCTATATTGCTAATCGGGGCGTCACCCAGTTTGCGCACAATAGATGAAAGACTTGCCTTTTGTAGCCCTGGCCATATTGTGTTTTTCAATTAGACAGGAACAAGCCTTTTAGCGAAGCAGTTCCAGGTGGAGAAAAACAACAAACAGTTCACCTAAACATTTACACAGATGCAGGCGTTCAAGTGAAATGTTTGATGCTCCTTTCCCTCCTGCTTCAGGTCACAATAAACACCCAGATGAGGTTAGAACAAGTGCATGCACCAGTACGCATGAGCCAGAAAGCAAAGAGGCGTCCAGGCCAGGATTGCAAAATAAGGCTTGCTCATAAATTTTTGCGCTCTAGTTCTTGGAATGTCTTCTCTCCTTTAACAAACCAACCGCCCACTCGCCTAACAGGCCGAGCAAGTTCTTTCAGTCTGTTCATGAACAAATCCCATATCTAAGGAATGCTGCAGGACAACTCCCTCAACAACCCACCTAGCACTGGGCCAAAGGCCAGCCTTGTTCCTCAGAACTTTGTTTGAGGTATAATTAAGCAAATTAGGTCACATACCGTTACGGAAATTTGTGAAGCATTGTATAAATATGATAGACTTATCTCCTTCCTATACTGTTTTTAGTAAACATGTCTAGTTCTTAAAACACTATGAGCCAGCACCTAATCGAAACCAGATAGCCCTCTAAGATGACCTGTAGAAGTAATATCTTTGTTGCTGTGCTGTAGATTAAAAAGACGCAAAAGCAAAAGCCAAAGCAAACTTACACTGGAGAAATTCGTCCCTGGTGCGTGGAGCCTGGCTGCGAGGTGCTTGGCTCAGAGTCCTCTGAGTCTTATACACATCAACTTCATCAGCTAGAGACACAGCAGAAAATGACTACTAAGCATACTCAATATTATATATGTTTACAGGAACAAAATACATATTAAGGGAGAATTAAAGGTCTAAAGAGAAAAATCTGCCTGCAGAATAACAACTACAATTCTAAAATCAAATGCTTAATAAAATGAATGTGTATGAAGAATGAAGTTTCTGAATTAATTTATGTGGCATATTTTTTTTTAAAGTATATTACATTAATTCATATTACTTATTTATGTATTTTTTAAACTGATTTTTATACCCCTTTCCCCCATCTTTGACCTATACATGTAAAGCATACTTGGCTAATAGAGAAATCTCTAGGATTATGCAATCCACACCCAGCAATGTGTAAAACAGCTAACAGTGCATATCTACTCATCATTTACATATCTGATCACATGGTATTTAGTTCAAATGTCAACCTGTTTGTTACCAAGCAGGCAATTTTTTTTTTTTTTTTTTGGACAATAACATTTCAACATTCCAGCCAATGGTAATAAAGAGAACAACAGAAATCTAAAATGTCTCATTTGACATAACTCACCCTTTATAGACTTCCTCCCCTTTTTGTCCTCTAGTTGACAGAAAGGCATTTTGTTCACTGGAAGAGAATTTTGGTTCATAATTATTAATAAAATTAGTAATATGCCATAAAATAAAATAACATACTGAACAGAACTGTATGGGAAGAAAGTTGTAAAAGGGAGCTCAGAAGACAACTAATATACAGACGGGTGACAAATTAAAGGAAAAACATAAAGTGCTGTAGTAAGGTGGATGTTTAGGACACTACGAGCCTTAAGTACAACTTCGTTGCACCTTGGCATAGATTCTACAAGTTTCTAGAACTGTACTGGAGGGATGAAGACCATTTTTTACAAAAGATATTCCCCTTAATTGGTATTTTGATGACAGTAGTGAAGATCGTTATGTACCACACTATAGATTTTCATACTCATAAAATCATTCCTGTAACCCTGTGGATGAGGGTGGGTTTTTTTGGGGTTTTTTTTGTTTAAGAGACCACTCCCATCTGGATAGAAATGTTTCATCATAAGATAAAGGTGATCAGTTAAAAGAACGTTGTATTGATTTGCAGTGATGTTTTCGTCTAAGGGGCCAAGTGAACCCAGCCCATGCCAGGAAAAATAAATGCCCCCACTGCATAACAAAGCCACTGTGTTTTTGTTTTTTCCTTTAATTTGTCACCTGTCTGTACGTTCTATACAAAGAAAATGGTGACATTCCCACTTTGATAAAATGGAGAAATCGCATGCAATAGGAATCTCTGAAGAGCTATATTATGTTATGATTTCAGTTTCACAACATAATGTAATGTATGCTTTAACTCACCCGTGGTGGCCACCTTGACCAGCTCCTCATTGCCATACTCATTCAAGTGCTGTTTCAATTCCGAGACAGTCTTGGTGACAGAGCCGAAGGAGAAGTAAGGGTTGACGCTAACTGTGGGCAGCTCTTCGGCATCTGTCTGGGCTATCAGCATGTGGAAACTCTTCAAAAGAAAAGAGCACACGTACAGTATAAATATACTCTATTTAAAATTCTAAGTATAAAATATCTGTGTGGTTTAGATATTTGTTTCATAAAGAAGCAGGAGACGATTTGCCTGCAGTAATGAACCTGAGGTCCTGCACCAACCTCACTGATTTTTTTTGAACACATGAAGCTGAAACATCTAATCACACTGACTTTGCTCAGGGATTTTCTTCTACCTGAATGAAGTGGATGTGATCCTCTGTACGCGACAGCTGCGTCAACTCATTGTCTCTCCTCTTCAGGTCGGCGATCTCCTGCCCCAAACGCTCCATGTGGCCCTCTGCTGTGTTTAGCGCCGCTCTCTTATTGGACGAAATCAGCTTGGCCATTTCCTGTTGCATCCTTTCGATAGTGCGAAGCATGTCTCCGAATAGCTTCTCGCTCTCCTGCAATGCCCGTTGAGCCGAGCTCTGGAGAGAAAAATTGTGTTTAATTTTATTTTGTCCCTTTTAATTGAACATAATTATCTAATCTATTGTACTTATTTACAGTATAAGCGCTCAAAGTTCTATATCATAAAGAAGATGATATATCATGATATATCATAGCTCTATTACAATGAAGCCAAATATCAGTTAATACAATGAAATGCATTGTGGTTTAGTTTCCTGAAACTCTAGCAACTGACCTAAATGACTTAAATGTGCCATGAATGCTGTTGGCTGAGATGGTGTTATTACAAACTTGGACAAAAAGAATTTTCCAAGGGCTCTTGGTTCTTTCAAGGGTTTCCTCAGAATGCAGTCATTTAGGACTGGAAAACATTCATCAGTGCCACAGTCATACACATAAAAAGCATTATTTAGTCACCTTTAGTGAATCCACAGCTTGTTTCAACTCCTCCATCTGCTTCACTCGGTCATGGATCTTCTCCTGGATCTCAGCTTGTGTGGCACCCAGACGTTGCTATAGAAACACCCACACAAACATTATGAATATGATTCATATACGATGTCCTCTTGCATTATGTTGTTCTTGCTTTCACTGAACACTATATAAAAAATGGACACTTCTTACTGACAATTTTTTTTAACAGAAACATTTTTATGCATTGCTTTAAGCATAAAAGCAAGGACATGTTGGTATGTTAGGTTGGTAACTAAAGTGAGTAGTTCCTTATTTTGGTTAAGGAACAATGGAGGACTTTTGCCATCACAAACAGCAGTACAGTCCTTCCCACACAAGTAATACTGCACAGACAACTTCTTTATTCTAATCCGGGTGGAGATCACTCCCGCATTGATATGTCTGTTTTAGGAGTTTAGCAAGAAGCAATAGACGCTGTCCATTCACATCCTCTTTGATAAAAGGTTGACTGTCGGTCAGGCTAATTTGTCTTAAATTCAACAAAGTCACTCCCTTAAACCAAACTGAATGTGCAGTAGTGAGAAAGAAATGTAAAGGAAACTAGACTGACAAATATGATCCTTAGGACCTGTTTTATTGGACCATCAAGATGACTTCATTATGATTCGTGTCATTCTAATTAACATCAGTGGTGAAACAGACACCTTCTATCCCTCCTGAATAGTTGCTCTCACCTGCATCTCGCCTCGCTCCTGTTCGGCCGATACCATGTCATGGCCCTTGTGCTCCTTCACAGTGCAGAGCACACAAATACACATCTGGTCGGTGCGGCAGTAGAGCTCCAGGCCTTTCTGGTGCTGTGGGCAGATCTGCCTGTCCAGGTGCCCAATCTCATCCACCAACTTGTGCCTCTTGAAGGTCGCCGACTCATAGTGAGGTTTCAGGTGCTTCTCACAATATGATGCCAGGCACATCAGGCACGACTTAACAGCTTTGAGCTTCTTCCCAATGCAGATGTCGCATGCCACATCCCTGGGGCCGGCATAGTTGTAGTCTGGAGCTGGAGGAGCTGGAGGGGAAGACTCCGAAAGCCTCTGGACTGAATCCTTGCGAGAAGACATCCGGCGGCGTGGGGCAGGCCTCTTGCTGTAGCTGACTCGACACTGCGGGCACAAGAACTGACCCGTGTGGTCAGTATGGTCCCAGTAGGTCTTGAGACAGACGGCACAAAAAAGATGACCGCAAGGAATGGACACAGGGTCCCTCAGGTCCTCTTTACAGAGGTAGCAGATGTCCTGATCATACGACATGGACTCTGTAACAGGAGCAGGTTGTAACCGTAGTATAGGAGTGTGTCTGTCTGAAGGCAAAGGCAAAGTGAGGATGTGGCACCACAACAGTGTTATATACAGTCAACATTCAGGCAGCGAGGGAGGACAAACTGGTTTAGCAGAAACTAGTTAAATGTGTAGGGGAGTGGCTGAGACACAGGTGAGGAATGAGAGAGAGGGAGACCAGTAATCAATCAGAAGAATACTATGAATAGAAGAATGAATAAAATGTATGATCTCAAAACACAGTTCAGTCCATTTCAGTTTGACACGTGATGTTTGTGTTTCTAATTCCAGTGCATTTTTCAAATAAGTACTAGGCTCTGGGTTTGCATAATGCATGTGACAGTTTTATAAACAAGCTACGCTAACAGCAATGAACATTAGCTCACACACACACACACACACACACACACACACACACACACACACACACACATCATGTGACACTGGTGCAACTAAAAGTACTTCACCTAAACGGACACTGCATGATGTTTGTTCATCTGTAGGTAATACAGAGGAACATGAAATATACTACCATTTATTTAACCCTTTAAAGTCCCAGGTTAGTATTCAGTTATTCATCTTAAAACAAGTTGTTCATTAACTACTATTAGTTACTCAGCAACTACAGGCAAACTAACAGTATGCAAGTCTGGGTCTGTCAATGGTTCTAGGAGTCTGAGGGGTTAAATTATGCAGCACTATCTAGTTTTTGCAGTCCTCCAGTTTTGCACAGTCTAAAAGACAAACTAAGGGGTGTCATGACCCTGCGTCATAAGACTTCCACAAACATATTTATATTCATGACAAATATATAGTGCAAGATGTCATGTTCCTTCATGAGTTGATGCCCTGAGATATAATCATGTCATGTTACCAGTACTGTAATTGTCATAATAGCAGCCATAATGAAATATATTTCACAACTGTCGTAAAATACTTGTTTATCATTGGCTGAAGGATTGGGTGCCACTTAAAAAAAAAAAATTACAAATTAGGGCAGTGCAGCTCCATGGTTCCTGTTTTGATCCTGAGCTTGATTTACTGCCTGTGGAGTTGTGCATGTTCCTCCTAGTTTCTGCTCACCTCCTAAAAACGTCCCAGTAGGTGGAGTAGCATCTCTCGACTGTCCCTGGGTGTGAATGAGTGTGTGAAAGTGTGTGTAGGGTGCCATCTCGGCTTGTGCCCAGTGGTCCTGGGATAGGCTTCGAATTACAAATTGTTTATAGAATTTTTTTATAGGCCACCATTAATGGAGAAGGTTTAATTAAGACTGACACTAAAAGAGTGAAATAACTCCAAGATGCAACCATAACAGTAATTATATAATGCTGTGTATACATATGTGGGGTTAGGGGCAAGAATGCAAATAAAATGGCAATGAATTGCTCTTTTATTTACTGCTCATGGTAAAATTACTAGCATCTTCATGAGAATGAGCAAAAATTGTAAAATATCTATACAGTGGTGCTTGAAGGGACCTCAGAGTTGTTGATGCTCACCAGGCTGGAAAAGGTTACAAAACCATCTCTAAAGAGTTTGGACTCCACCAATCTATGGTCAGACAAATTGTGTACAAATTAAGGAAATTCAAGACCATTGTTACCCTCTCCAGGTGTGGTGGACCACCAAAGATCACTCCAAGAGCAAGACCCAGGGTAACTTCTAAGCAACTAAAGGCCTCTCACACATTGGCTAATGTTAATGTTCATGAGTCCACCATCAGGAGAACACTGAAGAACAATGGTGTACATGGCAGGGTTGCAAGGAGAAAGTAACTGCTCTCCAAAAAGAACATTGCTGCCCATCTGTAGTTTGCTGAAGATCACATGGACAAGCCAGAAGGCTACTGGAAAAATGTTTTGCAGATGGATAAGAATAGAATTTTTGGTTTAAATGAGAAGTGCTATGTTTGGAGAAAGGAAAACGCTGCATTCCAGCATAAGAACCGTATCCCATCTGTGAAACATGCTGGTGGTAGTATCATGGTTTGGGTCTGTTTTGCAGCATCTGGGCCAGGACGGCTTGCCATCACTCAAACTATGAACAATGAATTCTAAAGTATACCTGTGAATTCTAAAGGAAAATGTCAGAAAATCTGTCCATGTACTGGATCTCAAGAGAAAGTGGGTCATGCAGCATGACAGTGACCCTAAGCACACAAGTCATTCTACCAAAGAATGGTTAAAGAAAAATATAGTTAATATTTTGGAATGGCCAAGTCAAAGTCCTGACCTTAATCCAATACAAATGTTGTGGAAGGACCTGAAGCAAGTAGTTTATGTGCGTAAACCCACCAACATCCCAGAGTTGAAGCTGTTCTGTACTGAGAAATAGGACTTCCTCCAAGCCGATGTGCAGGACCGATCAACAGTTACTGGAAATGTTTAGTTGCAGTTATTGCTGCACATGGGGGTCACACCAGATACTGAAAGCAAAGGTTCACGTACTTTTGCCATTCACAGAAATGTAATATTGGATCATTTTCTCAATAAGTAAATGACCAAGTATAATATTTTTTCTCTCATTTGTTTAATTGGGTTTTCATTATCTACTTTTAGGTCTTGTGTGAAAATCTGATGATGTTTCAGTTCATATTTATGCAGATATATAGAAAATTCTAAAGAGTTTACAAATTTCAGGCACCACTCTATATAAAATGAGTAACACATCCTATGAGCGATACGTTGAGCTGAAACATATGGTGACCCTGCATAGTTTTACTTACTTACTTAAACCACTTTCTTAAGTAGTGCAATTTTTTCTACAAAACACCGGTTTCAAAATGATCAGCACTCCCACAAATAACTCCCAGAAAACAGCACTGGGCCTTTTCCTGTAATGTGTAACAAGGTTGAAGACACTTCTAGAGGGATCTTAGACCACTCCTCCATGCAACACATTTAAAACACCTTATTGTTCATGGGCCTCCCTCTTCAATTCAGACCACAGGTTTTTAAAGTGCCCCTATTATGCTTTTTTGGATATTACCTTTCATGTAGTGTGTAATATAGCTGTTTGTGAATGTAAAAGGTCTGCAGAGTTTCAACTATCAAAGTGCACGACAGATGGAGTTATTGTCTCCCAAAAGAAAGAACCTTCAGTGGTCTTCACTGGCTGCTCGTGAACAATGTCTACTTTGACCTGCCCTCAAACACTGTAGATGTAGTTGAGGCCTGGTTCGTGTTGTCGTCATGTCGAGAAGACGCTGTTTTCTGCGCTGCGAAAGTAAATCCACTTTGCATGCACTTCCAAAGGATAAGGATGTGAAGAGTCAGTGGTTAAAATTCATTTTTACAATGATACCACAGCAGTTTAACTCCAACCTTTTGTTGTGTTCCCGTCAATTTACTGCTGAGAAAGACTCCGGAGCTGAAATTCAGATATGGTAATGGGCGTTTCACTTCCAACACGGAGGCAAGAAAGCATGCTTTTATTACCTGATACAGTGCCCTCCACTAATATTGGCACCCTTGGTAAATATGAGCAAAGAAGGCTGTGAAAAATTGTCTTTATTGTTTAACCTTTTGATCTTTTGTTAAAAAAATTCACAAAAATACTCTGCTCTCATGGATATCACACAATTGCAAACAACCTTCTTTGTTAAATATAGGTGTGCAACAATTATTGGCACACTTTTAGTCAATACTTTGTGCTACCTCCCTTTGCCTAGATAACAGCTCGGAGTCTTCTCCTGATGAGGTTGGAGAATACATGGCAAGGGATCTGAGACCATTCCTCCATACAGAATCTCTCCAGATCCTTCAAATTTTGAGGTCCACGCTGGTGGACTCTCCTCTTCAGTTCACCCCACAGGTTTTCTATGGGTTTCAAGTCAGGGGACTGGGATGGTCATGGCAGGATCTTGATTTTGTGGTCAGCAAACCATTTTTGTGTTGATTTTGATGTATGTTTTGGATCATTGTCCTGCTGGAAGATCCAACCACGGCCCATTTAATCTTTCTGGCAGAGGCAGTCAGGATTTCATTTAATATCTGTTGATATTTGATAGAGTCCATGATGCCATGTATCCTAAAAAAATGTCTAGGTCCTCTGGCAGAAAAACAGCCCCAAAACATTAAGGAGCCACCTCCATATTTAACCGTGGGCATGAGGTACTTTTCCAAATGGCTACCACTCTGTGTGCGTCAAAATCACCTCTGGTGTTTATTGCCAAAAAGCTCTATTTTGGTTTCATCTGACCATAGAACCCAATCCCATTTGAAGTTCCAGTAGTGTCTGGCAAACTGAAGACGCTTGAGTTTGTTTTTGGATAAGAGTAGAGGCTTTTTTCTTGAAACCCTTCCAAACAACTTGTGGTGATATAGGTGACTTCGGATTGTAGTTTTGGAGACTTTCTGACCCCAAGATGCAACTAACTTCTGCAATTCTCCAGCTGTGATCCTTGGAGATTGTTTGGCCACTAGAACCAACCTCTTCACAGTGCGTTGAGACAATGTAGACAGACGTCCCATTCCAGCTTGATTAATCACATTTCCAGTTGACTGGAATATCTTAATTATTACCCTGATGGTGGAAATGGGCATTTTCAATGCTTGTGCTATTTTTTTATAGCCACTTCCCATTTTGTGAAGCTCAACAACCTTTTGCTGCACATCACAGCTATATTCCTTGGTCTTACCCATTGTTGTGAATGACTAAGGGAATTTGGCCTGTGTGTTACCTCATATTTATATGCCTGTGAAACAGGAAGTCATGGTTGAACAATTTCCTGTTCCTAGTCACCCAGGTGTACTAAAAAATGTAAAATATCAGTGGGAATATACTTCAAATATATTTTTCTCATATGAATTCATAGGTGTGCCAATAATTGTTGCACACCTATATATATATCAGAGTATTTTTGTGAATTTATTGAACAAAATATCAAAAGGTTTAACAATAAAGACAATTTTTCACATCCGTCTTTGCTCATATTTACCAAGGGTGCCAATATTGGTGGAGGGCATTGTATCAGATAATAATAACATGCTTTCTTGCCTCCACCCTTTTCCATTACTTTCTTTCTGTTTTCTGTCATTTTTGGCATTCTTTATTATGCATTTTCTTACATTACAGTATATGCTAAAAATCACTAATGGAGCTCTACTTGGCATATACTGTATATGTATATAGGCAAGACAAAGCCTTTGTGATGCCGCTATAGACTTAGCAATAACATGTCCAGAAGTGGGTAGAGTAGCCAAAAATTTTACTCAAGTACAAGTAAAACAACTTATAAAAATAATTACTCAAGTAACAGTAAAAGTAATAATGTTAATGCTTACTTGTGTAAGTGTTATGAAGTATCCAATGAGAAAACTACTCAAGTAGCAAGTTACTAGTTACTTCGGATCTGATTAAAATGAAAGGAAAATCCTGAATCTCAGACTACATGGAGAACTGTAATTCAGACAACTGAATTACATATATTCATTAATATTTAACAGTAATGGAGGAAAACCACCGAATGTAGCGAAGTAAAAGTACATTTCTGTGATTAAAAATGAACTTGAGTAAGAGTATAAGTATGGCCATTTAAACCTACTCTTAAAAGTAATTTTTTTTTTCCAAAAGTTACTCAAGTAAATGTAACGAAGTAAATGCAGCACGTTACTACCCACCTCTGAACATGTCATGGTGGAAGTCAATCTTTTTTCAAGAATATTATGTATGTCAGGTGACATTTCTTTTAAGTAGATATAAAGGTTTGTCAAGCAAATGATGTGTTACAGCTTCTGCTATAATATATGAAATAAAGCATTCTAATGAAGGCATACCATGTGATTAACATGTGATATAGAATGTCATCATATCAAGTATTATGGTGGTTTAGCGCTGCCAAACAAATGGCATCTTAGCAAGTGAAAATATCTTGAATATAGTGAAATGTATTATAAAATAGTACTTCCTATTATAACATTACAATAGACCAAATATATGACTATTAAAGCTATTTCTAGACATTTTCTTTAATTTCAAGTCTGAAATAGTATTGCTCTATTGGCAGATCATTTTCTCTAAACTTAAGCATTTATTTTTAGAAAGAATCGAAATTATCTGCCAATTAAATAAAACAATGTAAATAAGTAAATAAATATGTAAATGTATATAAAACCTGGATGTATAATCTTATAATAATGTCATCATAAGAAATATCAGATATACTTGTCCATATTCAAGTATTTTCACTCAATATAATTTTTTTTGCAGTAATGATAGCATGACACTGCAATACACCTGGAATTATATCTGCTTTGAGACTTTAATGTCATGGTTATGTCAGTCTTAATACACAGGATTTGAGTAAAATGGTACCTTTAACAGTATGACTAATTAGCATGGTTGGCTAATTACCACCTTTTCCCCAAGACCACAGTGTGTTGAGATTTTGGGAAAGGTATGAGCTCATTTCCATGCTATTCTTGGGAGCTGCATTCTCAAAGGGCCCCAGTATGAGCTTGATGTCTTAATCCATTGCATTACAGTGTACTTCAGAGGTTTCTGTGATGGATATGCACTTAGCATCCAGAAACCCTCTGATCTTTTAACACATCAAGACATCAAACCTGGATAGTAACATGCAAGGGAAAGGAAGAAGGTCACGTGGAGTAAAACTATATAAGAGCAAAGAAAAGAGGGCCAAACATATTATGTTCTAGTAACCGCTAAATAATATGAATAGCATGGCAATAATAGCTTGAACTTTTAACATTTGCTGTTAATCGTTAACTATCCAGAGTGAAGTTTAATATTGTAGATAACCTTTCCAAATTTGACTAGTGGAAATTACCTTCTTTTTTTTCTCTCTCAAATGTGTTGACAGCAAATCTTTGGGGCTGTTATATATCTCTTCACAGAAAGTACCTCAAAGTTATCTCTCACTCAGAAGCCAAGATGGCAGTCTGCTCTTGAGTTTCAATGCAGGGCACAAAAAGTGTCAGCAAGAATGTGTCCCAGCCTGATAAGTCAGATAGCAAAGGGTCAGAGAAGAGAGATGCGAAGAGCTAAAAGGTTCCACTGTGAAAGTGAGATGGCTTGTTGTTTTTGTTTTTTTTAAAACTATTTGTAGCTTGGGGAGGTGTGAAGCAGCACCCAAACCTGTAGGACATCTGCATGGCACGTCATTCACTCTACTTCCACTCCTGCAGTGGAAATTATACTAGCAAGCCTTAGAGGCAGAGATTCCTGTTGAGTCATTTTTGTGCTGCAGAACTCCATAATTTATAGAGCTGAGAATGTAAAAGAAGGTAGAATCACTTTTACAATCCATTTTTATGTCTCACATAAAATGCTGTGCAGTAATGTGGACAGTAGAGATTTTAATAGCTCTGGTCAAATATTTATCCTTGCTTGCATAGGCTGTCTGATTTATTGCTGCCTACACCTTCATCTGAAGCAGCAGCTGATAAAAGATAAAAAAAAAAAAAAAAAAAAAAAAAAAAAAGCAGTCCTACTGTGATAAGACACAGTCACGTTTACATAAAGACACCACTGGTATCTACAACAAGAGACTTGCTCCAGATACAGTAATTCGTTTGATGCAATATAGACATTTCAAATAAAATATTGCCAAAAATCACTTTATGCTTCACAGTAGGTGTAATATCATTGGTCTATTTTCAGCATGTATAGTAAGTGAAGTGGGTGAGTTTCTAAAATGCCCCCTCTTGTCTCTCCTGATTGCAGTGTAACTGGAGCTGCTTCTCGTTCAACTGTGACACCTTCAAACTAAAGCAGTGGTGATTGCACCAAGAGAACAGACTAATGGACCCTACCATTTATCTTTTATCACACATCTATACTGAGGCCGTGAAGCCCACTGGACTGTAGGTCATGTAGTAATGACATATGTTTTATAGCTACACAGAGTTACTTAAAACAGTTTATTGGTTAAAAAGGTACTAAAAGGGGTTTTCAAAACAGGGGGAAATAAATGAATACTTCATTAATATGCTTTATACTAGCAGGGATGCTTCCCATTCAGGAATATTGTAATATATATATATATATATATATATATATATATATATATATATATATATATATATATATATATATATATATATATATATATATATATATATATATATATATATATATATATATATATATATATAAATCTACCCACCAGCAGTTATATATATATTTTTTTTAAATCTCTGGAGTCTGCTTTTATAGAAAAAGAAAATGTACATTTTCAATTGTCATTGCCATTTTATACAATGGTGTAGGTGTATTATAAAATAAGACAATGATTTAAAATAAAAGACAAAATTAATGAAAAAAGGGTCTAATTATAATTATGACATTATAAAAAACCTAATTAGTTGCAAAATGTTCCTCCAGCTGTTTCTTTTTAGTAACACTTACTTTTCCAGCCTTTTGTTGCCCCTGTACCAACTTTTTGGAGACATGTTGTGGCCATCAAATTCAAAATTACCTTTTTTTTCCCTTAAAATTTCCTCAGTTTAAACATTTTGTATGTTTTCTATGTTCTATTGTGAATAACATATGGGTTTATGAGATTTGCAAATCATTGCATTCTGTTTTTTGTTTACATTTTACACAGCGTCCCAACTTTTTTGGAATTGGTGTTGTAGATAGATAAACTGGTGCCATTGTGTTGACTATTACATAAATTGCACAGGTTTGAAATAGTTTGCTCACATGAGTTGCAGTTACTCACATGAGTGATGATTACACAGTAGTGACTCAAAATGCAGTTACAGGTTATATTTGGGTGTTGGAGGTAGCATGTGTTTAAATGCTTTAAAGAGGTGTGTGTGTACAGAACTACAGCAGAGTGTAAAGGTACAATGTTCTCAGTGCCAAAAAAATGCAAGTGTATTGTTTAATTTTAATATGAAATACTGCTGTTATATTTTATGTATACTAAGTTGCCAGTTTATTAGGTATACTTATGCAATTACTAACTGAGCACACCACTAAACTGGCATCTCAGTGCTGTCAAGGTCATGCATGTGATTTAAAAAAAAAAAAAAAAAAAAAAAAAAAAAAAAAAAAAAAAAAAAAAAGTTAACCATCTGTAGTCAACAGGTGATGGTTTTTATAAGCTTTTTATTCCATGATCTGCTTCAAGATGCATCTGTCTTTCCATTACCTCAAAGCACATGAAGAACTGCTCCATAAAATAAGCAGAGACTTCTGTGTCTTTTAGTCTCTTTCTCTCCAATTTTTTTTTTTTTTTTCTGCTGCAGTTTCAGTCTCTGCAACCTGTTCACTACAACTTGGCCTTTCTCCAAACAGCTAGCAACACACACCCTGCATCTTGGCTAAGACTTACAAAGGTAACCATTGTTCAAGGGGAGCACTTGTAAATACCTCGTCTCCATGCACTGACGAAACAAATGGACAGAGGAAAGCCCTTGACTTCTACATTATCAACATGTATGTTATGCAAGCCCACACTCTTTTTACACTTGGTCAGTCTATGTCACACACACACACACACACACACACACACACACACACACACACACACACACACACACACACACACACACACACACACACACACACACACACACACACACACATTCCTGCAACCTCAGTACGAACCCCTGCACACCCTGCATTCCTATACACTTCTCTTAGTCACTAACTGACTGAAACATGATCGCTGAGTTGTAATGTACACAAGGAAACACAAAGCTTCCTGGCTCAGAGGAGCGGAGACGAGACTCTTAAAGCATTGCAAACTGCCTGAGGTCATAAAGGGGTTATAAACATGCAATCTAGTGTCATCTTAATTGCCATAGTACTGATTTATTATATGGATTCCAAACTTTTCTGAAGACTCTTTTCTGGTGCGCATATATATATATATATATATATATATATATATATATATATATATATATATATATATATATATATATATATATATATATATATATATATATATATATATGTAAAGACCCATCTATCCAAACTTTGCTTCCATTATTAAAGATATTAGTGTGCATGTCTCAGAGAAAGAAGAGAAGGGCCTCCACCCAGAGACGGTTTCACCTAGCTCTGTGTTGGTTATTTAGTGGTCACACAGAGACAATCACAGGAAAAGCTCTGTACAACAGCCTTTCCTGGAATCTGATCAACTCTGGAAAAAAAAAAAGAGGAAGGAAAGAGAAACTGGCTTATCAGAAAGCACACCAAATAAGGAGTGAGGCGAAACCATCTACGGAATGATGTCAGATAGGCATGGGAGGCAGGGCTAATGAAACTGGTCTTGTGCAGCCAGTCAAAGTTTAACAAGTGTCACTGTCTGTGTCACTACGTGTGCACCTGGAATTTGGATCAAACCATTTTGAAAAATGCAGCTAAGACAGTAGATTTTGACACACTTTCTGAATCCAGTTCATGAACCTCAAC
This sequence comes from Cranoglanis bouderius, assembly GCA_023630585.1. Lineage (NCBI taxonomy): Eukaryota > Metazoa > Chordata > Actinopteri > Siluriformes > Cranoglanididae > Cranoglanis > Cranoglanis bouderius. The sequence continues at coordinate 8,827,038 of CM042565.1, read as the reverse complement.
GTTAACATGCACTACGAGAAATTAGAATTTAGATTTGATATTGTGTACAATATATGAAAGACATGTTTTGTATATGTAAATGCAGGTTAAAACACAAAGAAAGGCGCACCCAAGCCCTGCCCCTCTTCAACGAAAACACACTTGCTGTAGCAATGCAAATGAGAGGTGAAACATTGAAACTAATGGGCTCAGAGGTGTTACACAGCAGAGGAGTATTGCGCAAACCCTGAAAAGGCAAACAGAGTGGTATCAATTGTCCTCTAAAAAGGAAGTGTTAGGTGGAGTAAGTAGGCTTGTACCGCAGGGCGAGAGCTACATCTTTTGAGTTGGCAACTATCAAGGCTGAAACTAACCTCAAAAGAACTAGTCACTCAATAGTGCATGAACATTTACACAGACAAATTATTTCACAACTACAGCATGATCTTTACGGTGTTCACGTGCAGTATCTGGGCACGCAATGTGAATAGGGCTTGACAAACGCGACTGGAATGCGTGCCCATGACATGCAAGGAATGTAAGATGCTGCAATGTGACTTAAGATTCAATTACATAACTCCCGTTACCAACATGACATATTTTTTCTAATAATACAAAACACAGAGTCATTTTTTGGTCATAGACCCAAAATATGTTTTTACACTAAACACTATTAAACCATTAATCTATTTTTCTTTCTCAAAACTGGCAGATTGAAATGTATTATATATCTGAGACTATAAATATGGGGCTGAAATGAATTGCCATTTTACACATTTTACCCCATATGTCAATACTACTGATATAAACATGTATGAAGTTGATACATTTGAAAGACAAGTGTTTTCAATTATTTAGATACATGTATTTATCAGTGCAACTGGTATATGTTCACTAGACTAGTAACATTTTCTCTTTCTATTAAAATGACTACATTTGAGTTACAAATACAGTATATACTCCTAATCACACGTTATACTATATGGAATACTAAATATCAGGGTTAAAAAAAAAAAAAAAAAGTATGGCGGTGTTTAGTCACTGAAGGTCCCATCCTTTGGAATCATCGTCATCGAATCTGGAATTTGGGGAGCAGAGACTTATATCTTTAAGATATATAAGTTAGGCTAACAGACAGAAACTATTGAATGAGATACACACACACACCCCTACAGCAACTACACAATTAGACTAGTTCAACCAGATTTACTTTAACGCATGACTCAGATCCTTGGCATAAACCATTAATTTATTGACCAGTTTTGACTATTGTTTATGTGGCTTAACTTACAGTCACACGCACATCATTTGTAATGAATCAGATTATTTAAAATTAATATTATGTTTATTTTATTGAATAATTATTATGTTCTGAGAATGTTAGCTGTGCATTATGGATGTTTTTACACCAATGACCTACAAACATAAGTTGTTTAGACAATATTTATGCCATAATGTCAATGGGGAATTTTGAATTTATTCATGTTAGAGTACATCATTCAATAGCTATTGTGAATTATTATCTACAGTGAAACTAATGGGAAAGGTATGTCATTAGGAAATTGAGGAATGTGAGAAGATTAAGGGAATATACGCAAATGTACACAATTAACCAAGTGTAATTGTGGTGTGTGTAGACTATCAAAATATACTTTGGCTCCCAGTTCTAAATAAAGTAAAAAGGGGGCAACCTACTCTAATGTGTGTTTCTGTCTTTGCTAAACAACTCTCAGTTTCATCCTGGGACACTTTGAATTACAATTCACTCATTCTCAATAGCCCTGCCCTATTTTTCTTTTACTCCACCCTCCACACTCTCGGTGTTCTGTCCCTCTTAAGGCTCTGGCACTCCTAACTTGACTTGCTTGTCTAAGGTAGGCTGTGCTCTCTCACTCTCTGTCTCTTTCCCACTGTCTATCTCTCTGTATGAAGGGGAGGGCTTTACCTGCTTTCAATCAATAACTTGTGGAATTCAACAGTGCCAGTAGGTTGTGTGTGCAGCTGCTTGCTTCACAGCTTTACAGGTTCCAGATTTCTGACTTCTTCTCCTTTGTTTTTTCTCTTTCTCTCTCTCTCTCGTGTTCACGGACACTCCCTGTTTACTTAAACAGGTACTTGGACGCATCTTGTGTGTGTACGTGTCTGTGCATTTGTGTGTTGGACATGGCTGAGCCCGTGTCTCCAGATTACTTCAGCTGCCACCTGTGTGCGAGTCTCCTGAGGGACCCAGTGGCCATCCCCTGTGGCCACAGCTTCTGTATGGACTGCATTAGTGGCTACTGGAATGATGCTGACTACACCGGGATTTACATCTGTCCTCAGTGCAGAATCACTTTCACCCAGAGACCCGTGCTCAGACCCAATGCAACCCTCTCCAAAGTGGCTGAGAAGATCAAGAAGACGGGCCTGAACCTCAACCTGATGCCTCCAAGCAATGGGAGTTTTGCTGGACCGACAGATGTGCCTTGTGACTACTGCTCGGGAAAGAAATTAAAAGCTGTCAAGTCCTGCCTCAACTGCTTGGCCTCGTACTGTGAGAAACACCTGAAGCCCCACTATGAGTCGGCTACCTTCAAGAGACACAAATTGGTGGATGAGCTTGGAAACCTGGACAGAAAGATCTGCCCACAGCACCAGAAGAGCTTGGAGCTCTTTTGCCGTACCGACCAGATGTGTATCTGTGCTATCTGCACCGTCAGCGAGCACAAGGGTCATGATATTGTGTCAGCAGAGGCAGAGAGAAGTGAGAAGCAGGTGAGGAGTGATTTTTTTTTTAAATTAAATAAAACTGATTCTGATAGAAGCTTATGCTGAGATGTTCAGTAGTGTATGACTTAGCCTTTCAGTAAGGTGTGCAGAACCGGTAAACTATCCTATAATCAGTGAGCAGTAATTATAGTTAACCGGGTTTATCTCACATTTTGTATTATCCCATATCTTTCAGTCAACTAGTTTTGTGTTATATTAAACAAGTTAGCTATGAACCATTAGTGACAATTTATGGGTAGAGAGGGTAAACATTAAACCAGCTGTATATGCGGGAGACAGAACTAGTAGAACACAAGTCATAGCCAAATAAAGTTTTCACACCCTGGCGGTCAACCCGAAACCACACAGGGAGTGTCTTTACAGCAAATTAGCCAAAGGTGACTCAAACTATGTTCTGAGTGGGCTTTACCCTGGAAACAGCTTGCATTTTCTTCCAAAGCAAAATTGTTTTATGTTCTTGGAGCTGAGACAGAAAGGGTGGGAAAGGGTTGGTCAGGACTTCTGGTGTAGGGACAGGCAAAATCCCACAGATAAAGGTATGTGCGTTTGAGGAGATCAGGCCAAAGCTTATGACCCATCCATCCCCCCAAACCTCCTACATTATCAGTAAAAGTATTATTGAGAGAATGTGCAGATGTCTACCTCCCTCTGACCCCTCTTTAGAATTTAATCTCTATTAAATTGCTAAAATCTTCCAACAGCCTTATGGCATTTTCTCTAGTTTGGTTGTATGAAGGCTTGCAATAGGCAGTACTTGTGGGAAAAGTGGGAAGACGAGATTAAAAACTATAAATAGCCATCCTTCAAATGTTTTCCCGTTCTCTGGAACAAGTACAGGACAACTGACAGCAGGGATTGTTCAGATAAAACCTGACAGTATTTGATATGTTTCTGTTTATCTCCATAATAACATTATCAAAGCTTGGCAATAAGTCCAGTGCTGTTCTCATAAACCGTGTGATCCACTGCCAGAGCGGGAACCAGCAGGTACTAACTGAAAATGGTTTGTTTACTCTGTTGAAACCAGAAGGACCCCTCTCAGTCTCTCACACAAACAGAGACACACCACACACTCCCTTTATTCACCCCCTTCCCAGATTCCCCACATTCCATCAAGCTTATCTTGAGGAATGGTCCTGCGCGCTCACTCAAATGCTGCACCAAAGCCCCCTCTTCATTCTCCAAGGGGCCAGGGCATGTGCACCTTGAAATACTTCTACACAAGACGGGAGCGGCTAGTTTCACATTCCTGGCGTGGTTGGCATTCCCACGCTCCCTTTTCTTTCCTTTGTCTCCTGAGATAGAGGCACACATATTAAGCAGATATCTCCAAATAAGACCAATTACTGATGAGCTGCAATGACTCCACGAGTGAAGATTTCCCACCTCGCCAAATATACTAATTAAATGTTGTTGAAAGACTTGGCGATGTACATATACAGTAGATACTCTGAGTTCCCATTTTATTAGTTATTTATTAGTAGATTAGTATACATAATAAACTGGAGGTTTAAATACGCTTATGTAATTTAATAGTCTGGGGAAACCCTTAAAAGGTTTTACGTAGGACCTTTCAGAATGTTTTCCTATAAGAAAGGCTCCCAAGTAGAATCCTTTTAGGAAGTTATTCTTTAAACAATCATTTAGTGCTTCTTACTGGTTGTCTGTGTTTTTAGCTGTGCTGAGTTTGTCACTTAAAACTCATTGAATATTCTGTGTTGGTCTTTTTTTGTGTTTTTTTCTGACAGAAACTTCTTGGAGTGTCCCAAGCTGAGATCAAACAAAAATGCCAGCAGCGGACCAAAGAGCTGGAGGAACTAAAGACGGCTGTTGACTCGCTGAAGGTAGGTCACAGTTTCAATGCAGTCCTCCAGAATGGCCCCTGTTTTCACAATCAAAAGCAATGTGTAACATAATCAGAGCAGCCTAAAAAGCACAAGGCCATATTATGTGGCTACGAGTGACAGTGACCCGGGGTAGAACCCTTATCTCTTTAGTAACTCTATAACAACCTCATGCAAGGGAACACAAATAAACCTTGAGGCCTGGGCATATTTGCCCTTTTGTCCGATAAAGTGGAAACCAGTTGTTGACACAGTGTGTCTTTTGTTCTGATATGTTAGGTCATGAAAGTTGAACCAAAGAAAGCTAAAACAAAGTTGTTGTGTAGTCTGGAACCAAGTGATTAGCCAATGGCTGAATGTGTTTACTAAACTGTTGTTGTAAATATGCCTCAGAGCTCAGCTCAAAGGGCCATGGCAGAGAGCAAGAAGATGTTTGATGAGATGATCACTTCCATTGAGAGGATGAGGTCGGAGGTCATCAAGCTGATCAACATCAACGAGAAAGCTGCATTCACTCAGGCCGAGGGGCTGATGGAGCGCTTGGAGCAGGAGATCGATGAACTGAAGAAGAAGGAGACTGGCTTAAAGCAGCTCTACAGTACAGAGGACCACATCCACTTCTTACAGGTAGACACAGAAATCAGTGGTTGGATTCTATTAAATGTGTAGTCAGTGATTTCAGAAGTTAGCTGAAACTAGTTGTTCTGAAACTCAAAATTCAAAAACATACATCCCTGCCCTTCAGTACTGCCTCCAAAGCCACGCCTCCAAAACACATGCACTGCCGGTTTACGGTTGAAATCCCGGAATGCTAGTCCAAGAGGGGAGCTTTCTGAATTGAACAGGAAATAACCTTTGAAATAACCTTACCTCCTAATTGCCACTCTAACTCTTATGCCAAATCTATTAGCCAACAGAGTAATTTCATTAGTGGCCATTCGTTTTTTTTGCCAGTGTACCACTGAGACTAGAATATTACCAAAAAATGCTCTGATTAAAATATTCATTAGTCTAATATTGTATAAATAAGCTAAAAATACATATTAACACAGATTACGTACCCAGTGTAAATCGTGTCTGAAAACAAGAGTTTTCCTCTTTTCCTTACAGAATTTCAACTATCTCTGCACACCAACTGATGATGGCTTCATTCCCAAAGTGTCTCTGAACCCGGACTTCTCGTTCAGCGCCGCAAGGAAAGCTGTCGCAGAGATCAAGGAAAAACTTGAAGAACTGGGCAGAGAGGAACTGATGAAGGTCACAAAATCAGGTCTGAACCCTTCTCTAATTACCATCATTAAAAAAAAAACAACTCAGTGAAACAGCTCATTGGCTCAGCTCACTGTTGAGTACATTAATTTAGAATCTATGAACTATTTTCAATGTTGGAGCTATTGTACATTACTATTACCTTCTAGTACTGAATTGTTTATTTTTCCACTAAAACAAATACCTAATGTGAGGAGGATTTTAGTCCAACCACACAGGGCACATGACCATGAACTGCCACAAGCTCCATAAAGTGGAGCCAGGTGACTGAGTTGAAAAAGTAAATAGTACTTTGAATCGTGACTAAAGTGTGGTACACAAAAGGAACAGCTCTGATTGGGTGATTAACATCCTTTTGTGTTTCCAGGATGTGTTATGTAATGACACAAGACTGCTGATTAGGCAGCTTTGTGGTCATAACTTCTTAATGAAGTTGATGTTTAGCAAACAAATGGGTTGCTCTTGATGTGTACTTTCCTGGTATCTTGCAGTCAATGAAGTACCCATTTACACACTGGAGAACCGCAGTGTCCGAGAGAAAAGCATCCGAGGTGAGGCATCAGAAAACACGTCCAAAGACAATGTAATGTAAAAAAAAAAAAAAAAAACTGCATCGAAAATCCACTGAATGAAACATAACTATACTCTTTTTACTTTCTGTATCTAGTCAAAGACATCCAAACTGTGGACAGTGCCCCTCCTTCACAGCCCAGGAGCAGGTCTGAATTCTTAAAATGTAAGTAGCATATCTAATCATTCAGCAAGTCCACTTGATCTTGGATTATGTAACTCTTATGGAACGCATTCTTCCAGACTTCTTGCATAGTTTCTTCTGAGAATAGTACTCCTAGGCCTTTGTGGTATAGATACTGATATTCTCTGAGCTACTGGAAATAATCAAACCTCCTCCTCCTTGCCTGTAGACTTCTGTCAGCTCCGGCTAGACCCCAGCACAGCCTATAAAGAGCTCTACCTGTCAGAAAGCAACAAGAAGGTGACTCGAACCCGCAACCTGCAGCCCTACTCTGATAATCCGGAGCGGTTTGACACCTTTGCCCAGGTGCTGTGCCGCGAGGCTCTGTCTGGCGGCCGCTTCTACTGGGAGATTGAGTGGAATGGCGAATTCTCTGTTGGAGTGGCCTACCGGGGCATAAGCCGCAAAGGCAAGGGTCCCCTATGCTTGCTGGGGTACAACGATAAATCCTGGAGTCTCCTCTGCTCTGACACGGGCTATTCTGCCTGGCATAACCGGGTGGACAAAGCCATCAGCGCGCCACATTCTCCAAGAATAGGGGTCTACCTAGACCACAGCGCAGGGGTGCTGGCTTTCTACAGCATTGGCGAGACCATGACATGCCTCCATCGCTTCGAGACCACCTTCACTGAATCCCTCTATCCTGGGTTTGGGGTTGGAACATCAGTTAAAATCTGCCAGCTAAAATGAAGACTTTGTCCATTTATTTTAGTTTTTACAGAGAGTACATTTTTTTACATTATGTGTTTGAATTCATTTTCAGTTATCAGTAAAGCCATTGCATTTAACTTTACATTAAAAAAAGAAAAAGAAAAAAAAAAACTGAATTTGATTTGCAAATTGCAGCATTTCATTTAAACTTGGCAACAAAAATAACAAAAATGTTATTCCAACATGCCATGTTATTTTTGTATTTTTCAATTAGTAGCATTTTAAATACTAAACCTTATATGCCATTGTCCATTTTGTGATAAAAAGCTTTATTACTTCTCAAAAATGACCTCTTGATATTCCAATTAAAGTTTTTATTAACAGACAAATGTGTGTTTGTATCTTACATCTAAATGCTTCTATTAAAATGATGGACAGTAACAACCTCAACGTTTTTTTTTTTTCTACTGGAGCTTTTATTCCAGTTTTATTAACATGACAAACAGAAGAAAAAAAAACAGCTATTTAACTCATGCTCTAGGTAAACAAATAATTACTATGCCAGACTCATGCTCAGTTTTCTGAGTATGTTCAACTAAAAGCTTTTCAAACTAGACAAATCCTTTAGATCTGGCTCTTTGCCACTGGCTGTTCTTGCATTCACAGCTGCACTGGTGAACCTTAGGAAGGAAGCACGCTCCCAACCCCTTCCTTTAGTGTTTCAGAAAATCAGTACCAGGATGACAAACCTCTCAAGTTAAATGATGTTTGTTGGACAATTCCTGCAGCTGCAGCAGTCTTTCTCATTAAGTCAGTGTACGGGTTTGTACGCACTTACACCCTACACTTTAAATAATTTTGGGACTAAATAATTTGACAATCAATTGGGTGATGTAAAGAAAACAGAAAAATTAATGTGGACAGGTATAAGAAGAGCACAACATGCACAACCCTGTCTCTGGAGAGCTGTCCAAACCGACTACTCTGGTTCTCACCTGGATCTAATATTCTGTCTCTTCTGAAGTTTTTGAACAGCAGGATTGTTGGAACTAAATATGAGGAACACCAACCATAAAACTGTAAGCCTGGAAACTCCTGGAATTGGGTGGGAACATAGAAGTGGTGGGTGTCCGCACACCAATAAAGATATAGTTCACAGCAATCACGGGCATGCCAAAAAGTTTGCTGTTGCGCCATCTTTTGGTGAACAGCATTAGTTTACAGCAGGGATACACTTGGAGCACTTTATTAGGAACGCTACACTGATCAACCATAACATTAAAACCACCTGCCTAATATTGTGTGATATTGTGTTAATATCATAGCCATCATTAACTTTCTCAGCAATCTGTGCTACGGTAGCTCTTCTGTGGGATCGGACCGGACGGGCTAGCCTCCTGTCCCCAAGCGTGTCAACGAGCCTTGGGTGCCTACGACCCTGTCACCGGTTCACCGCTTGCCCGTCCTTGGACCACTTTTGGTAGGTACTTTACTGCACACCAGGAACACCCCACAAGACCTGCCGTTTTGGATATGCTCTGACCCAGTCGTCTAGCCATCACAATTTGGCCCTTGTCAAAGTCACTCAGATCCTTACGCTTGCCCATTTTTCCTGCTTCCAACACATCAACTTTGAGAACTAACTGTTCACTTGCTGCCTAATATATACCACCCCTTGACAGGTGCCACTGTAACAAGATAATCAGTGTTATTCACTTCACCTGTCAGTGGTTTTAATGTTGTGGCTGATTGGTGTATACTACTAATACAGGGTAGGGCCTGCTTTTGCTCTCAAAACAGCCTCAGATAGTCGTGGCATGGATTCCAAAAGATGTTGGAAACATTCCTTTGAGATTTTCGTCCATGTTGACATGATTGTAGTGGGCTACATCAATGTGCTGTTTGGATAATGGGCATATACTATAAAAAATGTAGCATAAATATTGCAATATGTAGTGTTTTCTAGCTAGAAATTACGACCATACCACGCATAAATACAGCCTTTTCATTTTAAATGTCTAGCGTCTGGTATAAAGGCCACATTACTGATTAAAATGAGAAAACATGAGAGAGAGAGAGAGAGAGAGAGAGAGAGAGAGAGAGAGAGAGAGAGAGCTAGTGTAAAATGGGCTTACTCGCGAATCTGCAAATGCGAAATGTGAGACTTTACAGCTTGCAGGCTGCAGCGCCATGACAACGAGATGTTTATGTCCAGATCTTTATGCGTTTCTGTCTTTGATACCAGTGTGTCTAAACATAATACAACATAATATTAAAACTTCAATATACATTAATATGTCCATTCGCGGCTATTTATTTCAGTAAACTCTTCCGCCAGTTAAAGAAGTTAGCTAGCAATTTAGCTGGCTGGCTTGAAATCAGCTTGTTAGGTGCCTAGCCTAGCTTTGCCTAGCTGTTTGCGTATTATCTTTTGGTGAAAATGTTAAAAGTTAAAAATCTCAAAGTGAAAATTCTTTTAATTGGACCAAGTGAGGTGAGCATGGATTTGGTTTCTTATCATTTGTAGTGAACTGCTCTGTGTTAGAATTCTCTTGAAAGCAATTAATAGTATTAATAGTAATATTATTAACAGTGTGGGAAGACAGTATTGGCAAATTTTCTCTCGGACACAGTGGAGACAGTCGGAGCTGATTACAGCCCGACACAGGGAGTCAGGTCAGTAAACTGTACTCCATGATAAATGGTACACGAGGAAATCTTTGATATTTTCCTGACTAATGTTTTATGATCTGGTGTTTGTAAGGATACTGGAGTTTGAGTCTCTAAATTTGGGAAGTGGAACCAAAGACGATGCTTGTGAAGTGGAGCTGTGGGATTGTGCCGGAGATTTCAAGTGAGTGTCCCTTCCTTCTACCTGGAACTATTCAGAGGCCCAGAGGTAGAAGCTTCTTGCAAGTCCCCTGCCCATATATATATATATATATATATATATATATATATATATATATATATATATATATATATATATATATATATAAATTTCCATTTATGTACATTTTATTTATGTTCTGTTTCCAGTCTGACACACGGGTACAGTGCCCATCCACAACTGTCCATTTTCAATACCATACCAATATCACAGCTTTGTGTATCAGATCAATACTCTACAGGTTTGATACTGACATCCTCTTTGTAAGCATGTGGTTTCTTACACTATATGGCCAAAAGTTTCATTCATATGTGGGCCTTCTCCTAACTGTTGCCAAAAAAGTTGAAAGCATACAATTGTACCGTATAGGATGTCACTGTATGCTGTAGCATTACAATTACAGTGTGGGGATTTGCTCATGGTTACCATGTTTGCCTCGCACCTCTGGGGTTGGGGGTTTGAATCCTGCTGAGTTTGAATGTTCTCTCCATGCATCGGGGTTTCCTCTGGGTACTCTGGTTTCCTCCTCCAGTCCAAAGACATGTAGGCTGATTGGCATTTCCAAATTGTCCACAGTGCATGAATGTGTATGATTGTGCCCTGTGATGGTTTGGCACTCCGTCCAGGGTGTCCCCCGCCTTGTTCCCAGAGTTCCCTGGGATAGGCTCCAGGCTCCCCCGTGCCCTTGTGTAAGATAAGCAGGTATGGAAAACGGATGGACGGATTTGCTCATTCAGCCACAAGAGCATTAGTGAGGTCAGGTGTTGATATCGGGTGAGGAGGCCTGGGGTGCACTCAGCGTTCCAGTTGTTCCCAAAGGTGTTCATAGGGGTTGAGGTAAGGGCTCTGTACAGGCCCCTCAAGTTATTCCACATCAACCTTGGCAAACCATGTCTTTATGGAGCTCGCTTTGTGTACCGAGGCATTGTCATGCTGGAACAGGTTTGGGCCTCTTAATTTCAGTGAAGGGAATTAAATGCTACATCATACAAAGACATTCTATACAATTGTGTGCTTCAGATGTTGTGGCAATAGTTTATGGATGTGATTGGTCAGATGTCCATGTATTTTTGCCCATATATTGTACTGTCTAGTACGTTATAATAACTCAGTTCAACACCTGATATAGGCCATAACAACAAATCCAAACATACAACGTGTTCAAAGGCTTAAACTAGGGGTTTTCACATCCTCATTATAGGTTTGAAGCATGCTGGCCAGCTTTAATGAGAGATTCCAATGGAGTGGTCATTGTATTTAACCCTGACATTCCAAGTCACCTTAAGGAAATAGAGACCTGGTACTCGACATTCATCTCCTCTCAAAGCCTACAGGCAAGACAGTGTCTGCTCATAGCACACCACAAGCCTGGCAGTGGAGCAGATATGTCACGCCCTCAGTTAGGTAAGACTGCAAATTATTACATAGAATTTGCTATTTGTTGACAAACTGCAGTTTAACTTTATGTACCATTGCATTGGCATTTTTGAGAGTCCGAGAAATCTGTACATTGTCCGTTTTTATTTTCTTCTGTGCAGCCCCTCAATTGAACAAGCTGCCTCTCGTTCATTCCAACCTAGAGAAAGACCCTGAAGGGGTGCGTCAGGAGTTACGCACATATCTAGGAAACATTGTGCAGAGCTTGTCGGAAAGTCTGGAACGTGAGGAGATGTCCATTATAGCATAACCATCACTTTTTATATTTAGACGGCATTATGCACTGGTAACATGAATTAGGACTGATCAAATGAATAGGAATCTTTTTTACAGATGCAGCAGACACTGTTGGTATACAGAATAGGAATATGAAGTTGAAATACGCTGGAGAATTCGTTTAAGATCATTTATAAGTACTTGTCTGTCCAATAACCAGTTAACAGTTGTTTCTACTGTATATAAGATGACTCCAAAAAGGAAAGTCATATACACCATTCAGCATGCTGAATAAAGGTCTCAGCCTCGATGTACTTTTAAATTCAAAGTAGTGTACAAGGTAGCTATATGAAAAGTGCACATTATGGAGCACATGGTATGTGAAGTTATTTCTTAATGGCCCAAATAAAAGTTTATATTATGAAAACTGTCGTAACCCACACAGTCCATCACTGTACTGAGCACATACGTTTCATTCAACAATACGTATTTATTTAGTTCCTGGATTCCAAGAAGTTCAAATTGGAAACAAAGGGCTTAGACAAAGAGGAAACGAGCAACAAGGACAGTCCACATTTACACATCATATCCCACAATGCCTCCTTTTCCAATGATCTCGCCAATGTAGAACCACATTAGAACTTCCGTGGCGACCAGACCATTCCTCAGAGCGTCCTGTGGAAACAAGCAAGATTGTTAACGGTTTAAAAAAAAAACAAAAAAACAACTTTTTACCCAGTCACTAAGCAAATTATTATTGGGCTCCTATTTCCACAGTAACATGCACATGTATTCTTTTTATTCAGAATTTTAATTCCAAAATGACCAATAAGTGAAGCACAGTCCAACCACAGAGTGAGGCAGTTGACAGCCTTGCTCACAGACCCGACAATAACTCTGCAGAAGACCTTGGATCTGAACATCCAGTCACTGGTACAGAAACTCAGCTAATTCATACATTTTCACTGTGAGCCGGTGGTCTGAAGCTACAGGAAGCACAAATTTTGTGGCAAGCTTTGCTTTTGAGCAGTGCAAGTGACAAAAAGGTGAGCAAATTTACCTTTATGCAAATTAGAAGCAAAAATGATGATTACCTATGAAATTATTTAACCAAAATACAACAGTTCCAGTGTTTTCATAGTTTTAATTTGATACATCATTAAAAAAAAATAAAATTATTTAAGCATGTCAAATATCATCAAAAGCAAAATGTTTTTTTCAGCTCATTCGGACACTAGTTGACTGGGATACGTTAGATAGATAGTGCACTACTTTGCAGCCCTTTCAAAAAGCATTGGGATACATATTAAGTGGGATAATAAACCCAACAAGGCACCGCATGGGGTAAAGAATACTCATGATGCACTCTGCCATTAGATTAGGCAAGAAGGTCATCATTTCATACAGAGGGTAAGCTATGGCATCACTGAACAACTGGATGAGGTTACCCTTACTTGCTAGCTACATTAGCCCCAGAGTTCCAGTGAAAAGACATTAAAGAAACTACTACAGGAACAAATGCTGTACACCAAATGTGTCCCTGGCTTATGGACTATAATGGGGAAATTTTGTGTAAATTTGATTTTTCTCTGAACTATTCCTTTAATTTACTCATTACAGTCCTGATTACATTTGTATTTCCCCAGCCCCAGTTAGGAGCTATTTATTATGATGAGGTTAAGTCCAATTTGAAATTAAATTTTACAGCAAAATAAGGTGGCAAAAAAGGCCAAGGAGGACAGACAAGACAGTTTCTGATCCAGTGCTAGGATATTTTCTTTTAGGATTAATAATTTCAACATGTAAAAGGAAAAGCCAATTACTTACATAAATATTCTATACATAGGAAAACGTATTTGTTAAAACAATGTTATGTCCATGTATAAACAATTCCTTGGAAAACAATTATTTATGGTGGCATCATGCTTATCGTCCGTCTTCTCAAAATGATCATTTTCTATGTAGTCACTTTGGAAAACGTTCAACAGGGGTACATCCACGTCATTTTACACACTGGTCTGACTTAAAGCCAGACCTCCTTGCTGAAAAATGTCATTTTGACAATGTGACATCCACACAACTATGCACTTCCATATATGTGAACAGTGTTCTTAAAATAATCGCAGGAAACGGTATTTTGCTACAATTATGTGAATGTCTTGCGTCAAAAAGAATAAAATAATAAGAGTCAAACTTTGATTTTCAAGATTAAATCGTATTTCACGATCTATCGTCTTGCGCAGTCTTTCGCTGTGATGTTTGTTGGTAAATGAGACCGTTTTAGCTGTACTCATGTTCGACACGCGTGAATCGAAGAGGGCTTTGGCATGGAATGCGTGTTGTGATGACGTCACATGATGCATCTTGGCGGAAAATCTGCAGTAATTTAGAAAAAACTGCAAGCTCCTCAGAATATTGTGGAGTTTGGCGGAGACGGGATTCAAACCCCTAACCCCGGAGGTGCGACGCAAACGTGCTAATTACTAAGTCACTGTCCACCCCACAAAAATAATATTTTTTAATGAAATCTGCAGTTCAGCAAGTGTATATTTTCGTGGTGTAACGCAATGCCACTATCTGTATCTGTTCACTCTTATAAAAAATAGTGGTTTCTGTATTTGGGTTTGAACCAGAAGCAGATGTGGTTTAAACCTAAAACAAGGTGGTTTTTTTTTTTGTTTGTTTGTTTGTTTTTTAAATTACATTAAACACAAACCCTACTCCTATGCCCCCAGAAATAAAATCAATTTGTAAAACATATCTTTATTCAACTCCCTAAATCCTCCAGTTCTGAGAAGCTGGGATGCAGTGAAGCTGCTAGTCAGAATGAAGCCCTTTAAGCAACAATTCATTATAATACCCACATGAGTCTCTCGGAGATTTTCATTTAATAACAATGAAGAATGACAAAAAAATAATAATAATAATTTTTTCTTCAATGAATTACAATTTTGGTGACCCCAGCAGAGATATGCTGTTCTGTGCGAGCTGTATTGACCAGTAGTCCTGCTGCAACGTGACCGGGGAACGCTTTAAAAAAGGAAAGGTTCGACTGAAATTGTATTCGAGTCAAATAAACAAAAGCATATTTCTTTTCAGCATTTTGAGTCAGTTTGTATAGAAGCCTGGTTTTATTTTGGAGCTCGGTAAGGCAGTGTTTGAGTCAGGCCACTGACAACAGACAGGAAATATACTTTTGTTTATTTGACTCGAATACAATTTCAGCCTCACCCGGGTGTCTGGGTGAAGTGTGCTCACCCTGACTGTGGTCTGACCCAGACGGCCAGCCTGGAAGGCCTTGACGAGGTCGGACACTCCGGCTACTGCCTTCGAGATCTCGGCCGGGGAAGGTGGCACCAGCTCCACACGAGCATAGTACCAGAAGGTCGATAGCCGGGGCTTCGAGTAGCTCACAGCGGCTGCAGAACCGACAAAACAAACAATCATTACTAATCATATGCATAACGATCATAAGAGCTCAAGTGCCGGTGCTGAACAATTCATTCACGTCATTCATATGCCAAGGAGATTCAGTGTCCTAAAGCTGACTTCTAGCTAGTGAACTGTAACAATACACTACTTGAATATTAAGTTACCTAAGTACTGACAACCGGTTAAGTGAGAACTTTATAAAGCCACGAACTTCCGTGTAACCGTTAACAGAATGTGTGTTTTCTGTTAGCAAGTTAGCTTCATGACATCACTGACGAAGCGGCCATTGCTTATCTACAAGACAAGAACACTCCCTTCCTAGTTAGCTATATAATTGTTGTTGTTTCTCTCCCAAATGTTTGCTTAGCTCACAAAAAAATCTTACCGCCAACCAAAGATGGTACTCTGGCAACCAGTTTCTGTACCGCCTGTGCCATAGCTTCTCGGTATGATAATTTGCAGCTCGTCTCTCGCTACTACAGCTGCCCCTTCAGATGAATGTCACCTACAGGGAAGGACCTCTGCGGAGAGAAGACTACACAAGTGCCTGACCTAAATTCTCAACGCGCGTACAAAATAAATGCTGGAAATCTTATTTAGTTTTATACACAAAATAAATAAAAATATTTATCTGAACTGATTTAATTAACAGAATAAATTTCTGTTTATTTCTTAATTTATTTCTTATTTATTATAATGGAAATAAGCGCTCAAGAATTGGGAGACAGCATATCATTGGTTTACTAACACACGGATGTGGAGTAGAAGCGATAGCTTCCACAAGGGGAGCCTTCCGGGTTTTTTATGAAATTGAAACGGTTAAGCCAAGTAACAGAGTTAGAAAACTTATTTTGTTAAATATATTAATGTAGTTATTACGCTGTATGAATACAGATCACATATACGAAGGCAACTTTCGGGAAAATTTCATTTTGTGTACAGTGCAGTGCAAAAGTTTTAGGCACCCAATTTTTTTTAGTACAATCTTTGTTATAGATTTTTTATGTTATGACTTCTACATTATCAAGTCAGTACAAAAACATTTTAGATTCCCAAACATTAGTTTTCTAGCACAACATAAAATGTTACAGAAAAATGTTTGCATGTCATTAAAGAAAGCAGTATATTACATAAGAGACACTTTTCAGACAAAAAACACAATGAAGGCTGCTGGGTTTTGCTGCACAAATAAGAAGCAAGTGCGAAAGTCAAAGTGTCCAGAAGAACTGTGTCTGGTTCTGCAAGATGCTCAATAAAACTTACCAGCTCATTTCCTTATAAAACTGCACTAATTGTACCGGAGTCTACTATTTTTATTTTTTTGTCACACCAAATATTGACTTTGTTTCATTTACTACTGTATTTCTTCTTCTTCTTCTTCTTCTTCTTCTTCTTCTTATTATTATTATTATTATTATTATTATTATTATTATTATTATTATTATTTTATTTAGAAACATTTAATTTCATTATTTTCAAGGCACCTTTGCTCTACAGCATTTCTTTGCATGTGCCTAAAACTATTTTTCCAACATACAGTATTTTTCAACATTATTCTCTGCAAAACACTGGTTTGAAAAATATTGGCCCTCCCACAATAAATATTTGGATTTAGAGAAGCCGTTTTTGGAGCGAATAACAACACAGTTTCTTTCTGGAATGTATGAAATGAATATTATATTATTATAATATTCATTATATTATAATATTATTATTATAGTAAATGAAATATTGACTTTGTTTCATTTACTACTGTTTACTGCTCTTCACAGTATTTTTTTTTTTTTTTAATGTATGCCTAAAATTTTTGCACAGTACTTTATGTAAAATGTGTCTACTATTTTAATCAGATTTATCAGGGTTACATAAAGAGTTGTCAAAGAGCAATAAAATAAAGTTGCAAGAGGAATTCCTTTACAAATTCTCCATTTCAAGTCTAGAAAAAGATCAACCCAGAAACAATAAATGTCCTGTGATTGCTGCCCTCCTTTACAAAAATGCACCCTGGACAGGGTGCCAACCAATCGAAGGGCACAATCACACACACATTCACACACCCATTCACACACTATGGACAATTTAGAAATGCCAATCAGCCTACAACACATGTCTTTGCACTGGGGGAGGAAACCGAAGTACCCAGAGGAAACGCCCGAAGCTAAATTGAACTACGCCTTTACATAGTACAAAAAGTTACATGAACCTTGTTATACTGTATGATATTATAATCTACATGGTTAAAGTAGGAAGGTGTGTACAGGTGATAAGAGACTGTATAATGTCTCATTATCTTTAGTACAAATCTAGACTTTTACCATTATTCAATTTGCTGGTTGGAATTTATTTATTTTTTAAAAACATATGTAGATGAAATGACAAAAACAAATGCTGTTTGTAATGAATTCCATTATTAGAAAGCTACATTTATAAATGTATGAAAATAGTTTTAAAAAATGTGTTTTGAAGGTAAATTTCCATATCATATGCAAGAAAATACATTTTTAAAAGATGCTAAAAGCCACGCAGAAGTGCAATAAAGGTCTTGCCATCTGCTTTCTGGAGTCCATCCCAGGAACACTGGGTGTGAATACACCCTTCATGGGAAGTCAGACCATCCCAGGGCACCATGCCCACACACATTCACACCTAGGGGCACTTTAGCATAGCCAACCCTCCGACCTGTTTATGGGAGGACCGAGGACCCCAGAAAGGAGAACCCTGCATAGACTTAAACAAGGGCAAATCATGGTGACATGGAGGATTTCAATTCTCTGCTCATATTTTGTATACACTAAAGAAAATCACAGAATTTAATACTTTGTGTATGGAAATTAAATGTTTGGATTTTTAACTGGTCAGCACGTTTGCCTCCAGGGTTCGGGATTCGAATCCCACCTCTGCCCTGTGTGCACTGAGCTTGCATGTTCTCTCCATGCTTCAGGGGTTTCCTCCGGGTACTCCGGTTTCCTCCCTCAGTCCAAAGACATGCGTTGTAGGTTGATCAGCATTTCCAAATTTCCTGCAGTGTCTGAATGTGTGCGTGATTGTGCCCTGCAATGGGTTTGTGACCCTGCGACCCTGCGTAGGATAAGCAGTATGGAAAATGGATGGATGGATTTTTAAGTGCAGGAATTCTTGGTGCTGGAATGCAATGTGTAGATAAAATATAACCTTTATTCAGATGGAAACAGCAGCAATTGAAATTAAATCATTTTTCACAAACATTTGTAAACTGAGAGTAATGTGGGTAGTATGACAGAATAAAACATAAGTGCCTATGCATTTGATTGATTGTGTGTGTTTTTTATTTTAAATATATATATATATATATATATATATATATATATATATATATATATATATATATATATATATATATATATATATATATATATATATATATAATGTTTTGTGTATTTTGCCAGAGAGAGTTACACTGTGGTGAACTGAGTAAAACATCTGATAGCAAAAAGTAGTGTGCAGTGGTTTATTTAAACTAAAATCAGAGCAGCAAGACAATAAGTAATAAACATTGCTTTGACAAAAAGTGTCAAGTTTTACTTGGGGAATCAACAGTCATCTAAACTTCCACCCCAGCCATGTTACACATTTCCCAGCATTGTTGTTCCGTGGATCCGAATGCACTTCCCAAATCCTCAGGAAGGAACTTGCATTACTCGTCGGGATCTGACTGCTCTGTGGTCACAGATGAGCTCTCATGGTCCTGCACCTGCAATAAATGAAGTTGATTCATGTATAATATCTGGGTATGGGTTTTGTATATGTTTGAGTACATTTCTGTAAATCATACCTCCTCAGAGGCCTTTGCTACTTTTTCAGCGGTGATGGGCTTTCCAGTCTTTTTCATCCAGTCATAACCTGGTCTGTCCATCACTAACAAGGAGAAAGAGCTGCCTCCTTTCTTCATGAGTAAAATCACGTCTTCTAAACACTCCTCCTCTACGTTCTGTCCATTCACCTCTACCAGTACATCACCCTGCAGGAGGCCAGAACTTTCTCCTGGACCTCCAGGTGCCACCTGCATAGAATAGAAAAGGAGTAAGAACTAAAACACAACAGGGCATACTGTTCTGGGAAAATAATTAAGAGTGGTGTGATGCATTAGCCCTCAAAGTTGCTTTTTAAAAATTGTTATTAAAGAACAGGTTATGCGTTTTATCTGTTTGTAGTTAAATGTAGTGTGGAATGTCTGTGAAACAAGTTAGTTCCTGTTATCATGAATGTATTGTTATAAACCTTGCAGCTGTAACTATTGTCTGAACAGTGGTGTTTTAGAGAATAAACAACACCTTCTGACCAATCAGACTTGAGCATTCAACAGAGCTTTGGTATGATATAATATAATATAATATAAAAATGATATAATATAATATAATATTATATAATATAATATAATATAATATAGTATAGTATAGTATATAATATTATACATGATGACAGTAAGTTATCTTCCTGTTACATGATTTATGTTATCCATTAATCATCTGTTTCCTTTGATTAGTCCTAAGATCTACTGATTAAATTTTTCCTATGTCTGGCCAAAGAAACGCCTATTAAAGGGACAGAGAATTGTTCTATACCTGGTTGATAAATGTGCCAGGTTTCTGTTGGACCCAACCCAAATGGAAGCCGAATCCAACAGGGCTTCTCTGTAACACACACAGTCTTGGTCTGGGCTCGACTTCCAGCTCCTTCTGAGCTTCAACTGAGGACACTAACTGCTTCAGAATTGCTGGACTCTGTTCATGTGGAGTCGACTTTTCCTGCTGCTCCATCCCAGAGGAATGATCTTCACAGAACAGCAGGGGAGACAGGCCGAGCTGGGAAAATATTAAAGAAGACAGGCAGGAATAAATAAAGTTAAGCTTTAACATCTAGACTTTTACATAACGTCCAGAGCACTTTAATGGAAATTTATATAATCATTAATTAAATTTACAAAATTGCAAGAGCTATGAATAATAAAACACGATAACATAAAAGACATAATAAATGCCGTGGTTAGATGAATAACTAATACCTCATATGAAACATGCATGGGATGAAATCACTACCACTGTTTTAAAAAACAGAAACTTTTCATTCATTAAACGTGCTTGGTATAGAGGAATTTGACTTCATTTGAATTTAATATTAATTCAAGAGCAACCTATTATATTTTTTTTTATCAGTTTATAGTTGAATTTCTAATTGTGAAATTATTTACATTTAGTTACATTTAGTTGTGGAACGTCCATGAATGGAGTTCCTGTTATCTCTTACTTTACAACAGCTATAAATAATCATTCCCTCATCAGCCACTCTTTTTTCTCTCTCTTTCTTGAAGTTAACAAGTCAAAAACATGCATCACAGAGAAACTGGAAAGTCCTCGGTCTTGAAGACTTTCCTGTGTTGGGAAAACTTTCATTACATTACATTTGACTGTTACAGAAGCACTGATGCTGGAGACTCCTTCCAAAAATACTAAATAAACATCTTTTAACAGAAAACTTTGCCAAATCATTTTTAATTATTAAATTATTCCCATTTCAAAATTTATGTGCCTGCTATACAAGTTCTTGTGTAAACTGTTTCTACAGAAAGGATAATGGTTTAGAACAAGCATATCAATATAAATCTGTGATTTGACTTGCACCGGGCATTATTGCCAGAGCCGCTGTTATTGAAAATTAATCACCATCTTCTGACCATTCAGTTTCGAGAATTCAACAGTGCTGTGGTATAAATATGACTAATCAAGCCATAGCATGACTGGATGAGTTTAAGTGATAAGCATGACACCTGCTGCACATGAATATTGGGACTGGAATGCTGTACAGTTGTGTGCAAAAGTTTGGGCACCCATGGTCAAATGACATATTTTGTTGATTTTTGAAAAGAAGTAAACACAACCTCTGCAGCAAAATATAGAGATTTTTTCCCCTGTAAATATTATTGCACAGTTACTTTGAACTTTAAAAAAAAAAAATAGAAAGAGATAGTAATTGTGCATGTGCAAAAGTTTTATCTACAGTTGTATTACTGTAATACAGACCTTAAATAATTATCAAATAATAAACAAACGATATTATAATATTGTGTTATATACCTGTTCTGTCAAACTCACCCACCTTAGTGTAGAAATCCTGACCTTCTAGGGTCATAGTGGTGAAGCTGACTTGCTGTCCACTCTCTCTGACTTTGCTGACAACTCCCTCATGAGACAGATGATTAACAGACTCCCCATTCACCTCCAACAGGATCTCCCCATCCTTAATATCTCCCACTTCTGCAGGACTGCCTGCATCAACCTCCCGCACCATATGAACTAGATACACACAAGCATATGGAATGAAATATTATGACCAGCCATAATTGGACACAATCCCAGTGTTTTAGCTGGCTATTTCAGGTCACATCTTATTGACCACTCCAGACCCTCAGTTTATAATTCCACCAATTATATTATATTATTCATATTATAATATTCAAATATTCAAATATTCATATTAAAAATATTCAAATATTCATATTCAAATATTCATATTAAAATATTGCGATACATATGGTGTCTAGTGAAAATGCCTTTAAGTATTGTCATATGATAGTTTCGCCATATTGCCCAGCACTTTGTATTACTATAGAGTTTTAAAAGCTGTGTCACATGAAGCATATTGTAACATAATTATCACAGTAACAATAGTGCATGCATGCTTGAGTGATTGTCTGGCACCTTTGCGTCCTGTTGACATTTTTTCATGCCTAAGCAGGAAGCCATAGCCATCTGGCCCCTGTACCAGGTGTACTCTTTTTGGTTTGTATGGCATGCTCTGGGCATCAGCCATGGCCGGAAGAATGGCCATTTTCCTACTGATGTAGCTCTTCTCACTCTTGCTGTCTATCACCAGCGCAGTCAGATGATCACTGCATTTCTTCACCTAAAACGAAAAGGTATTAAGCATTAGCCATTGGAGAATGCAGTGCTGTGCTTATGTTTGGACAACTAAATGGGCTTTGTACAAAAGGTGTTACAGGTCTACTCAGTTACAAAGGAATATGAAACACTAAATATTAAATCCCCAATAAAGAATAGCTGAAATAGCACTAGAACTTTAATCAGCTTTAAGTAGTTAGGGTTATGGATTACTGATTGGAAGATTGTATGTTTGAATCCTGGAAAAGTTGTAAATGTTGGGCCCATAAACAAAGCCCTTAAGCCTCGTCTGCCCAGCTCAGTCGTAAGTGTAAGTAAGTTGTAAATAAAGTGTCTGCCAAATGAGTAAATGTAAGTTTATGCATTATACTTTGCAGCAATTTCACTAAGTAAATTGTTGTAGCACCTAAAATTAGTCTCTCAATTGTAGCAAATCCTAATTATTTTAGAAAATAAGCACTTCTACATGCTCACCATCTTGTTAATAGCAGAATGAGTGAGTTCACAAGCCATGGCGCCATTGATCCAAATCAGACGGTCTCCTTTTCTCAGTCCAGCCTTTTCAGCAGGGCCTCCCGTTATTGGATTTATAAAGAACTTCCCTTTCTCACCTACAGAGGGCACACATTGCATAAAAAGTAACACACCACATATTAGACCTTTAGTATGACCACGGTCATGTTTTATACAGTTGAGGCCAAAGGTTTACATACACCTAGGCTCAAGATATCCAATCTCAGTTTTTCACAACTTCATACATTTCATGTTTCACATTACTTGGCAAGTCCAATAGGGCATCTACTTTGTTCACATCAGAGGTCATTTTAAAAGAATCAATTAGAGACTGACTTATTTCAGCTTTAATTCACTATATTAGAATTCCAGTGGGTGAAAAAAATTACATACACTAAGCTGACTGTCTCTTTAAACAGTCTGGAGGATTCCACCTGATTAGCCAATTATAATTATGAAGAAATGGGAGCTGGGGGAATGATGGGAAATAGGATCACACCTGTGGCTATAAGGGCCTACAGTTTGAGACGTTTTACCCTTGACACCATGGAAAAATACAGGCAACTCAGCCAAGAAAAAAAATGTTGTATTGTAAGTTTTTTTCTGTAAGGTGTATTTTATTGCAATGTTTCAATGTCTGCTCTTGCCTGCTTGACTGCTACAGTCATCTGACATATTTTAGAGGACCACAGTGGAAATAAGCCTATTGGCTTTATTGTGTTTTTAACCTCGACACCTTTTAAATGCTTCTAAGTTCTAGATAAATGGAGTCTTATATGTGTTTTATATAATTATCAAACAAATCTTTCTATATCTATCTATCTATAAGTCCGGTTCCTCCTTCTGAGCAATTTCCAAACAAATAAAGGTACCATGAGTATCTGTACAAACAACTGTATACAAATATAAAAATCTTGGGACCACACAGACACTGCATTGTTAAGGAAAGAGGCACAAGTTAACTCCCAGGGATGACCGAACTTTGATCTGAAAGCTCCAACCGAACCCCAAGACACCAAGAAAGTGAAGGACTGAAGGAGTTGGAGGCATCAGGTACCAAAGTAGAAGACTGAAATTTGCAGGTGATCACCATGATTCATGATTTCAGGGTGTTTTGTTGGAAAACTCACTGGTGCACTTAAAAAAAATGGCATCATGAGGAAGGTGGATTATCTAGAAATACTGAAGCAAAACCTCAAGAAATTAGCCAGAATGTTAAAACGTGGTCGCAAGTGGGTTTTCCAGCAGGACCATCATTCTCAGCATACCTCAGTTGTAACAAAATGGCTTAAAGGCAACAAAATGAAAGTATTGGTGTGGCCATCACAAAGTCCTGACCTAAATCCTAAAGAAAATGTGTGGACTGAATTAAAATGCTTGTATGAGCAAGGAAGCCCACAAACCTGACTGAGTTACACCAGCTCTGTCAAGAGGAATGAGCAAAAAGTATTGTGAGAAGCTTGTGCAAGGCTACTGCAAACATATGATTGATGCTTAAGCAATTAAAGGCAATGCCACCAAATACTAACAAAGTTTAAGTAAACTAGTGATCCATTGAAAATCTGATACAGTAAATAAAAGCTGAAATAAATGTAATTAATCTATCATTTGGAAATGACTTCTAATGGAAATAAAGTAGGTACCCTAATTGACTTAACACAGGAAATATATGGTAACATGAAATGTGTGGAGTTTGGATGTCTTTAGCTTAGGTTAATGTAAACTTTTGGCCTCAATTGTACCACTAAAGCCTAAATCCTAAATGTAGCTTTGCAATACAATCAGTGCAAGCATAAAGAAATAATATAGCATACATATTCTGTAAATATGGCTCATTAAGGATTACTCACCTTCCACGGCATGGATGCTCAAGCCCAGGCCGCTCGCAGGGTTTCTAATGATGTGGCAGAGACGAGGAGGCTTCCAGTCCTCACCACGCTGAGCTTTGCACAATTCCTTCAGGTTCCAGCCCTGAGCCACAGCCTGCTCGTATTCATCACTACTCAGCAACAGGAGGCACAGCTGAGGCCCACTCATATGGATCTTGCGGGCAACCTGCAAAAAAGAGACAGAAAGAGAGGCATTAGAGCAGACATTAAAGATAAACTCTAAAGTGCTGTTGACGTCGAGAATGTTGAGACTGTATAAATGAAATGCAAAATTCTTAATGTTTATGTTCTGTTTGGGCCCAAATCACAGTTTTATAATATATAACACAATTTACATAATGTTATATTTTCACTAAAAGTGGAACAATACTTAAAAATATTTTTCCAACTTAAAATACCATGTACTTGGCTTAATTTCTCTAATGATTGAACAAATCCACGTTATAAACTTCCTGTTCACATTAAAATAACAACATTATAAATACATTTAAATTGTAAAATAAAAAATGTAATTTTAGTCGCTGTCGCATACCCTCCATCAACGGAGTGTGCAAAAACCTTGAAGCCCCTGACAACATTGTTTCAAATGTAAAAAAAAAAAAAAAAAAGAAAGAAAATCTTGAGGAATGAATATCTGTCATTTAATAAGCACTTACCGATGTTAAACCGAAGAAATACATTATATACCACTAAATACAATTTAATTATTACTACAAAAAACCCTGCCTGATTAGAAATATATGGGCATGTCAGATGTTTTTACATTTATAACAATGTGAGATTTTATTATTCAAAAGTGAAAAACATTGTCAGTCTCATGCTCAAGTGAAAACAGCAAGCATTATTGTTATTATAATGTTTAATTAATCAGCTTTCCTCAGTTGTAGTGCAGTCACTATCCTAAATCTCATTCCTTTCACCATTAATAGAAATGTGAGGTATAACTACACACCATTACCACATATATACTATTACAGTAAGATAGGCTACATAAAAAGTTTTGTTTTTGTGGTTGGGGAAAATGCGGAGCTGATATAAACAGATGGCTAATTCTAATTGGTACTTTGGTAGGTCTGATATCACCTTTACCAAATATAATCTAGTCCAACTCCAAATTGTCCAGAAGAAGAGTGCAGAACAATTTAGAAATGTAGAAATCTCTTAACTGTAGCAGTCAGAGGTAAATTCACCACAGACGTTATTGACACTACACTAAGAAGCTAATTATGAGAATAAGTAGACATTAGTCATACAATATAAGGTTTTCTACTAGAAAAGGTTCCAAGGGGACCCCCATTAAGAAGCTAATAACTCTAAGATCTTAGATACCCATTTTCATGCGTCAAGGACAAGGCAGGTCCAAATGGCACAATGCAGACATTAGACTAAAACCAATTTAGCAAAAAAGACTAAAGGTGCTAAATGCTAAAATACTAATATGAAAACACTACATTCACTGCTAGGTTGTGGAGGGATGAAATAGCTACAGACATGTGAAAAAATAAGTACACCCAATTGTTTTTAGGGGTTTTTTTTTTTTTTTTTTTTTTACATATTTGGACAAGCAAATATTTGATAATCCTTGAAACAGTGCCTATTAATAAAGGTGATACACTCTATGAAATGACACATAAAGCTGACATTTTGTAGTAACTTTCACAGTTTAAATTAACAATGAAGAAAAAAAACAGATCAGTCATATGGAAAAAGTAAGTACACCCCTACATTTATCACACCTTCAAATCCATAAAATTAGAATCAGGTGTTCAAGATTGGGTGCCAGTGATATACCCCTCTCACATCTAGTGTCTGGTGAAAATCAAAGTGCATGCTTCTACAATCAGAAAGAGATTGAACAAATTTGACCTGCATGGGAGGAGTGCCAGGAAAATAATATCACATTTATTGATATGTCTGTTGAATAAATGATTGAAAAACCTAATTTTCCTTGTGGTTTTGTTCAAGTATATCAGCTTTATTAATAAGCACTGTTTCAAAGATGATCAAATGTTTGCTTGTTCAATTATGTCAAAAAAGCCAACAATTTCCATGGGGTGTACTTATTTTTTCACATGACTGTATATTCCAGATATCTTTCTCAGCATGGACTGCTGACCTACATGACCTCACGGTTCCTGCTGTCTCACCTCCATATGTTCAATGTCGTCCACAAACTGTTCATTAACCTCCAGGAGACGATCCCCATCCCTCAGTCCACTCCTTTCGGCCACCCCAAATAATTCCACCTGTCTGATCACATGACCTGGTCGTCCTTTCTCCAAGCGCAGATGGAAGCCGAAATTCTCTCCCTCTTCTCTTTTCAGCACACACACCCGGGGCAAGGGGCCAGTAAACTTCACTGCAGGTCAAAATTACTAGTCTTAAATGTGGTATAGTATACAGTAAATATAGTACAACAAGCTGTTCTATTGTATAATGTCTAATGTTCAAGTCAATCAGAATTCAAGTCAGACATCTAAGGAGCAAAGTTGATGTATTTACTTTGTAATAGGAAAACAATAAAAGTCAAAGCCAAAGGTTGGTCTAAAGCAAAAACAAGAAAGAAAAAGAAAAAAACAATGTTAACTAAACTTTACATACCCACATCTTCAGAAATGACCATGGCTGGATTGTCTACTCCTTCTTTCGGATTGAAGACAAATCTGCTTAGCACATGTTAATAGAAGAGATTGTGACTACGATAAGTGCTCATAATCCTCATACTAAGAACCAATGGAATAAAAAGTGGCTCAATAAAACCATAAAGCGGTCAGCTATCATCACAATCACTCACTCACACACACACACACACACACACACACACACACACACACACACACACACACACACACACACACACACACACACACACACGCACACGCACACACACAGGCTGAACATTATACTGTAAGATATGTCTATTCCCATGCCTGTGCATGAGGGTTCAAAGTTGAATCCTCAGAGTGCGCAGGCATGAATATGTGTTAGCCAGTGAACATAAACCATAAGAGTAAAAAAAAAATGGTAGTTTGCAACTTACTCAGTGAACTCCATGGCATTTCCTAGCACTACAGTAAAACAGAAAGACTAGTGACTAAGAATAGGGAAATTACAAGAACCATACACTGTTACGCTGACCACAAAATTATATTAAAATCTGCAAACAAAGGACACTGCTCAGGCACCACACATGCAGTTTTAACAGTAATGCATTTCACTGCATGTGCTGATCCTAAATCAGTCAAACTGAACATGCCTCTCAAACTCCATATAACTCTGACCTTCCATGTAACTTCCTCATTGGCCGCTCAAACCACCCTGAATGTCATAAATAATCAGTGATTGCGTTGTGCCAGGGCACATTTCAATAAGCTTTGTGATATTATTCTCTCTGTGGTGTCTAATGTGTCTTATCAGTTTCATAAACATTAATTTGTGAAATTCTGACTGACTCAAACAAAAGAAATTGGAAACTTCATGTTGCTATATCAAATCTCGGTTCACCTGAACTAATTTTCCTGTTCATTGACCAAAGACTGCACTATTACCCCGAAGACCAAAAATCCTGCCTTGCCCAATTTGACTTTTTTTTTTTTTGTTGTTGTTATTAATGTGATAGTCAGTTTCTCTTGGAATTTTTGTAGTACATGACTATAGAGTCCAAGAATCATAGGTGAAGGACTTTTACCTATGTGTTAAGACATAATATGGTTACACCTTCCAAATAGGCTTCCAATTAAAATGGGCATGTTTGCATATAGAAATACAGAAATACATAAATTCTTGGTACATTTGGAGACATTACGTCAATTTTAACGATCACAAATGACAGAATTGACAGAATCTTTGTATTGCAACACAAAAAAAAATGCACAATACACAATATAACTCTGCAATCTGGCAATTCAGAGAAACTGCGTCAAAGCTTGACTGACATTTATAGCAAATAGCAAATATATTTAACCTATAGATCAATCAAACCTTTGTTGTGCGCTGTATTATCAAACCACTGAAATGTGCAGGTCCTGAAGAGAAAAGATTTGTGTAAACATTACAAACCAGCCACTACTTAAAGTATTATTACATAAAGCTAAACAACTTCCCTAGCAATAAAGCTTAGGAGGGGAAATTTGTAATATGAAGTGATTGTAAATGACAATGAATGTGAAGTAATCGTAGCATCCAGGTTTTCCAGCCATCAATTTTGTCTGTCGTCTTTTCTCAACTATGATAAACCTTTGCCATTGCCAGGATAACATAACTCTAAAATCAATGTCTAAAATAAGTCACATCATATATCCAACCTAGGAACATCATGCTGACAGTTTGTTGCAGAAAACGAGAAGGAACAAATGTACTCTCACCATGAATATTTCATTAGGATCTGGAAGAAATTAAACTATCAAGTCGATAGTAATAATACTGAGCCATGCAGTACACAATAATAATGAGAGGATAAAGAAGGGAAGACAAAAGAAAAGCAACTCCTGGCTCACAAGCAATGATAACTGTTTTTACCCCTGTAAAAAAAAATAAATAAAATAAATAAATAAATAAATAAAAAGGGTATTAGGTTACCTGTGGATTGAGTTAGTCTCATAATGGCTGGAATGTGTCTGAGTGTGTGTGTGTGGGTGTGTGTGTGTGTGTGTGTGTGTGTGTGTGTGTGTGTGTGTGTGTGTGTGTGTGTGTGTGTGTGTGTGTGCGTGCATGTGTGTGTGTAATGCGTTCCCACTATCTGACTAACAAAAGCGCCTCCTCTTCCAGGGCTACACACAGAACAAGGCTTCATTTAATGGTTAATCTTGCTTCTGCTTGCTCTCTCTCTCTCTCTCTCTCTCTCTCTCTCTCTCTCTCTCTCTCTCTCTCTCTCTCTCTCTCTCTCTCTCTCTCTCGCTCTCTCTCTCTCTCTCTCTCGCTCCCTCTCTTTCTCTCACTGTCTGTTCCTGTGTGTATACTATTAATAAGGGACATCCTGTAACCCTCTACACACACACACACACACACACACACACACACACACACACACACACACACACACACACACACACACACACACACACACACACAAAACCAAAACATAAAGGCCAAAGCTGGTGTAATTTATGGTGCATTCCTCTTACTGGAACAAGGTGTAATCATAAATCACAACGAACCAGACTAACAGCCTTCAAAGCTCGTCAACAGCTACCTGCTGTACAAGTATTCTTCTTCTTCTTCTTCTTCTTCCTTCTCTTCTTCTTCTTCTTCCTTCTCTTCTTCTTCTTCTTCTTCTTCTTCTTCTTCTTCTTCTTCTCCTTCTTCTTCTAGCTCATTGGTTAGTACAATAAACTTTAGCTTTATTGTGAAATACAGTGCTGTGAAAAAGTATTTGCCCTGCTGTTTTTGTGTATATATCATACTAAATTGTTTCAGAAATTAAAACAAAGTCTAACATAAAACAAAGGCAACCTGAGTAAACACAAAAACAGTTTTTAAATGATAATGTTATTTACTGAAGCAAAAAAAGTTATCCAATACCAACAGTAGTGAACCCTCCCAGAAGTGGCCAACCTTCCAAAATTCCTCCAAGAGCACAGCAACTACTCATCCAGAAAGTCACAAAAAAAGTCAAGGACAACATCAAAGGAACTACAGACCTCTCTTGCATCAATAAAGGTCACTGTTCATGACTCCACTATCAGAAAGACACTGGGCAAAGATGGCATCCAAGAGAAGAGTGGTGAGGCGAAAACCACCGCTAACCCAAAAGAACATTAAGGCTCATCTGAATTTTGCCAAAACACACCTTGATGATCCTCAAACCTTTTGGGAGAATGTTCTGTGGACTGATGAGTTGAAAGTGGAACTGTTTGGAAGACAGGGGTCCCGTTACATTTGGCGTAAACCAAACACAGAATTCCACAAAAAGAACATCATACCTACGGTCAAGCATGGTGGTGGAAGTGTGATGGTGTGGGGATGCTTGGCTGCTTCAGGGCCTGGGAAACTTGCAATAATTGAGGGAAACATGTATTCTGCTCTCTACCAGAAAATCCTAAAGGAGAATGTCTGGTCTTCAGTCCGTAAGTTGAAACTCAAGCACAACGGGATTATGCAGCAAGACAATGATCCAAAGGATAGGAGTAAATGCTAGTCCTAGAAGTAAGTGAAAGATCTCCAGTTTGGTTGCAGTTATTGCTTCTAAAGGTGGCACAAACAGATTTTAAGTTTAAGGGGGCAGTTAGTTTTGCACATGGGTGATAGGTGTTGGATAACTTTTTTTTTTTTTTTGCTTCAATAAAATAAATAAAAATAATAATAACTGTATTGTGTGTTTACTCAGCTTGCCTTTGTTTTATGTTGTATTTTGTTTGAAGATCTAAAACTATTTAGTATGAGATATACACAAAAACAGAAGAAATCAGGATGGGGCAAATACTTTTTCACAGCACTGTAAGTAAAATAGCTTTGGGTGTAGAAGAAGTATTGATTAATTATTGAAAGAACTTGAGAGGTATGCTAAAGATAATAATACTGAGGGGAAAAAATTAAAAGCTTAAACATGATATAGACTACAGCTGATTTGATGTTTGCCCCACTGTGTTTCTTAAGCATTCATTGTTTTGAGCATGTTGCTACTACTGTAAAGTGGCCTTGATGCTGTTATTACAGTGTGTGTTAGTTGACAAAGCACAGAATGTACAATCTCCCTTCAGAATTGAACAGAGCTCAGATTATAACACTTAAAACAGTATATATAATATAATTATTTTATTTTATTTTATTTTGTTTGTGGTGCTTGAAGGCTGTAGCCAGTGACAACAGGAAAGCTGATACAAGAGTACTAGTAAAAAATATTTTAATAGAAATTTGAATGTTGAGTACACTAGGGGAAAGAACTGTTCTGGAGGTAGTAGCCACATATTTACATTAGCCCCAAAAGCATTTAGATAGTTTAACCACTGGCAAACCTTAATAGAGGTTTTTGGGTTGTTAAAAAATGTCAAAAACAACATTATATATTTTTTTTATAGAGAAACTACTAGAATAAGATCTTAAGGATGATATTTCATAATCCACGAAGCTCTCTTTGCAGCCCATTGAGCTCCCTCTTGTGGACATCTTCATATTCAGTCTGTAAAATGGGAATGAGCGAGATTTGGTTGCTATGGAAGAGTTCTGACAAACTGTTAGATTCAGGGTGTTTTCACATATAGTTATTTTACCATATTCAGTCTTGTTAAAGTGGACCTTAGTTCTTAGTTCTCAGTGCTTTTGTTGTTCACTATACAAGCAAAATCAAAATGTTTCTGAACATTTTACTGTTGCTGAGCTCTCATACCACTTGCTGTTCATACCACAACTTCATTAGAACTCAGAGCCCAGCTGTGTAATACTGAATTATGGATTATGTCATTAAATGTGGTTCAAAAACTGTGAAATACCAGTAGCATCTTGAAAGCAGGAAGCAATGAGGAGAGAGAATTTTGTTTCTGAATAATCAAATTGAAAAGATGCTACATACAGTAGACCTACTCATGTCACTCATGTAAGTAGTTGGCATAGATATAATAAAATACATACAGTACATGTACAGTGGGTATAGAAAAGAATCACCCCCCTTTAAAATAATCACATTTTGTTGCTTTTCAGCCTGAAATGAAGACAGACACAGTTTTTGTTTTATCCAGCTGTATTTACTCAGTGCAACTTATAACATCAAAGTGAAAGATATCAGAAAATGGCACCATTCCTACAGTAAAGCATGGAGGTGGTAATATCCTGTTATGGGGGTGTTTCTCTGCAGCAGGGACTGGAGCACTTGTCAGGATAGAAGGAAAATGGATGGGGCAAAATACTGTCAAATTCTTAAGGAAAATCTGCTGCCCTCTGCCAGAAAGTTGTCAATGGGAAGAAGGTTTACCTTCCAACATGACAATGACCCAAAGCACACAGCAAAACTGACCACACAGTGGTTGAAGGAGAAAAAGGTGAATGTCCTTGCATGGCCTAGTCAGAGCCCAGACTTAAACCCCATTGAAAACCTGTGGAATGACTTGAAGATTGCAGTCCACAAATGGTCACCATTAAATTTAACTGAACTTGAGCAGTTCTGCAAAGAAGAGTGGGCAAATATTTCAAAGTCTAGATGTGCAAAGTTAGTAGAGACATATCCCAACAGACTAAAGGCTGTAATGTAAAAATTAAGGCAAATTAAAGCAAGGGGGTGATCCTTTTTCCAACTCAGTGATTCTGTTTTTTATTTTTTTATTTTTTTCTGTTGGTGTTATATCTTTCACTTGGATGTTATAAGTTGCACTGAGTAAATACAGCTGGATAAAACAAAAACTGTGACAAAAAAAAAATTCAGGCTGAAAAGCAACGAAATGTGATTATTTTAAAGGGGGTGATTATTTTCTATACCCACTGTATATATACCCTGCTGAAAAAAAATGATAGAAACCCTCATAGAATTTGTAATGGTTTTAATGGTAATAATGGGAATTGTATTGGTTTTAATGGAAGCTGTAATGGTCCCTGTTGGTCTCTGCTGGTAATTTGTTGCCGTCTACTCATGGCATGTTATGTATGGTGAATACCATTAAGGACCAGTAATGCTAATGGTCATGGTTTCAATGGTTAGTTGATGGTTTGTAATGGTATTTGTAGTGGAAAACATTAGAATTTCTGTGATGGTTTCTATTGTTTTGGGTTTTTTTCAGCAGGGTAGTATACACCCCACAAAACACATCCATTAAATCTGTTAGCAGTCTGTTTATTAGATATTTTTATGTTTTTGTTTTAATTTGTTGTTTACATGACATATATAACGTCTGTGTTTTAAATAATTCATTCATTCATTCCACACTTTGTCATAATAAAGATAATGTAATTCGATTCTCATTAGTAATTATGGCAGTGAAGCTGGTTAATCTGTTCATTTCAGCACAGTTCAAATATAAAGAATCTGGTAATACAATTTGTCCGTATTTATGGATGTTCTCTCCCCCACCCTCCAAGAAAACTATGCATCTGCCAAAAGTGAAGCTTTTGAAGAGAGACTAACAAACAGTTTGTCCAAACTATTAATTGCATTTGTTTGCTTCTTTTTATGTAATTTTTTTTTTATTATTATTGTTTTTTAAATATTGGGTATTTTATTAAATTATTTAGTCATCATTTTCACACAAAAAAAAAAAAAAAAAAAAAAAAGCGAATAAAGCAAACATTAAAGCAAACTGGGACCACATTGTTTAAAAAAATATGAAACTAGAGATGGCCTCAGTACAATATTTTCTTTTTTAAACAAATAAATGATATTTCTAATCAACTGTTCTGTAAAAGTCTTTCTTTGAAGAGTGTATTCGTTGTGTTTTCAGTGAAATTAGCATTTTAATTTGAACATCATTCAAAGGCTAGACATTTACTTTTATAAAGTATACAAATGTATGCATATTTTATTAGATGAAGCAAATTATTTTGAAAAAGTTCCAATACAAAATCCCTGTAAGAATATCAGCAATCATCTGGGAAACACTGATTATGCTGTTTATTGTTTCACCTGTAGTGTATTGAGTTAAGAGATGTGCAGATCAATCGATAAATAGACTAATTATATATTAGATATAGTGCCCTCCACTAATATTATCACTCTTGGTAAATATGAGCAAAGAAGGCTGTGAAAAATTGTCTTTATTGTTTAACCTTTTGATATTTTGTTAAAAAAAAAAAAAAATCACAAAAATACTCTGCTCTCATGGATATCAAACAATTGCAAACACAACACAGGTTCCAAAAATATATATATCTTTGTTAAATATAGGTGTGCAACAATTATTGGCACCCCATGAATTCATATTAGAAAAATATATTTAAAGTATATTCCCAATGATATTAAAAAAAATAATAATAAAAATAATAAAAAAAATAAAAAAATAAAATAAATTAGTACACCTGGGTGACTAGGAACAGGAAATTGTTCAACCATGACTTCCTGTTTCACAGGGCTACAAATATGAGGTAACACATAGGACAAATTCCCTTAGTCATTCATAACAATGGGTAAGGAATATAGAGGGTATATAGAAGGATATTAAGGGTTTTTGAGGCTTTGTCCTGTTGTAGAATCAAATCTCTTTTTAGCAAAGTCAGCATATCCTTTACGTATGTACTAAGGATGTAACTGAATACATTAATCGGAATGAACAGAAAATGTGGTCTAAATGCACCTGCTAGCTTGCAACGTTTTCTCATACTATAAGTGGTAGTTGATGTTTCATATTGTGATGTGTATTTAGAAGATATTGTAGTTTTGCTCTAAGGCCAAACAAACCTTTCATACTATCCACAATTGTTTACAAATCCATCTCTTATTTTACATATGACCACATGTTAAGCTGGGTAAGCAACGAATAGCAAACAACTTCAAATAAGCTCGGTTCTTTTCTTAACATCTTTGACCTTGACAGAGATGATGGATAGTTAGAGATAAGGTTAAAAAACTTTATTATTCACTCATTTGGAAATGACATGTGACAATACAATGATCCAGAGCAAACAGGTGTAAATAATATATAAATGCATTTATTGTAATAATTTGAACAGAGTCCAGTATATATAACTTGCATTTCTGATGAGACAAACATAGAATAACACAAAGATAAGGATAAACAACTGGGAAACAAATGTGAGAAATCTTCTTCACTGTGCATGCTGTTTTCACAATCAGCTGTGCAAGCCATCCCAAAGCAGAATGGCTCTGAAATCAAAATACAATTTTTCCCCCTGATATTGCAGTGGTTAGGGTCATATCTTTTTCTGACTGAAGAGATATTTTTTTAGGACATTGTATACTGTTTTCATGGCATGCATACTGCATCTACAAAAAGAAAAGTGGCACTGATGTGGTGTTGCTGCAGCGAAGAACAGGAATAAATGTGTCATTAACAATGTTTTTGTCCAGACATATGATATGATTGACCCATGAGAAATGATTTGCCATGAAGGCATCTCTTGATATGAACCTGTTATTGGACATGTGTATGTATGACATTGCAGAAGTTGAAATACAATGTTATCATATAGAAATGGCAGACAATACCATGATATATCAGAGAAGAAGATATAACACGCACTAGGCACAGAACAATACTATTGCTATTAGAATCAGATTCTACCCAACTCTCTATTCTACAGAGACATTAAACAGTGTTTT
The DNA here is from genome assembly GCA_023630585.1 of Cranoglanis bouderius. NCBI lineage: Eukaryota > Metazoa > Chordata > Actinopteri > Siluriformes > Cranoglanididae > Cranoglanis > Cranoglanis bouderius. The sequence continues at coordinate 8,791,263 of CM042565.1, read as the reverse complement.
CTGTAATCTTTTACTACATTTCCAATGAGGGACCACTTCTGCCGTTTCAGGCCTGCCTATTAACACTAAAGAATAGGGAAGAGAGTAAGCTGTTAGTTGACTAGCACCCTTACAATAATGAGTACTGATTTTATAAGTACCAGGTTGCTATCAGGTTGCATCATTTCCGTTCAGACCCGGCCATTCTCAGTCAACACTATATGACAAAAAAGGCAAACCTAATCTTGCATGTGCCCTATGGCCTTGAAGTCTTCAGGATACATTATCCAAGTTTCCCCTTGCACTTTTATTGCACACTGGCCCTCAGAGTCTATTCTTAAAGCTGTATTCGAGGCAGCACTATGTAGGGATTGTACTAGGACAAGAGCAATCATCACTTTACAGTAAGTAATATGTGTTAGTTCAGCAGAACTCAGTGCTAGCAGTAATGGTGATGTTGTCTCATTCTTGTTTGTCTACTTTTGTTTTTTTCATACCACTTGTTTCAGTATATTAAATTTACTCATGGAAATGACAGGACACGCTGATTAAAATATGGCTAAAACAAATATACAAACAACCCCCCCCCCAACAAAACCCCCCCGCCCAAAAAAAAAAAAAAAAAAAAAAAAAAATAGAACAGTCTAGTTAGTAAAGAAAAAATGTAAAAAAAATGTTTAAAAAATTTTTTTAAAAAGGCATGAAGTATATAGGTGTGGAAATAATTCATGAGTAACATGAATTCCTATATGTATTTGATTCCGAAGTCACCATGCGCGTTACATTTTCACATCCATCTCTAGCACTGCACATCATAGTCATATAAAAATAAAAACAAATACAAATTAATCTCAAATAAAAAGATCAGCATTGCACATCTACATTTGTTGTGTATATATACTCGGGTTATTATAATTACGTATATTAGCAGACATAACACACAGCATGAATCAGAGCCACATTGTGTCCATCATCAAGAAAGACGTTTGCATTGCATTGCAGTATTGAGGAGGCTGAATAAAGTAAGCAGTTACACTTAAGTGTACAGGGAGGTGCTCATAAATAGGCATTAAAGTCCATCAAGCAGTATACAATAAGCCATAAGGTGGCATAGACTGTCCATCCAGCATTTTGATAACACACACTCACAGTCTGGTGAGCTGACAGTAGAGCTGATGGCAGAAATGGTACTGAAGTTTACATGATCTCCTGTTATGGGAGTCGAGCAAACAGTTTAACATAAAGCAGATTCAGGAATCCCAACTCCAGCAGGACACATATTTACTCATACACTGAAGAAAAGGTTAGGAATGCACTGTTTCATCTTCCATTTCTTCTATCCAGAGAGGAAAGCTACCATTAGATACTCCTAAGAGGTCAAGATGTTTCCACTGAAATTCTGGTTTCTTTTTCCTAAATTGAGGAAAAGTTCTGTACACTGTATTCCAAATTTCCCATTCACAATCATTTGTTTAGCATCATGTTCAGTGTAGGCAGCGAGTCACGTTTTTCTTAATCAAACAGCATAATACACAGTGTCCAGTAATCCATCAAGATGAACTTTTGGGGGGAAATTTAAAAGTATAAGATCGCCCTATGTTCTTCAGTCTTGGAAATTGAAGTAAAAGATCAGAAGTCGAAAAATGTGAGACGAACAAAACTTTTTGTTTTTGATTTGAGTTCATCCCATTCTAAGGTATCTCAGATGAAAAGCACTTGCTGTAGTTCCTTAGATCTATGGGTGACAGATCTATCTAATGGAGATCAATTGTCCCATGTTTTATTAGATGTACTTCAGTAGGTTAAGGTGAGATAGTGCTGCTTTATGTGTCCAAGGAAGAACATAGTTGAAATATCCAGACCAAGGGCAATACAGACAACTCTGCTTGTGTTTGTAATATAAAATCAGTTCCTGCAAGTGCGCAGTTACTCCAAAAGTACGATTGGGAAAATGGAGCCAACAGAAGAATATTGAGTAGAATGGTGGCTGAGGGAGCTTTTTTTTGGCTGTTTGACAGGCACTTGCTCATATACTGTCTTGTACATATTTAAGCCTGTTCACATTAGGAGAGTCCACAATATACAGGGCAAGTGAGCGATTGTCAGTTGGGACAGATGCTGTTCTGTAGCTCCATCTTCATTCACCAACCTTCATGCTTCTTATTTATAAGAGTTTGGTCATCATTTTATACTGTATCTAATACAAGAACTCTGCATGAAATAAGACTTGAAAAATCAAAAAACTTAAATAAACATAAAAAGCCACCAAATTCTCTATTGGCACTATTGAGCTTGTGCTGTCACACCTGATTATCTAATTGAAAGAAACTGAATCAATAGAAAAAAAAAATCTTAAAAGGAATATCAATGTGCAAAAAAAAAAAACAAACAAAAAAAAACATTTGCATTGAATGAAGAGTTTGGTGAACACTGCACAGGTTTGCCTCCACAACATAATTGTGATCCAAAACATAATGTCAATGTGTGTGTTTGTACTAAACTAAAACAAGTGTAGTAGTTGATGTCAAGCCCTAACGTTCGGACTTGACTTTGTATCGCAGCACTAGATACGTGGCTAACCGAAGAATGAGGAAGAAAATCCCTAACACTATGAAGTCCACGTACAGCTTTGCATCTTCTACGTCCAGCAGCTGCAACACCTCCTCAGGCTTCTGGAACTTACAGACAAAGCCGGGGCACTCCAAGTCTGTTCGGTTCATACCGTAAATGGATAGGATCACACCCTCAAAGCCATACCTGTGGAAGCATGGGTTAAACTGCATTACCATAGCTCTGTTGAATTCTCGATTGTGACTGGTCAGAAGGTTTTGATTAATTTTCTGGAACAGCATGGCTCGGTGTTCTGCGAGGAGATACTGTCCCCAGTTTGTAACAGTCAGAGTTAAGGCTGTTCCTTTAAGTTTTCTGACACTGGATAGACTTCAGGAGGGAGGGTTTTGTGGATTCTCTGTAACCCGCTGCATTTTTGTCTTATTAAGAGAGGCTGATGAGGGAATGACTGTTTTAGCTGTTATAATGTAGTTGATAACAGGAATCACTTGTTTGATGGACATTCCACAACAATAAATGTAACTTTAAACAGATAAAACATATGTCATTCTTCAACACATAAAGTGTTACCAAGTTAGTGTTAGCAAGTGGCTGTGGCATAAGACACACACAGGGCGGTGTGCAAAGAAGAGCAAGAGCGTAGTTCTACATTTACATTTAACATTTAGATTTATATTTGATATTTACACTTATATTTTGTATTTATATTTATATTTAACATTCACATTGAATATTTACACTGAAACAAGACTGTTATTTGACATGAGTCGCTATCTATATGTATCAGAATGGCCTCAAATGTTCAAATAAATCGAGAGAGAAAAAAGTATTAAACTTTTTTGGCTCCCCATGGCTGCAAGCATGACATTTTCCCATATCAAGTTATTAACTGAAGCAAAACTGTTGGATCTGTGACTGTAATGGAATGGCCTGTAACTTATCCTGAGGCCTATTTTAAATCATTGATTTTTCTTTTCTTTTCTTTTTTTTTTATTTACTCCAGACATATGGATTCAGTGTAGCTCACCAGGTCACCAGCTCTAAAAATCCTGAATGGAGCTGTGTGGATTGTACAAATTAGTCCTTTCACAGGATGAAGGATGCCACTGACCTGACATAGGAGACATAGGAACTCCACTGTAGGTATTTTGGAATGGTGTCAAAGTTGACAAAGAAGCCAGAGAAAAGTAAGACTGGAATGGCTGTCACTGGCCCTATAAATGTGGCCACCTGCAATGAAAAATAGTGAGCTCAGAAAATACTATTGAAGGATCAAGCTTGTTCATGATAAGGAGTGAAACTGGTAAGGTGTGGCTGTTAAACTGGTTTGTGTATCATTATTTTTGTATGTGTATCTGTGATTTGTTTACACACCTGCAGGGAGGTAGAAGCAGCTCCAATAAGGAGGCCCAGAGACTGAGCCACGAGGGCAGTGGAGGTGGACAGAGCCATAAAAAGCAGATATCGGACCGCTTCTGGAGGCTGCTCTGTCATCCAATAGACTATACTACAGTACATTATGGGACATAGAATCTGGGGTGGGGGAGTGGGGGGTAGAAGAGAGAGAGACAAAGCTGGTGAGATGAAGATATTTCTTAGTTGTGGCTATTTTGACATTGAGTAAGGAGCGGTTCTTAGAGCCCCCTGCTGCCTACAAGGTGCAATTGCAATAAAAACACTGACAAGTCTTTTTCTTTCCTTCATCTGTCCCTGTACCACTCTGTTGAAACTACTTCAAATGTCTCGTGAGTTGCCTTTTAGGTAATGTGCAAAGAGTAGAGATGAACATTTTTTCCATATGTAGGCAGAGCTCACTTCTGGGCTGGAAAAATGTATTAAGAAACCAGAAATGAAGAAACTACCCAGATCTACTGCATGGACATAATGCAAATTATGGTTCTATTTCACCCTCCACCAGGAAGGTAGTGTCAGGTCAATTCCTGCTTCGAACTCAACTTCTCAGTACACACCACGGCATACAAACATGGAGGATACAGACTACAATCCGCAGCACAACACTCAACAGGCACGTTCATCATCTCCCGAGTTCTCATCACACATACCTGATTCCAATCACACTCACACCCTATATAAACAGCCCTTGGACATTCATTCAGTGCTAAGTAATGATCAGTGTACCCACCTGACTTACCAAGACGTTTATCATTGTATTGCTATCCTGGTTGTTTGAACTCTGTTTCTGCTTCCTGGTTTTTGTATTTTGGATTGTTCTACTCTGTGTTGTTTGCTGATCATCTGAACCTCTGCCTGTTTCTCACCGAGTATCTGATGCTCGTTTTGGATTTGTTCGCTGATACATTAAACGGATTTGTTTACTGCATTTGCATCCGTCTCTACGAATTAAGTGTGACAGGTAGTCAATGGCCAATATTGGATTGAAGGCTGATGAATAGCTCATAGCAGTGAATATGCTGCCAGAGGAAAATTCACTGTGAGGAATTTCAATGTAAGAACTATATGGAGCACAGTGAATGAGGTTTTTAAACTGTCAAATGCACCACACCCAAGCTTTGAGGTGCAGGCCTGTAGTGCCAGGCACGGATACCAAACTCAGCACTGCCAGACACATGCAATTAACCCTGCAAGGTCTACTTTATACCAGGGTCACTCTTTAGGACTTTCTAGAGCTGAGGGTGTTCATGAAATGAACACAAACAGCCCTGTCACTCCTGATGGACAGAGACATATGGGTACTGCCATATTTGGTTGACAGGTTCCAGCAGACTATCCACCAGGAAGCAGACATCCACCCTCCTGCACACATTAAAGCACACAATAAACTGGAAAAGATCCATAGAACCAGTACTAGTCACAGAGAGAGGGACAAGAGCTCCAACTTCCTGAGGCACAAGGTTTTTTCTCAAAAAAAAAAAGAAAAGAAAAAAGGAGCACATCACCAGTTAGAAATGAAGGTGACCTGGCTGGCCCTCAAATTCTTCCTACTTGAGCTATGAAAATGGGCTCACTGTCAGTTAGCCTTACCTACAAGGTCAGTGCAAGGGTACAGAAACCATGCTGTCAAGGCAGCACATACACCCAAGAGAGTGATATTTGCATCCAGAGATGGTACAACAGATCTGGGAATTGACAGCCAATGACAGACAGCCAAGTCAATTCACTCTTAGGTATGGTTCTTCCTAGTGGAACTGAACAGCCCTCTAGGACAAGATGCAGTAGCCCACAGCTGACCTCATGGCCTACTGTATACGTTCTCACATAGTCCACTCTACTAATCTTGGATCACAATGCTTCTCTCAATAGTAGTTGGGATGCCCTGGGTAATCCTCCCCAGATGGACTCATTGCCACGGATGAATGGGGAGGTGTGACACCTTCGGCCAGGCCATCTTGATATGGTGGGCAGACTGATGACTATGTCATGAGAAGCTCAGGAAATTATCCTGAATGCTAGAAGCCTAGCACAAGGTCCATGTATGCTGGAAGCTCTTACATTTATTGTAGAGATTCTGAAAGCACCCTCCATCTGCCACTCTGCCCAAGAGTCAGGTGTAGGACCTCCCCCTTGTGTCAGAGCACCTTAAGACCTCTGTATGAACCCGTACAGGATGGTGGTTTGGAATTGGCACCATTATATAAAGCCCTTTCTGTTGGTAATCACTGCAACAAAAGGGTGGGATAATCTTGTCCTGCATGTGCTGGTAACCTAATGGTTCTAGAATGACCTAATTGCTGAACCCAAGCTTCCTGCCTAAGGTTATGTGTCTCAAATTTGTGAACCAGCTGATTGACTTGCAGTGCCCTACAAAGGTCAATTTATGGGACATGTCCAGTACATGCCTTGCATTAGTATTTGACGGTTACATATGTAACCAGCGTACTGTTTCATCCCTCATAACTGCCAAGGGCCATGTCAACCTGCAGAATGTGTCTATTACAAGCTTTACAGAATTATTTGAGCTGCATGGTGGCTATTCATTTATCTAATCAGTTATTTATCTATCACGGTGCCAAGACACGGAGTGCACCCCTGTCTAAGCAGAGTTTGGCCTATTGGAAAACAGGTCATCACCATGGCCTACAAACAGAAGCCCAAACCTACTGTGACACACTATTCCACAAGGAGCACTACAGCCTTACCATGCACCTTTTCCAGATTCTATAAGATCAACATCACCTCTCCCAGTAGTGTGAGTGTGATGATCATATCTGAGCACCCCTCCAGTAAGTCCTAAGGTGAGTCGATTCCTTGTGGCATCTTGGTATATGTTATCCAGGTGTTTAAACACTGACCCTGGAAGTTAGGAGGGGTGAAATAGAATGCTATTTATGTATTTAACTGTGGTTCTATGAACATTGAACAACTGCCAGGGCTCCAATGCCAAACCAGGAACTCAGCAAGAAGGTTCCAGGGACAGATAGCCATTGATGGTGGTATTTTATAGGAAACTATGTCATATGGTCACCAGGTGACTTTGTGGTAAGGACTTAGCCTGTATGTGTTCATGTACAAGAAGGTATCCAAGTGTTTAAATCCAGGTTACCGAGTGTCCATAGAAGCACAGTTACATAAATAACTTGCGTTTTCTAAGGTGTCTTGAAAATTATCTGATTATTACAGATCTAGAAACATGTTTATGCATTATACACTCCGTCTTTCAAATGCTGATATAGTATATAGCATTTCTAGAATAAATAATATTAATGCCATACCTGGAATGGAATGTCAGCCATGGTCTTGGCTAGGTAGTAGGCCTTTAAACTGTACCAGTAGTTCAGATGCTCCCTTATAAACACTGACAGCTCCAGAGGAACTGCGAAAATAGCACACATACTGTATATACTCGAATTTATTAATTGCATGTAAATTTGTAAAGCAGAAGCACAACAAAAGTCCTTACATGTGAGGACAGTGGGCATTAATGCAGCAAACATGAGGAAGAGCATGGAGAAGAAGAGGAATCCAGTGTTGTTGAACACTTTGCTGGCATCATTGCCGATGTTCAGGTACAACAGACCAATCAGAACTCCAATACACAAGTGCGACATCACCCTCAGGTGGGTCAACACCTGGGCACACAGTTACAATCCTCAAATATATACTGTATGACGGTCACCATAATATGAATATGAATATTTTGTCAAAATCTTTACCATGCTGTAAAATTGACAATTTTAAGAAATCTTACCGTGTCTCTGCATATAGTGACAAAGGTTCTTTTGAAAAGAATGCAGAACTGTGTGAGCGTGCTGGTGGCAAAAGTATGTTTTTCAATGTGTCCTGAATCCTTTGCAAACAGAAGAGAACACGTGTGAGGCAGATATGTGCAACGGACAGGTTGACACTGTTTGTTCAACAGCGAGTGTATGTGCCACTCACATTGTAACTCTGAGATGGGCAGGACGATGTGGGATCATTCTTGTCACTAGAGTTCTTCTTGTCACCCTCTGAACACATGCCACCCTGCACTGCCTCAAAGAGCACAGGATTCAAATCACCATACTCTCCTGATGCCACCTCGATTACTGTAGAAAAACAGTAATCGACACAGAGATTATAGGGAAGATTTAAAGATTTAGAGGATCCCAAACCATTTAGACAGTAGAAGAACATGTGATTTATGATATTACTGCACAGATACACTATATGGGCAAAGTTTTGGACAACTGACCATTACACCCATTTTTAAACATCCCATTCCAGATTTAATCTGCCCTTTGCGGTTATAATAACTTCCACTCTTCTGGGAAGGCTTTCCGCTAGATTTTGGAGCATGGCTATGGGGATTTGCCCATTCAGCCACAAGAGCATTAGTCAGGTCAGCCACTGATGTTGGGTGAGGAGGCCTGGGGGCAGTCAGCTTAAACATATGATCAAAATACAGTATACAATGTAAGTAGGGAGAGAGAGAGAGAGAGAGAGAGAGAGAGAGAGAGAGAGAGAGAGAGAGAGAGAGTATTACACTGTGCTAAAGTAAGGCAAAAGTATGTAAAGTAACTCAGTGAGGCTGGAAATGGAAATGAGTTGGCCAACAGGCTATTTGGGAACCACACACACACACACACACACACACACACACACACACACACACACACACACACACACACACACACACACACACATATACACATAGTGTACATACTGAAGTCAGCAGGATTGTGGTAAGTAGGGCAGTGGAGACCGAGGTTCTTCAGATAGGGGATGAGGTATGGGACTGTGCCCTTATATATGCACTGCCCCTGACTCAGAATATACAGCTGTAACACAGAGCACAGAGAGTGGGTTGCAGATTAGACACTGCTGCTATTTGTTAAAAAAAAATTATATACAATTACATAAAACTAGCACATAATAGTTTATTTGTCATGTTATGTAGTATTCTGTGGCACATATCTGCATTTTTAATTAGCAATTAACTAATCACTAGTGCTATAGCACTTGTGAGTAAGAACTACTAGCCAATCACTGTGAGAGTAATACCACAACCGAGGTGTGAACTGAGGTGTGCCAACTAGCTAGAGTTTGCAATATTATATATTTTTAAGTTTAACCTGCTATGAACATGAATTGTTCTTTATTACTCGCCTTTTGTTTATCTTATGAATACCTGCTGGGTATTACGTTATTAAAATTATTAAGTTGAACTTTTTGTTAGTTTTTAAATTTTAAATACTGTCTGGTACCTTGTCAAACATCTCAAAGAGTTTAGCACTGGGCTGGTGGATGGTACAGATGATGGTTCTTCCACCCAGAGCAAGAGACCTCATTAGAGAAACCACCTGGTAACAGGATGAACTGTCTAGACCACTGGCACGCGCACACACAGACACACAGACACACACACACACACACACACACACACACACACACACACACACACACACACACACACACACACACACACACACACACACACACACACAAAGAAGAAAAGAAAAAGATGCAGGCACAGTACTCTAAATATCATAACACAATGTCTAAAGTGTTTTAAAATATACGTCTGGTTTCAGAACATCTGGCATTCTTTAGATTCAGTACTATTTTATGTTTACTTGCTGGCCATTTTATTAGGAACACCCATACATTTGCTCATTTATGCAATCCATGGCCCAAACAACCAGAGGTGGGTAGTAACGCACTACATCGTTACATTTATTTGAGTAACTTTTTGAAGAAATTTTACTTTTAAGAGTAGGTTTAACGGGCCATATTTATACTCTTACTCAAGTTCATTTTTAATCACAGAAATGTACTTTTACTTCACTACATTCGGTGGCTTTCCTCCGTTACTGTTAAATGTTAATGAATATACAGTACTGTGCAAAAGTTTTAGGAACATGCAAAGAAATGCTGTAGAGCAAAGATGCCTTCAAAATAATGAAATTAAATGTTTCTACATTTAAAAAAATAAATACCGTAAAGAGCAGTAAACAGTAGTAAATGAAACAAAGTCAATATTTGGTGTGACAAAAAAAAATTAAATTAAAATTAAAATAGTGGTCTCCGGAACAATTTGTGCAGGTTTATAAGGAAATGAGCTGGTAAGTTTTATTGAGCATCCTGCAGAACCAGACACAGTTCTTCTGGACACTTTGACTTTCGCACTTGCTTCTTATTTTTGCAGCAAAACCCAGCAGCCTTCATTGTGTTTTTTGTCTGAAAAGTGTCTCTTACGTAATATACTGCTTTCTTTAATGACATACAAACATTTTTCTGTAACATTTAATTTTGTGCTAGAAAACTAATGTTTGGGAATCGAAAATGTTTTTTGTACTGACTTGATAATGTAGAAGTCATAAAATAAAATATCTCTAACAAAGTTTGGACTAAAAAAAAAATAGGGTGCCTAAAACTTTTGCACAGTACTGTATGTAGTTTTAATAATTAGTTTATATCATGTATAATGAGGTCGCGAGTCTCGCCATATGCTGCAGTGATCTGAATGCGGACACAACAACCGCTCACTTTTTTATCGGGCTCAATCCTGGAGAGGGAGAAGAATATTGACATTTTCTTTTCATTCAGACTGAGCAATGAGAACTATTTTTCACTATTAAAACTTAGAAGTATGTGAAAATTTCAAGAGCCCCCCTACATCTTGTTTTGTCATCCTTCAGGAGGGATCAAGCCTTATTTAGGGGGGTCCTGCACACACACACACACACACACACACAAACACTCTCTCTACACACACTTTCTCTTCTGTTCTGTTCCATAGTCTGTTCTTTTGTTCGCTGTCGTCTTGTTTAAATGCAGACGCTGACAAGTCTGCGTTGTTAACATGTTGTGAAAATGTTTGTTTTTTGGGGTGTGTGTGAGATTTTGTGTTGAAAATGACAGGTTCTGTGTTATTGTACCCATCACAAGACTGAGATATGCCGCTTCATCTTGAGCCCAGGTTTTATATCATATAAACAGAACAAACAGCCTTTCAAGGAGAGGTGTGACTTACAGTTCTCCATGTAGTCTGAGATTCAGGATTTTCCCTTCATTTTAATCAGTTCCGAAGTAACTAGTAACTTGCTATTTGAGTAGTCTTCTCATTGGATACGTTATTACTCTCAAGTAATTATTAACATTACGACTTTTACTGTTACTTGAGTAATTATTTTTATAAGCAGTTTTACTTGTACTTGAGTAAAATCTTTGGCTACTCTACCCACCTCTGCAAACAACCATGACACCCCCCCCCCCCCCCCATTCTGTTTGATGTGAACATGAACTCTTGATCTGCATCTGCATGATTTTATGCATTGCACTGCCACATGACTGGCTGATTGGATAACTGCATGAATAAGCAGCAGTACAGGTGTTCTTAATAAAGTAGTCGGTGTGTGTATATGGACATATACACATATGAGTGGTAAAGCACCTGGTTGGCTCATCGAAGAACATGACAGGGGGGTTGTTGACCAGTTCCAGTGCAATAGCCAATCGTTTACGTTGACCTCCGGAGAGAGCTTGTGTACGAGTCTGTGCACTCTCCTGCAGGCCTAGAGCAGTGAGGATCTCATTCACCTGCCACAAATGTGCACAAGGTCAAATTAAATGTTTTAGTAAATTCAATGTCTTAATAAGAAAATTGTACAACTCTGGGAAGTTTGCAACACATATACATAGAAATGTAATAAAACATGTTATTTGTTTGTACTAGTTTATTATTGCAAGTTATTATAACAGCTATAATTCAATGTCATTTCAATGTATTCCCAAGTCATTTTTTGGCACAGATGTGAGCTCAGGTGGTGTAAGCTAAAACCACAGCTGTTTCACTCACCAGTTCCTTCTTCACTTCCATGGTCTCATTTAGCTTAAGGTTGGCTGAAACCTGCAAGAGAGCGTGCACATCATCGAGAGGGAATGTGAACAGTGGAAAAGGGGAGACCGAGTGTGGTTTGCAAAAGTGTGCGATAAGTAAATGTTTTTACTGGGCTGGAAGTCTTACCATCATGGCCTCCCGTGTGGTGAGGTGCGGCAGCAGCATGTCATCCTGCATAATGTAACAGGACATCTTCCTGAAGGTGCGGAGGTCACGCAGTCGCCCGTTTACCAGGATCTGACCCTCCATGCCAGTCTCTCTAAAAGGGAGAGAGAGAGAGAGCGAGAGAGAGAGAGAGAGAGAGAGAGAGAGAGAGAGAGAGAGAGAGAGAGAGAGAGAGAGAGAATACAACATACAACTTCCAGTATATACCTAAGTGGATTTGTATTTTATTTTGTGTGAAGATATAAACGTATCTCAAGAAAGACGGAGAAGAAAAAGGTAAAAAGGGAAAGGTGTTCATAGAGGAGAAAAGGAAGAAAAGGAAACATAAACAGATGACACATTGAAAAACCAGCTGCATTGAACTGGTAATGATTATTAAGCAGCTGTGAGGGCAGCTGGAATAAAGTGTACAGGTGCAAGGACCACTGGGAAATATATCACTGAATAAATGTATTATAAAATGTATTACATTTTTTTTTAATTAAAATGGATGATGTACTATGAAAGCAAATAAAAAGACAGAAAATTGGTTCTGGCAGAAGAATGAATATTCATCTCATCTCTTCAACACTTTCTCTCACTCACCTGTACCCAGCAAGAATATTCATGAGGGTGGACTTGCCGGCCCCAGAAGGCCCCATAATCCCGATGAGCTCTCGGCTGCAAAACTTCCCTGACAAACATTTCAGGAGCGCCTTACAACCTGCACATATCAGATACACACCAGTTTAGGTCATTGTGCTCCCCCAGTACCATTTTTAATATTCTGTTAGAATGAAAAATTATATTATACATGAATAGATAATGTGCTTATTCATTTGCATTAGAAAATTCTGACTTTAAATGTGTGGCCTGTGAAAACCCTTCACGCTCATTGTGTGAGGAAATCACACTTAGCTAGACAGGTTTTAGACAGCTTTAGGCAGACTGAACGTGGAACTTCTGTGAAACAAGTTAATTCCTGGTATCACTCACATTATACAGTAACAGCTACGAAATCGCTCACAGCCTCTCTTTTTTCTCTCTCTCTCTCTTGAATTTAACAAGACATAAAAATGCAGCTTGCTGTGTTACCAAGAAACCATAAAGCCCTCTGTTCTGTATACTCTCCCAAGTGCTGACACTGAAAACTTAAACAAAAAAGATTTAAATAAATGTCTCTTAAAGAAAACTTAAACAATTACACACTTCTTTACACTGTTTATATGGAGCTCCAGCCATAAAAGTCTCTGTAGATAAGTTTTTCCTGCAAAAATTATAATGTACATTAACTAATTTAAACCTACAATTTCTCTTGTAGCTCGAACTGCTGTCCAACACCTTCTGACCACTCAGATTTGAGAAGTCAACAGCGCTATGGTATAAAACCCATTGTCTCTGGAGTAACTGCACAAGAAATATCCATGCTCATTCCACCACCCATTCAATTTCACAATTATTATTCCTAAATAGAATAAAATGTGTAGCAGGAAGAGTGTTTTCACACATAACAACAAATTCTTAGGGAAAAAGAAAAGAACCTGGTACTTTTACAACTAGGATGATTTTTGTTATCTGCTTTAAACCAGCTTACACAGGCATCCCCACTACATCCTCATGATCATCCTCATATTGGTGTTGCTTTATGAAGTGTTATGTATAATATAATGGTCAGTTAGAGTGTAAACTCATGAGTGATGAGTGATCGTTCGTCGTTTCTTCAATCATCCCAGCACATCTGCTTGTTTGTCAGTCTTTTAAATACCAAACGCTGTAAATCAAATGTATAAATACCATGTCACTCCGTGTGTCGTGTAGATGTCCATACTAATGCATAGTCTGCAGCACAGCATGATGGAGTAAAACATTCTAATTAGAGGAACAAATATTTCTTCCCTGAAACCCTTCCTTTCCACTGTCAGTACAGTATAAATCACATCCAAACCACATCCAACCAGAACGACATTTAATGTAAAGAAAGTGTGTGTACATTGAAACAGTCTGTAGATACAAGCTGCTTTATTTGAGAAATGTATTTATCGTGTAAATCCAATGAGCTAACGATGCCTGAATGCAACACACTGCTCACTCTGGAAAGGAGTATTGCATTTTTAAAATAAATAAATAAATAAATAAATAAGACTACACATATTGCTTCTGGAAATGGAATTCCTAAGAGGAACTCCGATAGAAGCATCTCCAAAATTATTGGCACCCCACAAAATGACTAAAATGCAGAGTGATATTTTTATTTAGACATACTGTATTTTCCAACATTATTTTGCGCAAAACACTGGTTTGAAAATTATTGGCACTCCCACAATTAATATTTGGATTTAGAGAAGCCGTTTGTGGAGCGAATACCAACACAGTTTCTTTCTGGAATGTATGAAATGAATATACTGTAGAAAGATCTTGTAATACTTCTTCATACAGAACATCTTAAGCTTCTTCATAATCTTAGTATTAGATATGTGAATGTCCTCTTCAATTTGGACCACAAGTGTCCAGAAATGGCTTTCATAAAATATTGATTTCGTCTAAGACTTAACAATTCACAACACTTTAAAAATGCACAATAAACTCACAATTTACCACAAATAAGTGGGAATAAAAATATACATATAAATAGCTCTCCAAGTTATATACAGACTAAGATTCCTGTACAGATTAACTGTATGAAATTTATTTCAGGTTGGCGTGCTCAAAACTGTACATTAGACATGTGATGAGCAGTTGTGGTAGTATGTGTATAAAAATGTACAGTAGTCATTAGTAAAGTGGCAGTGCGTGTGTAAAAATGTGCGGTGACCCTATGACTCATTGTTGAGTCAGATAGCAATGGGCAAGAATATTCTTGTACCTTTCCTTTTTAGACCGAAGCTGCTGTGATCTACTGGAGAAGAAGCTCCACTGTTTGGCCAGTGTGGCATGGAGGGGGTGTTTGCTATTGTCCATGATCCTCTCAATGTTGTCCACCATCCACCTTTCCACCACCACCTCTAGGGTGCTCAGTTTGCAGCCTAGGATGGAGCCAGCTTTCCTGATTAGCTTACTCAGCTTTTTTGCATTGCCAGCTCAGATGATGCTCCCAAATGATTGCAGCAAAGAATATTGTACTTCCAACCACAGACTGGTAGAAGATCTCCAGCAATTTGGTACATACATTGAAGCATCTGAGTTTCCTCAGGAAGTCTGCTCATACCCTTCTTGTAGACTGCCTCACTGTTGGTCCTCCAGTCCAGTCTGTTGTTGAGGTGGACACCAAGATATTTATAATCACTGACCACCTTGACTTCCTCTCCCTGGATGAAGATGGGCTGGGTTATCATCTTCTTCCTCCTATAGTCCACCACCAACTCCTTGGTCTTGGACACGTTGAGTAGCAGTTTGTTGTTCTCGCACTAATTCACAAATCTGTCCACCACCATCCTGTACTCTGACTCCTGCCCATCCTTAATACACCCTACCACTGCAGAGAATCATCAGATAACTTCTGCAAGTGGCATGACTCAGTGCTGTATTAGAAGTCAGAGGTGTAGAGTGTGAACAGGAACAGAGACACAGCAGTCCCCTCCTGTGCTACTCACCACCCGTTTAGACATGCTGCTACCCAGTCTAACAAACTGGGGCTTGTCATACAGGTAGTCCATAATCCAGGATATGGTGGCCGTGTCCACCCGCATCTGGGTTGATTTGAATGCCTGTTTGAGCAATATCTTGAAGAAAGATCCATCCTAGCAGAAGCAACTTAGGCTAAAATATCCCAGTGCTTAGAAGAATTCCTGATGCCATCAATCTTCACAAGGAACATCTATACCCTTGCTCTCAGTGACTTTGACCGTGCCAACAACCATGAATGTTTAGAGGAGAATAGCCAGTCGTCCAGCTGCCAGGAAGTCCAAGGTAACTCAAATAACCACTCTTTACAACCATGATTAACAAAAAAGCATCTTAGAACACACGTCAAATATTGAGGCACATGGCCTACAACAGCAGAAGACCACATCACATGAATGAGCAGGGGTACATCTTATGAGTGATTTGTTTTAGAGGAATGATAGTTACTCCAAATGTGTGAGTGGAAAATTGGATGTACTGTGTGTAATGTTTCTTTTGTCCACTCTCCTAATGGGTGCCAATAATTCTGGATTCGACTGTAAAAGGAAGTTTAAAATTTAATGCCATTATAAATATGTGCAGATCATACTGCCAAAAGCACCCTTTTTCTTAATTAGACTGTTCACGTGTGTACTCTGCTCTCAGCTCTACAATCTCCCCATCTTCATGTTGTAATACATTCTGAAAGAGCCAGACAGGTGGGTAGGGGTGAGACAGAGAGTGAATGAGAGAGGAACCTGGGCACATATCCGTTGCATAGCCTTATAACTATCAGTGATGTGCACGGCATGCCAATGAATCAGCCGTGTGATGTGTGTGTGTTGCATACTGATCACCCAACAAATGCATTCAATGCCCTGTGTTGTGATGCAGCTGATAAATGTAAATTACGGCCTAATTTAGGCTCTGGCTCATGCTGATGTCACTACGCACCGTCAATCTGACATCCCGCTGATATCATTAACAAAAGCATCCTCTTTGATGTTTTCCTTGGTGTACTGCTATGTTTTTCCTTCTCTTTCTTGCTCTCTATTCTAAATTCATTTTCTCCCTATGTTTCATTGGAAAATCTAAAGTCGGGCCAGAAGTTTCAGTTCTGCACATCAGCAGGGATCGAAGAGGCAAACGTGGCATCTGATGTGAAACAGACGTTCTAGTCCAGAACAATAGCTCATATCACACTGTCATGCTTTCAGCTTTGTATTACTCATCTAGGATCAGGTAGATCCCTGTGGGAAATTAAGGAAATGCACCCTTGTGGTGATGAAAAGAAAGCCACCAGTTTCATTTTAAAATAAACAAAGCGCTTGATGCACATACAAAATATTGATGCAAGGTCTGCAAGGCTTAATCTGATCATATCTGTAATAAAAAGGATGTCTCATCCTTGAACCATGATCAAATGAATCAACCTTTGATTAAAAAACCAGCTGCAAAAGCTAAAGAACGAAACACAAAGAAAGAAAAAACATCACATGCTTTAGCAGAGATTTAATCTTCTCGCAAGAGGATCATTTTCTCATTTAATAACTCATCATTCAATAAGTGAATAATTAGATACAGCTATTAAGTGTAACAATCCCAATGAATTTTTAAATGGGGGAACTGATGTCACTGAATTGAGTTGAATACTTGAGTACAAGCAGCTGCTGAATAATTCGACAGTTCCATGATTGCATAGGTGTATGTGTTACACATCCGCGGCAGCTCTGTGTGTGTATGTGTGAGTGAGTGAGTGTGAGATATTCTGTAGATCCAGAAATGTTAATGATGCATGGTCATGATTCAACAATATGCCATTACAATTTGGGGTTGCACAATTAATCATAATTTCACCATGATCATGATTTTGGGTTTTCTCAAACTAATTTCCTAAACCTAATTGACTGTGATAATGGTTAAGTCACTCTAGTGCATTAAATCACAAAACTCTCCATTTATAGTATGCTTTAACTATCTTTTCAGTTGCATACTGGTGGTGGAATATCTACATAGAGTCCCCTCCAAAACTATTGGAACAGCAAGGCCAATTCATTTGTTTGTGCTATACACCAAAGGAATTTGGGTTTGAGATCAAAAGATGGATATGAGACAAGAGTTTAGGATTTCAGCTTTTATTTCCTGGTATTTAAATCTAGAGGTGTTAAACGACATAAAAAAATAGAACCTTTTGTATCAGACCACCCAATATTTAGGCAAGCAAAAGTATAGGAACAGATAAGTCTTGGAGTAAAATAAAGTAAATAACACTTAATATTTGGTTGCATATCCCTTGCTTGCAGTAAGTGCATCCAGCCTGTGAATGGTTTCTTTTTTTTTGCGATGATTTTCCAGGCTTGTATCACAGCTTCTTTCAGTTGTTGTTTGTTTCGGGGTGTTTCTCCTTTCAGTCTCCTCTTCAGGAGGTGAAATGCTGCTCAACTGGGTTAAGGTCTGGTGATTGACTTGTCCAGTCTAAAACCTTCCACTTTCCTTAACCTTTTCCCTTGATAAAGTCCTTTGCTGAGTTTACAGTGTGTTTTGTATCATTGTCTTGCTGTATGATAAACTTCTGAATTCATTCTGCTGCTACCATCATGAGTTACATCATCAATAAAGATTAGTCAGCCTGTTCCAGAAGAAGCCATGCAAGCCCAAGCCATGACACTACTTCCACCATGTTTCACAGATGAGCTTGTATGTTTTGGATCATGAGCAGATCCTTTCTTTCTCCACACTTTTACCTTTCTGTCACTTTTTAGAGGTTAATTTTGGTTCCAGAATTTTGTGGCTCATCTCTGTATTTCTTTGCAAATTCCAATCTGGCTTTCCGATTCTTACTGCTAATGAGTGGTTTGCATCTTGTGGTATGGCCTCTATAATTCTGCTCTCAAAGTCTTCTTCAAATGGTGGATTGCTATACCTTCACCCCTGCCCTGTGGAGGTTGTTGGTGATTTCACTGACTGCTGTTTTTGTTTTTTTCTTCACAGCTCTCACAATGTTTCTGTCATTAGCTGTTGTTGTTTTCCTTGGCCGACCCATTCGGTGTCTGTTCCTCAGTACATTAGTGGTTTCTTTCTTTTTCAGGACATTCCAAATTGTTGTACTGGCTATGCCCAATATTTGTGCAATGCCTCTAATTGCTTTTCCACCATAGACAGCTCTCCGATCTTCATGTTGGCTTATCCTTTCTAACAACAAATGCAGTCTTCACAGGTGAAACTGAAGGCTAAAACCAAGAAAAGATGTTCAGAGCTATTTATTGTTTAAACAATCAATCTAACAGGACATACCTGGGCAACAAGAAACACCTGTCAGTCACATGTTCCAATATTTTTGCTCACCTACAAATTCTGATACAAAATGTGCTATGTCATTTAACACATCTACATATAAATACCAGGGAATATAAGCTGAAATTCTAAACTTCCTTCTCATATTCATCTTTTGATCAGAAACCCCAATGTCTTCAGTCTATAGCAAAAACAAATGAATCGACCTTGCCGTTCCAATAGTTTTGGAGGAGACTGTGCAAAATAATAAAATGATAATGAAACATTTTGCCTAACCTGGCAGAATAATTACTTTTTTTTTTTTTAATCATGACTACAATATTGAGAAAAATGGTATGTGGTAGCAGATAGCAAGCAAGAGAAAAGCAATGTTAAAGGGAAATGGAAAGATGGGAGGAAGCAGAGAGCAAATAAAATACATGAGACATGGGGGAGATCAATCAATGAGGAAGGGAAGTAAAGTAAAAAACAATAACAACAACAACAACAACAACAAATATAGTGAAGCTGCATGACATTTACAGTGGGATTAAAGGAAGAAATCAGAGCAGCCATACTCCTACTTCATCAACTCATTCTGTCTTATATATCTTACATTGTTTTCTTTACTTCTATTAGAAGTAAAGAAACACTTCTACATACTACAATTAATTCCTCAATTACAAATAGATCAGGAAATCAGGTCAAATACAAGTCTTTCCAAATGAAATCATCTTCAAGTGTAATACAAACAGTTATTCTCAGATACACAATATGATTTAAGAAGGAGGCTCTTGAACTGTTCCCAAAACTGCTTTTGGGAACATGGGTCAAGAAAAAAAATGTGTCAGTAAGGCATCTGACTGTGTGTGTGTGTGTGTGTGTGTGTGTGTGTGTGTGTGTGTGTGTGTGTGTGTGTGTGTGTGTGTGTGTGTGTGTGTGTGTGTGTGTGTGTTTATTGGTATCTACTAAATCCTGAGGTTTGATCTAAAGCGGGAAGAGGTTGACTGACAGGAAAACATACCGGAGCAATGATGCTTTCTAATAGGTGTCTAATAGCACGATAAATCAAAGCCATGTCTTCAGTATATTTTGTCAGTAATTTGAGTCAAAGGCTCCATGACTCAGCCAAAGAGAGCCATCTGAGGCTGTTAATAAACAGATATACAGAACAAATAATCAAATACTGAGTTAAATAAAAGGAACAAAATATTATGTGACTAGAAAAGAAGAACTGTTGCTGTGAACAGTAGTCGTCAGGTACACGTAATCATGAGTCACTTTTTTATATGTAAATGTCAGAGGTGGGAAAAATTATTTCTTTTTAGATACCTCGCAATTCTCACAGCAAATGTATTTTCTATCAGTTAAAGAATGGCAGGTTGCACTGATTATCATTTTTCTTTTTTAACTAACAACACAAAATTTTTAATTCGTTTATTATTGGTCATAGATTAAGTGGAGCATCAGTCTTACAAGTCCATGCGAATGAGTTGTTAAAACAAAAGCGATAACATTAGAACAAGAGCATTAATATAAACCTGTGATCTGAAGTACTGCTGCCACTACTGTCAGAGTTGATGTAATAGAAAGTTAATCAACCAATCAGATTCAATAATTCAACTGTGATATAAAGTTAAATACTGACTGAATATTAATGGTCCTATATTTTTATGCCTCCACAAGCAGAAGATCACTAATAGTCCTACACTACACCTTTGTACTGAACAAAGATATCATATTAATGTTAATGGTAACACTTTACAATATCAGTACATGAATAACCATGCACTAATACCTGAATGAAATTTTTACATATATATGAATTAATAATAAGTTAAAGCATGTACTAATGAAGAGCTAACCTTAACGACAACGTGAGTCTTATGAATTCATGCGTAAACTTACATTTATGGCATTTGGCAGACACCCTTACATTTATTTCATTTATACATCTGAGCAATCGAGGGTTAAGGGCCTTGCTCAAGGGCCCAACAGTGGCGGCTTGGCGGTTCTGGGTTTGGAACTCACGACCTTCGGATCAGTAGCCCAACGTCTTAACCACTGAGCTACCACTACATAATGACCACCTTAAGTGCATGTTTGTTAGTTAATGTATTAATTAACACATAGGGGTAAATGAAATAGAACACTGGTTTTAAATGTTAATCGATAATAGCATCTGCTAAATGAATAAATGTTACTGTATTAATTTCACTCTTGTGGGTAAAAGAGCAGACCCCCAAGCCGGAGCCACCCAGAGGATATACTAGTGTTAACTAACAAACATGTGCTAACATGTACTTAAGGTGGTCCTTATTCACGCATGAATTCAAAACACTCACGTCGTAGTTAATGTTAGCTCTTCATTAGTTCATGATTAGTACATGCCTTAACTCATCATTAGTTTATATATAATTAAGAATTAATTCAGGTATTAGTGCATGATTATTCATAAAGTCATAAAGTGTTACCATGTTAATGTTTCAGATTCATTTTCATTTATTTACTCACATTAATGTTTTCTTTCCATTTAACATTTAGCTTGATTTTAGACTTCTGAGGTGTAAAAACCTGCCATCTTCCTCATGCAGTAATAAACTGATCATTTTTTTCAATCAAATGTAAAGTATGGCAACAAATTACACATTTATTCAACACTTGGCATTTTCCATGTCAAGAGTAGAACATTGCTATGAACATAATCATTTAAACTTGCAAATATTCATTTTGTTTGAATACATAAGCATTATGAGAATGTAAACAGTGAAATTTATTCTGGCAGCTTTAATGGAAATTCATTAAAGCCTAGATTTATGTAATGAAAAAAGGCAACATATTTTATAGAAATAAAAAATCGAGATGCATCAAGATGCACAATGGACTAATCTAATCAAATCAGATCATAAGGTTTCTAAAGATCCTCATCCCTAGTAGCAGTGTGTATCATTGTTATTCACACTGTTCTGTCCTGTTTTGTGTGTGTGTGTGTGTGTGTGTGTGTGTGTGTGTGTGTAAGTGCATGGATACATGGATATGATTTCACCCCCCGCCCACAGGGGAGCTGAAGTGTGTGTCAGCATTATGTGTGTCGCCAGCTTAGGCATACTGTTAACAGGCCAAAGACAAGCATGTTACTGGTATTATTTTCACTGTATGATTAAATTCGAGCACTAACAAGGTCATGCTATCGATGTGTCCCTGTCAGAAAAAATAAAAGAGTGTCACTGCATAAGCACACAGCGCTTTAGTGTTTTAATACGTGTGTAAACAAGTAACTGGCTAATGGACCAGTTTTAATCCAGTGGGTTAGTTAAGCACAGCAGACAGCTCAGCAGTGTGTTGGTGTACAGAAGTGAATTATTGTCTAAACTTTGCTGAGTATAGCACTGCACTTAGGCCTTAGGCGGCGAAAACACATGGTGGAGAGCGTGTGAAAACATAAAACGCTGTAGTGTAGGTGTAAGTGTTTAAATGCAGTTCCTTATATGTGTTAAAGCTGTAGCGCAAAAGAGTAAAGAGAAAATGTGGACGTGACAAAGAATAATGAGCAGGGAGATGCACGATAAATCATCAGTATTGATCCCAATAGTAAGGGAGGAAATGAAAACATTGCCTCTGCTATGTGTCATTTTCAGGAAATACTGTTTAACCATCCACTTCTAGCCGACCCATCACAGGGCACATTCACACACCCGTTCACACACTATGGACAATTCGGAAATGCCATTAAGTCTACAGCGCATGTGTTTGGACTGGGGGAGGAAACCAGAGTACCTGGAGGAAACCCCAGAAGCAAAGGGAGAACATACAAACTCACATGTGCACACATGGTGGAGGCGGGATTTGAACCCCCAACCCTGGAAGTGTGAGGAAAACGTGCTAAGCCACTAAAAATCATAAATTTATGGGGGATGTGAAGGATTTAAGGAAATTTAGATATTTCATTCTGCTTTAAAAAATTACCTGTAATTTCTTCTTTAAAGAAAAATAAACCATTTAACCAGTGTTAACTAATGCAAGATGTCTGGAGTAAACTGAATCATTTAATCATTTAATTTATACTACATGACATTAATTTGGTTATTATTTAGGAAGCGAACTAACTATTATTTGAATTCACTTCCCTCATGAAATTTTTACAATTTAACCGTTGGATATTACCCGTTTAATAGTGGAAAACGAATAGCATGCTAACCAGTCTACCTAATATCCCAGCAATTATTTGGTGCAGGAAACTACTACAGTATTTTTAAAGGAAGTATTTAAGTACTTTATCAAAATGACAAAATCCCGTTTTTAGATTGGCAGTATGATGGTTCTTTAAAAAGTAAGCTTTTGTGTTCTTGTTGCTGATCCTATTGCATTTATCCTGGGATGTGTAATACTAACAGCGTATCTGTTTGAAGTATCCTCATCACCACACCATTATGCCACACCTTTATAATCAATATATCTATTCAAGTAATGTTGTAGACAAAACAGTTAAATCATTCAATCATACAATTTCACAGGATCATAAGTGTTTCATATAATTCAACTGAATCCAAACGCTAAATATTTCGCCTCAAAAACAAAACAAGACCACATATAATGTGGCTATGTTAGCAATCCTTGACCAGGATTTTGAACTATAGCCTCAGTACCTCTCCTCTTCCAGCAGGGGCCCTCATGAATAGTGTAGGAAAGCTCGGTGAACTCCAGGTCTACAGCCGAGCGCCGGGGCAGGTGTGAGAACCTCTGCGCTTCGGTGATATGGTTCTCCACTTTCTTCAGGTGGGTCAGCATGGCTGCATCCGGAGGGGTTCCTTCTGTCCGCTTGGTCACTTCCATGGGGATGGAGACCGAGCCTGGCTCTGGCTCCATACCAGCAACCTGTAAAATAGGGATACTGTGAGAACGTGTTGACAAGATCACATTGGTACATGGCACTCCTGTATTTATACAATTTCTAACTTCCTAATTTTCTTCCTGATTTTTTTTTTGTTTTGTTTTAGTTTGGTCTCATTAGTGACCAAGTACCCAGTGTGTGTGTGTGTGTGTGTGTGTGTGTGTGTACATATATATATATATATATATATATATATATATATATATATATATATATATATATATATATATATACATACAGTGGTTTTCATAAGTAGTCACCCCCTTGACCTTTATACATTTTGACATGAAATGAATTTAACTAGGATTATATGTCATTAATCTACACATAATATCCCAAAATACTGAAGAAGGGGATATCAATATAGTTTGCAAAATTAATTATGTGACTTCCAATCACAAATGGTTGTACAATAACTAATTTCTGGTGCAACCATTCAAGGGGTTTTCAAGGGGTGAATACTTAATTAGAATTAAATTAAATTAATAAAATTAATACAACCCCAGTTCCAAAAAAAGTTGGGATGCTGTGTAAAATGTAAATTAAAAAAACCCAATGCAAATCTCATAAACCCATATGTTATTCACAATAGAACATATCAAATGTTTAAACTGAGGAAATGTACCATTTTAAGAAAAAAAAAAGGTAATTGTGAATTTCATGGCCACAACACGTCTCAAAAAAGTTGGGACAGGGCAACAAAAGGCTGGAAAAGTAAATGTTACTAAAAAGAAACAGCTGGAGGAACATTTTGCAACTAATTAGGTTAATTGGCAACAGGTCAGTAACATGAGTATCTTAGAGAGGCAGCGTCTCTCAGAAGTAAAGATGGGATGGAATCTGGATGGAAACATCCCAACAAGGTCCCTCTCCTCTTTAGTCCTCTTTAGTTTATAGGACGCAGCATGTACGGTTTCCAAAAAGAATTTCAAATTTCGATTCATCTGACCACAGAACAGTTTTCCACTTTGCCTCAGTCCATTTTAAATGAGCTTTGGCCCAGAGAAGACGGCAGCGTTTCTGGATCATGTTCACATATGGCTTCTTCTTTGCATGATAGAGCTTTAACCTGCATTTGGGAATGGCACGGTGAACTGTGTTCACAGACAATGAGTTCTGGAGGTGTTTCTGAGCCCATGCAGCGATTTCCATTACAGAATCATGCCTGTTTTTAATGCAGTGCTGCCTGAGGGCACAAATATCACGGGCATGCAATATTGATTTTCACCCTTGTCCCTTGTGCACAGAGATTTCTCCAGATTCTCAGAATCTTTTGATGATATTATGTACTGTAGATGATGAGATATTCATAGTCTTCGCAATTTTACGGCTGTTTTTTTTTTTTTAGCAACACTTACTTTTCCAGCCTTGTGTTGCCTCGTCCCAACTTTTTTTTTAGACGTGTTATGGCCTTGAAATTCAAAATTACCTTATTTTTTTCTTTAAAATGGTACATTTACTCAGTTTAAACATTTGATATGTTTTCTGTTATATTGTGAATAACATGTGTTTATGAGATTTGCAAATCATCGCATTTTGTTTTTATTTACATTTTACACAGTGTCATTTATTTATTTATTTATTTATTTTTCATTTGGAAATATGTTACAAATAAGAGGAATGAATATTTATGCAAGCCACTTTAACCTTTGTCTATGTTCTTTGCAAGTCTTCTCATATTACAATCATCAATTAATTAAGGTTACCTGTGTTCCTAGGTTCCCCTATTATATATTCATAGTTCCTTTTTCCCTAGTTCATTGTTTTCTAGTTCCCAGCTCTTTGTTTATCTAGTTCCTAGTTTCAACTATAATTTTTGGAACAGAGATCATATGATAACACCAACCACCTCTGGGTCAAATTTTGATTATATATAGAGATATAGACTGCATAAAGGATAATATCATAACAAGATGACTTGGTGATTGTGTGATGGCAATTTAATATATTATATATATTACAAACATATTGCACTGAAGTAGATACAAAAAAGACAAAGAGGTGCTTTGATGCATAATGAGGTCTTCTGTGCTTATAGTTCCACAGCTGTGAAGTCATGAATAATCAAAGAAGAAAAAAGGATAAAAGAGGAGTCTAATGAGAGCTGGAATTTTTCATTATCTGTGATGAACCGCGACTCTGATGTGTTTGAATAGAACACCTAAACGCAATTCAATTACCGGCACAATTCTTCTGAACAAAAGCTCTCCAACCTGAAAGAAAGTTTGTCCTTGTTGGTCTTGGATTTTAAGCGGTTCAATAAATCCAATTCCCTTACACAAAAAACAATAATCATAATGGCTGTTGGCCATTATAGCTTTGGTATGGTCTCAGTCTTGAGAATTGCATTATTGCATTATTTTACTCAAGGTAGACTCAGTTTGTTAGTTTGTTTGCCAGTAAACACAGTCTAATTTGAGCTGGAAGTCCAATATGACACCAAACTAAATAAGATGGTATGATTAAGAGAATAAGACATTATGCTCAAGTATAATGCAAGTAAAAGTAGACAGTAGAAATCTTTTAATAACGTGTAAATGTTTGCATAAGCCAAACTGATTTAATATTTTCCTCCTTTTCCATTTGAATTTTTGACACCCACACAACACTATAAAAGCTCAAGCGTAAAGAGAGAAACACAAAATGATTACTAATGGTGAAAGAAAAGGCAGAAAGGCAGAAGTGGTAGTTAAACATTTCTTTCCTCATAAGAGAGATGTGCACTGCATCTTCCATCAGCTTAGGCATTTGTTTACAGCTTACAGCTGCTGTATGTGCAGACAGACCGGCCCATCCTCCGCATATACGGCAGCACTTCTTTTGTCATAATTAAATGACTAGATTTACTTGTCTTAAATTATGGGTTTGTGTTGGCTTTCTGAAAATAGACTACTATTTTTATTAAAATTTTTATTTTTTTGTCACAACAAATATTGACTTTGTTTCATTTACTACTGTTTACCGCCATTTACAGTATTTTTTTTTTTAATGTAGAAACATTTCATTTAATTATTTTGAAGGCATCTTTGCTCTACAGCATTTCTTTGTATGTGCCTAAAATTTTTTCTACAGTACTGTACATTCGTTAGTCTTTTTATGCGTAAATTTACACACACCAAGTAGCATGAGTAGGATATTAACGTTTTTCCATAATTGCAGGATTTTCATGAATGCCAAATTTCTTGTGTAAATGCTCGTACAAACAATTTACAACCAAATATGTTCTTATCCAACTTGATAAATGTCAAAATCTCCAGCCAGAGTCAAAATCTTGCTCAGTTAAAAGTGGAAGTATCAAGTGAAAGTAAACAAGGTGCTACGTTTAAGTGTACTCAAGTATTAAAAACAAACGTTTTAACTGATGAAATTAATTTAATGTAATTTCATGTGTAATTTTTATTACACATTAAATATGATCTAAAACTCTTACAATATTAAGCCGATTCATTTTAAAGCAACTAAGCAACTACTTTGCCTAAAAACATAATTAGGTTTTCCAGTCTTATGCATGAATAACATTACATAGGTTGCTAATTAATTAATAATAAGTAACATATCAAGTAAATAACCAATATTTGCCATTAGCTAGAATATGACTTGCTGTCTAGACAATTTATTTTAGCTACAAGAATCAATACTAGTCCTGGCATTAGCAAAGAAAACAGGCTAACTTAGTTAAACGTACCCAATCCAAGCAAAATAGCTAAACCTACCTCAGCATGCTTTTTCAACTTAGATAGAAACCTCATTTTATAGGAGTCTTTGTTTACTCCAGCATATTGGAATATTTTATTGAGGTAGAGTCAGGGTTCCTCATCCTCAAGTTCCACACTGCAGTCTTGTGGCTTATCAATTTAAATTTATCCATTTTATCTATACTTTAAAGGTCTTTTTAAAAAGGAGCTAAATATATGTTTTTTCCTTTGAAATGTAATTAAATAAGAGTATACGTATTCAATTTCGATATGGCATAATAATACTTAAGTATAGTAATACTTTTCCACCACTGCATACACTTTTACACTTTTAGATTGTAGATCCAATATTTAATATATTAAAATAAAAAAAGAAGAAGAAGAAAAAAAGAGAAAGAAATTATTGTTTTTACCTACAAAAATGACATGGTGTGATATAAGAAAAACAAATTATATGTCTCTCTCTCTCTCTCTCTCTCTCTCTCTCTCTCTCTCTCTCTCTCTCTCTCTCTCACACACACACACACACACACACACACACACTGTCTTGAATGGAATGGAAGTGCTAAAGGGACTTCTCACTATGACACTATGAAAACAAATAATAACTACTTGAATCGAGATAATTGGTTTAACAGATGCTGAGATGAAAACTTGCAAAAGAAAACAAATCTAAATTAGGAGATAGGTAACATCAGTTCACTACAGACCAAATACGGTGTTTGAGATAGCAAATAATACCCACAAACTAAAACAAATCCCCAGATACATCTTCTGTATGACAGCCAATGATTCAGACTGGAATACATTTGATACACATGTACTGACATACCTGTATATATAACTTATGAAGGCATTATCTTAATAAAATGAGCAAATTGAGCTAATTATTTTTAAGAGAAAACACACAGTACAAAACAAATACACTCTCCACTCACACACTATGGACAATTTGGGAAAGCCAATCAGCCTACAACGCACGTCTTTGGACCGGGGGAGAAAAACGGAGTACCCGTAGGAAAACCCTGAAGCAAGGAGAGTACATGCATACTCCGCAGACACAATGCAGAGGCGGACTGACTTGATTAGTAGTACCTAAATGGTCAAAAATGCATCCTCAGATATAGAACAATTTCGGATTACAGTAGTTGTGTCAAGTACAGAATTTACTCAAATAGTTTTTCACCACATATTTACTTTTTCTCGAGTAATTTTTTTGATAAGATTATTCTTTTACTCTTTCCATTTACGCTGTACTCTTTCTACCACTGATTACAATGATAATCTGTTGTAGTTTCATAGGACAAGTGAAAATACATGTCTGTGTTGTTGAGAGACAAACACACCCATGCTTGAATGTGGGAATGCGGTGGTCAAATCTCCGGAAGTGTTTTGTGAAAGTATGCCTCCGATTACACTCCCACATCATAGTGGTGATTCACAAGAACCTTATGAATAACACTGAACGCATACCCTTCACGCACCAGGGTGCTACAGGAACAGGGCCACAAGCATGATGTGAAAACAAAAGGCATGAAAAAGGCATGAATCCGAAAAAGGGATGAGAAAATGAGCTGCAAATCTCTTTGAATAACCTTTTATCATAGTGTCCAGACTAATAATAATGATGATGATGCCGGCTCATAGGGTCTGACCACACATTCCATCTCATGGTGAAAGGAAAAGAAGAACAGTAGGCAGTAGAAGGGAAAACACTATTGACCACACCAAAGAGGCCATGGCATCAAATGTGTTATAGTGTTACGCATCAATAGCAATGCACTTAGGCTTGGCTTCAACACGATTTAAACCAGATCCTGATGCTGCCCTAAAGAGCACCTGATCTCTCTCTCTCTCTCTCTCTCTCTCTGTCTCTCTATGGAGTGGTTCTGCATGATATTGCCAGCTAGCACATCATCCCATTAAATCAGCAGATATCTAGACTACCATGTTCACTCTATCAAGAAAACATAGCTTCTTCTGAAGATTAAAAATGTAAGCAATCAACAAATCAACTTCAGGCAGACTATTCAGTAGCATTTAAATCCTTGCTCCTCACTAAATTCCTCATACCAGCCCTGCTGAGAAAGAAAAGAGCTCTGACATCAGTGTTACTGTAATTATAGTCAGTGGGTAGGAAGGTTGGCTGGAGCAGCTTTCTCATCATCTCAT
Source organism: Cranoglanis bouderius (assembly GCA_023630585.1). Lineage (NCBI taxonomy): Eukaryota > Metazoa > Chordata > Actinopteri > Siluriformes > Cranoglanididae > Cranoglanis > Cranoglanis bouderius. The sequence goes on along the minus strand of CM042565.1, from coordinate 8,761,640 downwards.
GTCTACAGGTTAAGTGGCACTTCATGCAAGGTGTAGTAGAGGAAAACAAAACCTTGGACTGTGAGACAGAGTCTAGCCAAAATAGCCCAATGACAGGCTACCAATCATCCAGAAAAATCTATACATGATGCACGAACAGTAAACCCACCCATTCACCCTGCCTGAATCCACTGAAAGCAAGTGCTACAACACATTTCATAATTCCACTTGAAGATTCATGGCAAGGTGTGTGTTTCTGGAAATCCTCATATTCTCTGGTGAGGAGGTGAGGGGTCAGGGTGGGGTGTCTGAACAAAGGTCTTTATTGATTGACTTGCCATTACTGGCTTTCCATTACCACCCTGCGATGCTTTCGCTCACTGCAGGTACACAGGGAGGAGCAAATCTGATCGAGCTCTGATCAGAGAATGGCCACCAACACGGCTTATTGTTCCACCACTCAGACACCAGGATGAAGAGATATCTTTAAATCATTACACTGTAAGCTGACATTTTCAAAACATCTGATTAAGGCTGAGTGGCTCTTCTTAGATAAGGATGCTTTAAATTAATCGAATTAGAAACGGACACACAATTAAGTGATGGTAACCTGAGTAAATCGCTATGAAGAGTCACCTATGCTCCAGCTCTGCTATGTGAGCCCTGCAGGGCTTAAATATCAGATAAATGTGACATACACGAATACGCAGCATCTATATAGCTACAGAGATATAAAAACATGCACAAGGACGGACGCCAGCACTAGTACAGAGTGGTGCTGATGAGGAAACTTACTTTTTTTTTTTTTTGACAAATTGAGATGAACTGACACGTCTCCAGCTGGCTGATGCTCTTATTTACCTACATAGATATCCGTGTGATCCTGACATGCCCGAATGGATCACACCGGATTCCGCACAAAGCACAAAGAGTCCGCAACACGTCCTTCTGTAGGAATCAGCTACATCTGGCATCCATTCCGCAAAATCTCTAAGAATACCACAAAACGCCCAGAACCAAAACATGCATGATAGTCATGAAGACTGGAAAGGATGCATCGACATAACAGTCAATCAGCAGATCAGAAGTTACATTCCGGTCAGCTGATTGTGGAGCAATCCGTCATTTCAGTCTTTACTTCTGTAAACAAGTCTGCCGGAGGACAGGCGCGTTCACTTCCGTTTCCCGCATCAGCATCCACACCGGGTCGGTACCGCAGCAGTCCAGTATATAGCGCGGGAAATCAGTGTCCGATCCTCTCGCCTCAAGCCTGACACTCTAGTATATACGCTACAGATCCGAGCAGGTCGTCTGATGCAAAACGATCCCTGAGTGAGTGCAGATGTGAAAAAATCCAGATGTGCAGGCCGGTTGAAAACAGTCTGTGTTCAGGCCTGTCGGCGAGGTGGTGTAGAAGGGGATGAAGCATGCGTGTGGGTGGGGTGGGGTGAGGTGGGGTGGGGGTTTGGAGGAGAAGTCATCTCTGCAGAAGGCTCAGAGGGCGGGTTGGCGCTGTGCCACATGCGGTCACGGGACAGGTGGGGATCTCGAGTTTCCCCACGGTTGTCCAGGATGCTCCATCATGTGCTCTACTCGTCTGACATGCCATTACGGTGCATTTGGGTATTTAGGTAGGTAACTGGACCCTGGAAATGACAACGTATGTCCTTGATATGACATGTGATCTGTGATGAGTATGTCCTCCAGCGCACAGATACAGGCTTACATGAATGGTTTGTAAAATTGTATCTGTAGGGGCGGGGAATCCGGCGGATCCACGTTTTTAGACATGGGATCCGGGTGGCAGCAACTAAATAAGTATAGGACAAAGTTGCATGTGCAGAACATATACCCGAATTTGTACCTTGTCGCAAAATTATTGGCCACATAAGCTGCTTTCTCTTTAGTCCTAACACAACTGGTCAAAATGTGTCCAATTCTGTAGTAAATATGATTTACATCTGAGTAAAGAAAGTAAAACAATTGTTTAAAAAAATTTTTGAGTCTATACTAGGCTATTGCAAGGGAAATGTATAGTCTATGATGGCTCATCTTCATATAAAGTGCAGCATCTTACACTCGTTGACGTAAACAAACCGGCGCTGTGCCTTTAAAGAGCGCAGCTGCGCATGCGCTGGTGCTGATGCTGCAGTGCTCGGGTTATTTTCGGTGACTCGACAGAGGTTATTCGCGTTCAAACGACGCCCTACATCACCCGTGCACAGAAACCGAAATACACCACAACGGAGCAACGCATTATTTTCCTCTCCAGATCTGCGAAAAATCATGTTCAGGCAATTCCACACCTTCATCTGAATATTGTTAGAAGGTGCGCACTGGTGGTGCTGAAAAAGTCTCAGCACTTTCCTCAGGCTTACATTTATATGCCAGGATATATCGTAAAGGGTGCAAGTAACCATGTAGGCTTCATCAGTACTCTAGGACTGCAATGATGTAATAAAGACTACAGTGCTTTACAGTTAATTCACTCTGTAAGTATATTGAGCAATACTGTACCTTTCCATGTTGCTGGGGTGGAACCTCTGTTGTACTTTTTGCATGTATGGCCCTTTTATGCACCTTAAGTCATTTTAAAGGGTACAATACTGTATATCTATGTATAAATGCATATTAAAGGTACAAAAGATGTTCTCTAAAGGTATCAACCCGGTTTAGGAAAGATACAGTTTAGTACTATTTTTTTCTGAGTGTGTACCATGTCTCAAAGTCATTAACATTCTGTAGGCCTAGTTTATTCATTGAAATCTGCCTCACATACAGTATTAGCAAAGACAACATTTCAAACAAAAATCTACAAAAGAAAATGTGTCCACAGAGTTTGCTTGTTCTACCCATGCTTCGGGGGTTTCCTCAGGGTACTCCGGTTTCCTCCCCCAGTCCAAAGACATGCGTCTTAAGGCTGATTGGCATCCCTAAATTGTCCATAGTGTGTGAATGGGTGCGTGAGTGTGTGTGCGATTGTGCCCTGCGATGGGTTGACACTCCGTCCAGGGTGTCCCCTGCCTTGTGTCCCGAGTTCCCTGGGATAGGCTCCAGGCTCCCCCACAACCCTGTGTAGGATATGGAAAATGGATGGATGGAAAGACATGTAAACATGTATGTGTGTGTAGTGGGGGTGGGTGGAATCAGGCAGTGTTCAGCTGTTTTAACAACTCTGGGGAAGAAGCTGTTTTTCATCCTTGTGGTGTGTAAGTGAATTGTCCTGTATCGCCTGCCAGAGGGGAGCAGTTTGAAAAGGTGGTGTGCAGGGTGGTGGATGGGGTCTGTGATGATTTTCGAGGCCCTGCTCTGACATCTGGACAGATGAATGTCCCTGACTGCCGGTAGCTGTGTGCCTACGATTTTTTTGAGCCACCCTGATGACCCGTTGCAGAGCCTTCTGGTCTTCTCTTGTGCAGCTGGCGTATGCAGTACATCAGTACATTCTCCACTGTACATCAATAGAAGTTCACGAGAACATCCTGGTGTATTCTCACTCTCCTCAGTCTTCTCAGGAAGTAGAGGCATTGTTGTGCCATTCCAATGACAGTGGAGGTGTGTGTGTGGACCAGGAGAAGTCCTCTGTAATGTTCACCCCCAAGAATTTGAAACTGGGGACTCTCTCCACAGCTTCGCCATTCAAGAGCACAGGACTAAGGGCAGTTCTCCTTTTCTTCCTGAAGTCCACCACAATCTTCTTTGTCTTTCTGGTGTTAAGGATGAGATTGTTGGCAGACCACCAGGCTGTCAGGTTTCGTACCTCATCCCTATATGCAGTCTCATCATTCTTTGTGATCATCCAAATGGCTGTCGAGTCATCTCGAACTTCACAATGGTGTTTGTTGCATGGGCAGGCAGACAGTCATGGGTGAAGAGTGCATACAGCAGAGGACTCAACACACATCCTGGAGAAACACCAGTATTCATGGTGAGAGTGGAGGATGTGTGCTTCCTGACCTGAGTGCAATCGGACGATAGTCATTCAGACTACTCATATTTGGCTGTTTGGGAATGGGCACAATTGTTGTAGTTTTGAGGCTGGTAGGAACAACGGCACTGGTCAAGAAGAGGTTGAAAATGCTGGTGAAGACCTCTGTTAGCTTGTCAGCGCATACATGCAGTATCCACTATGGAATACCATCAGGACCAGCCGCTTTCCTCACACTGATGCCGAAACATAATGAAGGAACATCAGTAAAACCCCTCATTAAATGTCATGGCGTCTTCATTTCCCTTATAAGTAAGGGAATACAGACTGTATTTTATAAAATTGGACATACCTCTAATCCTCATCTTTGTGGGTATGAGTTTTGTTTAGGAAAAGTTAATTCAATGTTTTTATTTTAGCTTTTATTCTTGGTCACAGTTGTGCCCTGTGGGAAACTACAGAGTGAAATTTGCACCAGACCCAATCATTTAAACAACACCGTTTTCCTTACTGAGCAAACAAATAGCACCAAAGCAAGGCTTAAACAGAATTTTCACATTTTATAATTTCACTAATATCTTCTTTCTGGCTTTGGTCATGTGACCAATTACACCACCCACATAAAAATATTCACATATCAAGACCACATACAATTTATAAACTAAATTGTAATGTGTAAACTAGAGTAAAATAATTCTTCAAGTCAAGTCAAGTAGGTTTTCATTGTTATTCCTCTATATAGCTTGTATACATTGGAACGATATGGCGTTTTTTCAGGACCATGGTGCAACACAGAAAAGTACACAAGTCTACATAAAGTGCGGATACACAACAGTGTGAGATGAGTTTCTTTCTTGATAGAAAGAAAGACAGAAAAGAAGAAAAGAAAAGAAAAAAAAAAACAACCACAGCAGCCATGGTCAACCATTTATTTGACAGTTTATATCTCATATCTAACAGAGGCAATCCTAGTGTCACAAGTACTGTTTAAAGAGGTTTAAACAGGGTGCAACCCTGACCACAACTTACAGTATTGGAAGGTGGAAATAGAGCAGTTCTGTTATGTAAGTACCATGATTAAGAGTTCAACTACATAGCAAGTCAAGGCCAGGTCAGTAAGATTAATCCTTGCCAGAAGGAGGGACCAGGTTTTAAAGCAAGAGTTGGCCATTAAAATTGTATAAAAATTGTATATAAACTGCATAACCATAATCACCCATTTACCACAAACTGCATAGAATTGTTCAGTCGTCTTATGTAGGCATCATATGAAGTATTGTTAGCTATAAAAATGTACAAAACTATGTTAGATCTCTTAAATTTTATTATTTTTTTAAAGTAGCTTAATAGCAATCCATTTTCCGTCTCAATATATAGTTTGGTGTTATTTGGATACACGGTGCGACCCAAAGACTGAAGGCAAAATTACACATTAGAAGTTATGCAGTGCCAGATTTGCATACCTTACTATTATATGAACTCATTCTGCTGTTTTATGAAACTGTTTAAGGTCTCAGAGTCTCGAAATGGCTTTAAGTTTACATGTAGTCTGCATCCAGGTAGCCATTTTTAGTTAATAAAATTGTTTTGATTGTCTCTTTCAAAGGTGTGTTTGTTGTATAGTCATCGCATAGAGATTAGTTTGAGATAACCTCCTTTATAGATTTCATCCAATAGTCTTATCCTGTGGACGTATTTATCACTGACAGGATGAAGTCGAAATTAAAATGAAGGGACAGAAGGAAGTCTCCTATCCTGCTGACACTGAAAAAGAAAATCAAAGAAATATTTCAAATGAAAGACATCTTAATTTGATCAGAAAACATTTCTGGAGACCTAAGTTATACAAGGTTAGTGTTGATGGGGTTTAATAAAATTGATGGTGTGCGTGAGCCTTACCACAAGGAATGAAGCAGTCACACTCGCAGTGGGTACAGCGTGTAAACCAACGTTTCCAGCCTGAATCTTTGATGCTGCAGTGGTCGATGAAACTACAGCGGTGCTTGATGGACACTAAGTTTTTTGATGGGCAGGTGGAGGTGCACGCTTCATCAATGTCTCTCTCATTGATTTCTACCCGGCCCTGACGGCACACTCCTGTCAAACACACACAGAGCATGAGATTTATGAGATTTATTATGAAAGGAATTATCATAGGAATTAAATACAGAATCTAATGTATGGCTTGAGAGGATATACAAGTATGGATTGTCTGGGATTCTGTAAGTGAATCGTGAATGTCTAGTGAGAGACATACTCACTGAGGCATGATGGCTTAGCAGTCCATTTTCCATTAGACTGACAGGTACTTGTTGGTTCTCCAACCAGAATAAATCCCGGCCTGCATTCGTGCCGCACCACCGAGCCAACCCACCAGTCATTCCCAAACACCACCCCATTGAAGTCCACATCTGGCAGACCACAGTTCACTAGCGTGCACCAGAAGAGAACACAGGACAGAAACATGTGAAAATAAAACAAATGCATTATGAGCCATGAAAATTGTAATGGCATTAAAAATCACTGACTCTTGAGACCCATGGGTATAGGGTATCTGTTTTAATGTTCATATTATTCATGCAACTGAGCCAGGCATGCAAGCTTCATTTTGATACAAGAACCTTTCGCTGCAGAACCAAAAGCTCATGGGGGTGGAGTTGGACCTGATCCAGCTTCTTAACTGGGTGAGGTCTAACTAAATATCCAAATATTGGTGGAGACAACTCAATGTGTTTCTGGCTGGATAAGTGTTCTTTAGAGGATCTTGGGTTACGGTTAGAAGTTAGCTCCAACCCCTGGACTTCTGGTTTTCAGAAATCCCATGATTAGTCCATCCATTTTCTGTACCGCTTATCCTACACAGGATCACAGGAAGCCTGGAGCCTATCCCAGGGGATGGGGTGCCAACTCATCACAGGGAACAATCACACAGACTACAGACAAAATGGAGAAGGCAATCAGTCTGGGGGAGGAAACTGGAGTACCCGGAGGAAACCCCCCAAGCAGTGGAAGAACATGCTAGCTAAGCGCACATAAGGCGGAGGCGGGAATTGAACCCCAAGCCCAGAGGTGCAAGGCAAATGTGCTACCCTCTAAGCCACCATATACCCCCTCGTTATTCTATGTTTACAAAAATAAGAAAATATTGTTATATTTAACCGAAAACAGGTATTTGGAGCTTATACAGTGGCACAAAAGTAGTACTGCAAACTATAGCACAGAGCAAATCACTTGGAATTATTCATGTATGCTCAACCCTGCATCTGGAAATCTACCACGCTGCCAGCATTAATCTACCACATCTGATTGCACTAATAAAAGAAGTAATTCGTCATTTTTAAGGCCTCTGCTGCTTGTGAGGTAACATTAACATGCTTTCTCGTCCCACCACCTGACTCTGCAACCTCTGTTATTAATACGTACGCCTTCTGAATTGTTTTTTAATGAAAAGTGGCAGAACAGCTTTGTACAGATGGGGATGGACTTTACATTCTAGGTTTAAAAAATAGAAAAAGAAGCCTAAAATGGAGAAATTAGCCAGATTCTGCGTTGACAAAAATGCAAATGACAGTTTTTCTAAGATATCGTAGAAATTATATGTACTTATATATATTTATTAAAGAATGAAACTGTGCATTTTATCTATCTATAGTTACATGTAATGTTGTCGAACATCCACAAAATAAGTTGGCTACAGTTATCACTTACATTAGAAACAGATATAAACTCTCCCTCACCAGCCAATGAGATAAAAAACAAATTCAGTTTTTGGTGTTACCAAGAAACTGGAACGCTCTCCACCTAGCAGACTTTGCTATGTTGTAAAACTTAAAGTTACAGCTGTACTTTTGAGGGTTACAAAGAGCTGATACTGGAGACTGCCAGACAAGTCCCAGTGTAAATTGTTACTGTAGAAACAATAACTTACAATCAGAATATAGATTTCAACAGTGCTTTGGTATAATACAGTAATATATACCCCTGCAGAGAGACTTGTAGCCCAGCCAGCAACAACTTGAATCTCCACACACGTCCTTCTTGAGCTCCCTGTGTCGTCCCCTACATCCTCCGAAACAAAAAGGTGCTGTCCCAGTCCAGTATATTTCTGTCCGCTCATCTTCGAGTAATCCTGGTCCACATTAATATAATGTACATTAACAAACCTCAGACATCTGCACTGACATCATTTGAAAGGTTAATTAATCCTAAAATGTTTTACCGCTTCCTTGGTCTTCGTCCGTTGATGTCATTTCTGTTGTCACTTCCGTTGATGTTATTTCATTCACGTCCACAGCTGGAATTAAAGTGGACATCCCAAACGATGACCCCAGAAAGAGCAAAAGTAAAAATGCTCCAGGTCGCATGATCAGAAGAGTGTGAATGAGTGATAACAGATATCCTCTGCCTTTGCACTGAGAACTCTATCCCTCTCTATCCAAATTTACTCAGTTCATTCTTTCCACCACTCTCTGCCATCCAGATAGCTAATCCTTCATTCCTGTCAATCTGTACCCAAATGTGGTAATATATTGATCAGAAAGGAGCTTAAGACGCTGTGAGCCAACGGTTTCTACCCACTCTCTGGAACCTGCAGAGTAAGAACTAGAGCATGACTAAGAGCCAATTAGGCTACACTAAGCTCTGTGAGCACACTAATCTTATATAACTGTAATGTATATAATCACCTAAATATAAAAATAGTCCCATATAAGCTTACTACACAAAAAGTAACCTCATTTGACCTCTAAGTGCTAGTCAACAATGTGTGTCTTTCCTGACAAAAAGAACTAAAGGACACAACGGATTATCAGCCACACGGGCTTGCAGATGGACTTCCAAGTGCTCTCTAAACCCTACAATATATTTCTTTCTTTACTTCCTTATTTATTTCTGTTAAAATAAAGGGATCTCAACTGCTATGTTACCTCCATTGGCCATCTGTAGCTGTCGACATTTAAAACTGTGATACTAAAAATAAACCAGCCTTCTCAACCATATGGAAAAAGTCAAATCCTACACCCTACAAAGAGACAAGAATTTGAACAGTCTTCTGTGTCTGTGAATGAAAGATTTAATCATTGAAGGTGTAGCTGATGCTAGTTGTTGTTCAACCTCTAAATCCAAATGGATTCAGTCCAGCGTTCACACTATAGTCATGCCCCAAACATGATTGGCCTGAATGCTAGTGTAAATGTTCTAAACTGACAGCCAACATAACATACAGACAGGGAAATAGTGACATTGTCTTGGACTGATTGGTTGGATGTTGGTGGTATTGATTTGTTTGTGAATTGTTTCTCCTGTTTACAGAGCCTGAGCCAGACACCAGCATTTCTTTTCTGAGAAGATACTTTTTGAGATTGGAAACCTTTCAAAAATCTAAAAAGTAATCTAACTTAAAAATCACTGCGCACATCTTTAATGTAAACAAATGCACAGTAAGTGTAAGTCATAGGTACCTGTTAATTCTTTTATAAATTTTGCCTCAGATTTTTGTTTTTACATCTTATATATACACGGATCAGCCATAACATTCAAACCACTGACAGGTGAAGTGAAGAACACTGTCGTAATAGATGATTCTTTAGATAAAAACATAATCAGAGCTGTCTAGACGTCTGCAAGACAAAGCTCCCAGAACAGCAGCGGGTTCTCCAAGATGCTTAGAACTCTGCTTGGCCGATTTTCTTTACATTTCATTATGTTAAAAGCATCTATGTTTTACAGATTTTTTTTAATTGACTTCTTACCTTGTGCCTTATGCGTCTTTAGATTGTAGATGATAAAGCACTTCTGTTGCTCTGGATAAAAGCGTTTTTGAAATGTAAATAAAATAAGATGCATTAGTAAAGCAGCCAGAAAACACACTTGATTCATTAATCATTGTGATTTATTAAAAATAACATTAAACCAGTATCCTCTGAAAACTACCAAATCCAAATTCTGAGCTAGAAATGTAAATGGTATCTCAAAATTTGCTGTATATTGAAGCTTGTAGTGAATCAGATCATGTGTTACCGTAAGCTCACTACTGTATAAAACATTACCGAACTGACCCAAATGAGAATGTCATGTGTTAAACATAGAATGCTTGATATTCAGGTTTTAGTTGTGAGTAATTAGACTGTGCCAAGGCCTGGGTGATATAAATAAGCCAAAGGGGAAGTTTTTTTCTTTTTCCTCACTAAATCAAATGTCATACACAAGTTTTACATATCAACAGCATCTCAATTTAAAACATAACATTAAAAAAAAAAACATATTAATGGGACACAATGACAAAAAGTCAATTATCCAACAAGATGAATATTTGAAACTTACCTCAGCATAAAATAAATATGTGGAACCTTTAAAATAATAAATAAAAACAAGTATTTGGATACCATATACATTGTGCTTTTCCACATAACACATGTATAACACCGCCCTGCATCAGATTTGCTGAATAGGATCTGATAGTTGTTTCTTACTAATACTTAGATGCTGAGTCCAGATATGCTGTTAGGTTTGCTCTAGAACATCACAACTTTTCACAAAGCCTGATGTCCAGTGTAGAGCTGTTTTGCCTAAGATGGACCATAAACGTTGGATCTATTGCCAGATACACTTCCACCAACACAGGAAACACTGTGTTTGTGTACAATAGATGAGCAACATTTATCACTTTTCCTGTGATTAGCCCTTATATGAATGCTAGGCACACTTACATGCACACAAAACTCACAGATTTCAGGGATTTATAATGACCAGTGATAGACGGAAATGCGAGCATAGCCCAGATGATTTCTGCTACATCTGTGGGTGTTTTGCAAGGAAAAGTTTCCTTTCTCAAAAGGAAGTTCACTCCTTAAGCACTCTGCATATTATTATAATGTTCGTCTTTTGAAATAGCTTTATTTAGAGATTTTCACAAACATTTCACAGACTATTTGTCTGCTGTTCATGTTGTAAACAAGCGTTATGTTTTGTGTGCCTATTGTTGTAATTAATAAATAATAATAGTGAAATTTGACAGCTTCTGCCAATTTAAATAAAAGCCTGAAAGCAACATAAAGATAGCAAAATTATTTAAAAAATCATTCTTATTTTGTGGGAATACAGTACGTGATAGGGAATTTTCAGTGGCATATTTGAACTCAGCATGACCAAAATAGGTAAATGCGTGTGAAAAAAGTGTGATTTGCAAAACAGCATAAACATTTTTCTAGCTGCAGGGCGGTGTAATCAGTCCGTGTACATTGCGTTCATTCATTTTGTTTTGAAATTAAAATAGGAAAACTTTTCTTGACCCATTGAAAAGTATTCTTTTTTCCATAATTGTTAAAAGCTTGCTTCACCACACAGAGTCTAGAAATGAAATATTCATGAAGCCAAATATGGAGAAAAAAAAAAAGCCCACTGCAGTACACTTCAGCGTAAACAGAGTCAACCTGGAGGAACAAGTTGGCTATTCTACATGCTGTTCTCTGCTTAAGCTGTGCACTCTGGAACCTTATTCTGTTTCATAAAAGATGTGATAAAAAAAATGGAAGCATCTGAACATATTTAGAAATAAATTTTGGGAGATTATAATATTCTTAAATTGTAGCACCTGAAAAATCCTGATGACTTATTTTAGCCGCCATGTTGTCGTTTACCGTCACCCTTTTGCTATATTTAAAAAAAGAAAACAGTGATCCATATTAGCAGGGTGTCATCATTACATCAGTAATTTACCCTCTTCTTGATACTAGCTACCTAGTAGATGCTAATGCACATCTTGGTCATTGAAGAGCTTAGCCCCAAAATGAAATTACAGTGGGTATATAAAAGAATCAGCCCCCTTTAAAATAATCACATTTTGTTGCTTTTCAGCCTGAAATGAAGACAGACACAGTTTTTGTTTTATCCAGCTGTATTTACTCAGTGCAACTTATAACATCCAAGTGAAAGATATAACACCAACATGTCAGAATTTTATTTTTTTTTTAAATAAAAAGCCAGAATCTCTGAGTTGGAAAAAGGATCACCCCGCTCCTAAAAATGACTTATAAACTCAATAAGGTGTAGCTAATCACCTTCTCAATGGCACACAAAGCCATTTCACTTTCAACTGTAATCAGCTGTGGTCATTTTGATTTTGATGAGCTTTCCTGGAGCATTTTGTAGTGCAACTGAAGCAAACAATCAACTATGGGTGGCAAGGCACTGTCAAGGCTTTATCAAGGCCTAGAAGCACACTGAAGTCTATTATTAAGAAGTGGAAGGTATTTAGTACAATACAGACCCTCCCTGGATCAGGACGTCGCTCCAAACTGGATGAAAGAGCCAGGAGGAAACTGGTCAGAGAGGCTACCAAGGGGCCTACAGCAACTCTGAAGCAGTTGCAGGAATTTATGACAAAGAGTGGTCATTGTGTGCATGTGATAACAATATCACAAATTCACCACAAATGTGGCTTGTATGGGAGGGTTGCAAGAAAAAAGCCACCCACGACTGAGCTTTGCTAAAACGCACCTTGAAGATTCTGAGGCCACATGGAAAAAGGTGTTATGGTCAGATGAGACTAAAATTGAATTATTTGGCCTCAACACCAAACGATATGTCTGGCGGAAATCCAATACAGCTCACCATCCAAATAACACCATTCCTACAGTAAATCATGAAGGTGGTAATATCCTGTTATGGGGGTGTTTCTCTGCAGCAGGGACTGGAGCACTTGTCAGGATAGAAGGAAAATGGATGGGGCAAAATACCGTCAAATTCTTGAGGAAAATCTGCTGCCCTCTGCCAGAAAGTTGTCAATGGGAAGAAGGTTTACCTTCCAACATGACAATGACCCAAAGCACACAGCAAAACTCACCACACAGTGGTTGAAGGAGAAAAATGGCCTAGTCAGAGCCCAGACTTAAACCCCATTGAAAATCTGTGGAATAACTTGAAGACTGAAGTCCACAAACAGTCACCATCAAATTGAACTGAACTTGAGCAGTTCTGCAAAGAAGAGTGGGCAAATATTGCAAAGTGTAGATGTGCAAAGTTAGTATAGACATATCCCAACAGACTAAAGGCTGTAATTAAAAAATTAAGGCAAATTAAAGCAAGGGGGTGATCCTTTTCCCAACTCAGTGATTGTTTTTTATTTTTTCCTGACATGTTGGTGTTATATCTTTCACTTGGATGTTATAAGTTGCACTGAGTCAATACAGTTGGATAAAACAAAAACTGTATCCGTCTTGTTAAAATGTGATTATTTTAAAGGGGGTGATTCTTTTCTATACCCACTGTACGTAAAAGAAGCAAAAGAGAAATGTGATTGCTTTCCTGTAATAGCTATTATTTTAAAGCCAAAAATCCATTTACATATAATATTTTTCCATTTCAAAACAAATGAATGACTGCAATGTAAATAAACAGAAAGATTGTTATTATTTACATTGTCATATAAGTGATCCCATAACTAAATATGTGTGAAGAATTTGCTTACTCTTCTTGTCACAGTACCAGTGGCACCAAAAAGGGCCATGTAGGTGGAGCAGATCATCAATAGGTCAAATGTAATTGTTACTCAAGTCAGATAACCACCATTTTGAAATAACACTACCTAGCTAGACTTTCTTTTTCCAATGAACAGTACAGGACAACTTTAGTAGTGTCCTCATTCCCATGTAGTACAGTAGAAAATCTGGACAGCTCTGTTTGGTCGGCTGATTTCTTTCTCTTCACATAAAAACAAACAGCAAATAAATCAGACCTTGTTTGAGTACCACTACCACTAACATGTTTTTTGGGTTTTTTTTTCCCCAGAGATACTGATATGTGGGAACATTCACCAGGGTAGAATTAGCTCTGTATTCAAATTAGCAACCGCTCCCTGCCGTACTGCACTGTACGGTACTGCACAAGCGCTATTGGAGTTAATCAGTAGTATGCTTTCAATTAAAGGAGCAGTTTGTAACTTTTAGAGTCTCCTGCTGCCTACGAGGTGAACCGCAATTGTTTCTTGACCCAACCGGCCTGCGCTTGAATGTAAACAAAAGCCTGAAACAAAAAACACTATTAATGAAAGGATATGATTATGGGAATCTCTAAGGTCCTTTTGAAATGATACGATTACAATAGGTCCAGAAACACTTTACAAACTTCACCTTTAATATCAAACCAAAAGCAACTATTGTGGTAAACTGTACAGTGTGCTGAACGTGATCCAGAAATGAATTGTCCAAACCGCCTCAGGCCTGAGATAAAATAAAATAAAAAATGTAAGCTTCTTCAGTGGTAAATCTCTCACTCACTCACTCACACACTCTCTCACTACACACTCCAAGACGTTTCTTCTAAGAAATTCAGTCACTTGGTTCTATTAGTGCATAAGACAGAAGCAATGTACCTGTGCTTTTGACTAAGTCTATTCTATTTAATTGACTTAATTTCATTTTACTTGGGGCCGGGGGGTTAGACCACCTCCATGCCCAGCTTCTGAGCGGTGTCCTGTAATTGTCGCATCACAGACTCTTCCCTATTCGAACCCACATCTGAGGAAGAAGCACCACTTGTGAGGTCCAGCAGCACATTCTCCCGATCTTCTTGCATTCTGCAGTCGCTTTCTCTATCCCTTCTTGTGTCCACCTTGGTGTTCTCGTCTGCGGTTACAGGGAGCTCAGTTTCCCCTGACTCTGTCTGAGGAACAGATTCACTGCTGTCTCCATCTCCCTGTCGCTCCTGCATCAGCTGCTCGGTCAACTCTACGCTTTCATAGCGGATCAGCTGCAGCCGCATGAAGCCGTCCTCATGCTCCTTATATCTAAAGGACAGACAAATAGAACACACACACACAGACTCAAGTCTTCCTGTGGTAAAATCTGAAATTTAAAAATGCAGACATTAGAAATAGTTTTAAGAGAAAGGTAGTGCTTATACCTGAACCTGGGATGCCCTGAAGGCCATTTGAACTGGTGTTTCTTGCGTAGGTGTGCAGTGAGGTTATTCCCTCTGGTGAAACACTGCTCACACACATGACACTTATAACGTGGAGTGTAATCTCCCTAAACAATGCAACACAACAGATTTACTGAGTGTGTGTACATGCACACAAACAAACCAATCATTACCTGATTTAGATTACCAGATTATTCAAGTGGCCATTTAAACTCTTCCGAATGATTAAACAAATGATCAAGGGGTTTAAAAAGCTGCCATACTGCTACCTGCTATTAAGCTACTGGCCACTTTACCATACAACTACATACAACTACCTGCTTTAGTCCACCTTGCAGATGTACAGATTGTTCCCTAGTGCTATTCTAAAAAGGCCTATAGTGGCTGCTTCTATCTAACTCCATCAACTCGAGTATGCTCCAGTAGGTATCTGATTGGCTCACCTCATGTACACGTTTGTAGTGGTTTTTGATAGAGTGCAGGGAGCGGGTGGAGTAATCACAATCAGCAAAGTCACAGTGATAGGCTGGTTCACTGCTGTGCGTTTCCAGATGCTTTCGCAAATCTATCAAGTTCTTACAGCTGAAGAAACATGCACAAAGCACACAGATGAGCTCATTCTAATGTAGAATGTAGAACTACACTATATGGCCAAAAGTACAGTATGTGGATGCCCCTACTAATTATTGAGTTCAAGTGTTTCAGCCACACCCATTGCTACCAGGTCCACGAAATCAAGAACATGCCATGCAATCTCCATAGACAAACATTGGCAGAAGAATGGGTCGTACTGAAGAGCTCAGTGACTTTAAATGTGGCACTGTCATAGGATGCAACCTTTGCCACAAGTCAGTTCATGAAATCTTTGCTCTGCTAGGTCTGCCCCAGTCAAATGTAAGTGCTATTATTGTGCCATCATCTGCATGAGCAACAACAGCTCAGCCACAGAGCGGGGCAGCTGAGTGCTGAAGCTCATAGTGTGTAAAAAGCATCTAACCTCTTGTCTCCACCTATCCAACTGCCTCTGGAAGCAACATCAGCACAAGAACTGTGTGTCTGGAGCTTCAAGAAATGGGTTTCCATGGCTGAGCAGATGTACACTCAGCTGGAGTGGTGTAAAGCACGCCGCCACTGGACTCTAGAGCTGTGGAAAAGTGTTCCCTGGAGTGATGACTCATGCTTTACTATCTGGCAGTCTGATAGACGAATTTTGCTTTGGCAGATGCCAGGAGAATGCTAATGACAACAGTAAAGTTTGGTGGAGGAAGGAGAATGGTCTGGGGCTGTTTTTCAGGGTTTGGGCAAGTCCTCTTAGTTCCAGTGAAGGGTCATATCAATGCTACAGCATACAAAGACACTTTAGACAATTTTATGCTTCCAACTTTGTGGCGAACATTTTGGGGAAGGCCCAAAGGTCACAGCATGACTGTGCCCCTGTTCAACAAGTGAGGCCATGGTTTGGTCATAAAGACATAGTTTGACATGTGGAAAACCTCCAGTGACCTGCACAGAACCTTAAGCGCATCCCCTTTGGGATTAACTGGAATGTTGATTGAGAGCCAGCCCTGCTGAAAAAAAAAAAAACAAACAATAGAAACAATCACAAATTCTAATGGTTTCCACTACAAATACCATTACAAACCATCAGCTGCTAACCATTAAAACCACTACCAAATGGTTTCCATCACGTAGTAGAACATATTGCGGTAGTAGGTCCTTAATGGTATCCACTAGACATAACATGCCACCAATAGAAGGCTACAAATTACCAGTAGAGACCCACAGGGACCATTAAAATCTCCATTAAAAGTAATACTATTCCCATTATAATCATTAAAACCATTACAAATTCTATAAGGGTTTCTATTATTTTTTTCAGCAGGGAGGCCTCCTCGCCCGATATCAGTGCCATATCTCACAAATGCTCTTTTTAATAAATGGGCCAACCCTTTTGCAAAAGACTGAAGGATGTTATGGGGGAGTTCCAACAAGCTCATACAGGTATGATGGTCAGGTGTCCACATTCTTTTTTCCATATAGTGTATCTTACATAGACAATAAATTGGATTACACCTTGCAATACATTCAAAGCATACTGCCGAGTCTATGATGTGACATGATTAACTATCGGCCTGCGCCACTTTCAGTTCCATGCTTAATTTTTGTTAGACTACTCAGAATGCTCAGAGCACACAAGAACTTTGAGTTGCTAGAGGACTACCTTCATAAAAGCTCTTATGCCTGTCTAATCTATCGCAGTATTGGATACAAAGCCTTACCAAAGGATACAACCACAATAAAACCATCAAGCATTCTTTTTTAAATTTTTTTTTTACCAACAGAGCCCTAACCCACTGTGTTACTGGAAGCTTCGCTGTGCCTTGTTAACGGAGAGGTCACAAGTCATTTTGTTACCTGTACTCGCAGTAGTCACAGCTGTAAGGTTTCTCGTTGCTGTGGCGAAATTTGATGTGGTTCCTCAATGAGGATGGTGAGGGGCATGTCATGTCACACAGCGGACACTTATAATGGTTTACTGTTCAGAGAGAGAACACATCCCATGAGCAGCAAACTAGGCCTGATGTATAAACACTGAATTTGCAAACAAAAGTGTGAATGCCAATTCACAAAAGGAGATTAATCTTGTTTGTCTTGAGTAAAAACATGTTTAATAAAGTGAAGGGTGACTTTAAATACAGATAAAAGGGCACTGTCCTTCAGAATTATTGGCACCCTTCACAGAAAGACTCTTGAGTGTATAAAATAAACATTACACACAATAATTCAAATTTTACACTCAAACAATAGGAGAAACTATTTGTCTTTGTTCTAACAAGAAAAAAATCTTATTAGAACTACTTTTTTAACTAGACAGAACTAGATTTTTTCTCAAAAATGATTGCCACCCCTAAGGATAAGTCTAAATAAATGCTAACTTTACACTCAGTCCCCAAAAATTGGGGGAATGGTTCAACAACAATCCTGTTTTTTCCCATGCCCTGATTCCCTGGGGCATAAATATGAGGTTGCACGAAGAAAAGAAAAAAAAAAAAAAACCTTCATCATTTCTAAATGCAGGGGTGCCAATCATTTACTTCAGTCAAGTTGATGTATTGTCAGTGTGAGATTAAGCTAATTAACTAAAAATAAATTTTTCCAACTTATCTTTACCAAGGGTGCCAATAACTCTGGAGTTGACTTTTTATCGTTATTTGGGTCACCAAGTCTATGCACAGCGAAGACATAGAACATACCGTGATTCCTCATGTGGTCTCTCAGCAGTCTCTCGGTGGCAAAGCGCTTTGAGCAATGAGAGCACTGAAACCTTTGTCCTACGCAGAGACCAGTGTGCAGGAATACAGATAAGAGATAAACGTTAATATTTCCATCATCAATGATTTCATTTTTTAGAATTTATAACCTTGAGCATAAAGGTCAGCAAGAGAGTCAAAATTAAGATAGAATGAAAATTAAGACTAATTAATACATTAAGAAACAAATATGCATAAATCACCTACTGACACCATAAAACAGCTTGTTAATTAAATAATGTTACTATATTTGTTGCTACCTTACACATATTACATCCCACCGCATCCCTTACCCTCTATGGAGGTCTGTCGTCGGATGTGGTCGAAGAATTTGGTGTTGTTGGCAAACATTCCACCGCAGGTTGGACACGCCACCAGCTTCTCCTGAGTGTGACTCCGCATGTGCTCCCGTAATTTAAACCGGCCCTTAAATGAGGCCTCACAATCTTAAAAAAAAAGCAAAGAAACAAACAAACAAAAAAAAAAGATAAACAGCTGTCATATCAGAGCAAAAGCTTTGTTTATGTTGGATACACTAAATTGTCAATTCAGATGATCACCTGGATTTGTTAGAACCTTTAAATGTCATTAAAGGGTTATGTAGGAGAATCATCAGATAAGTGGCAATATTTGTTACTACTTGCTTAATTGTAATGCTTGTGCATCGATTATGGATTTATCCTAAATTGGTGACTGTGAGTAAGAATAAATAAATAGAATAAATATAAAATAAATACAGTTCAAGACACAGAATAGAACAGATAAAGTTCAAGAGATTGAGTTAATGGTTACTTTTTGTTTTGTTTTTTTGCCGGTGTCACATGGGCTGGTTTGAGTATTTCAGATACTGCTGATCTCCTGTAAATCTTCATTTACACAGAATGGTATGAAAAACCATTCTGAAAAATCGTCGACTGAGCAGCAGTTCTGCAGGTGGAAACGCCTTGATGATGAGAGAGGTCAGAAGAGAGTGGTTCGAGCTGACAAGAAGGCCACAGTAACACAAGTAACCACTCTTTACAACCATGGTGAGCAGAAAAGCATCCCAGAGAGCACAACTTTTCAAACCTTGAGGCAGATGGGCTGAAGCAGAAGATCACATCAGGTTCCACTCCTGTCAGCTTCAGTGGGCGCAGGCTCACAGAAACCAGATAGTTGAAAAGACTGAAAAAACACTGGCTGGTCTTCACCAATCTCCAACTCTCCAGTTTCGGTGAGTCTGTCCAACTGTAACCACAGATTCCTGTTCTTGGTTGACAGACATGAAACCGAGAGTAATTCTCATCTGAGACTGGTGTGCCTGAAAATCCCAGGAGATCAGCAGTTTCTAAAATACTCAAACCAGCCCATCTGGTACCGACAACCCTACCATGGTCACGATCTATCAATTTGAGTGGCATATCAGGCCTGCAGTCTCTGACAGAGGAGTGTTAATGTATGCTCAGTGGAATATTAGGCCTCACCTGGTCTGAACTGATCTGTGCAGGATTTTACACACATTTCTTTGTTTTTTTTTATTTTTATTTTTTTTATTAAAACTTTTATTAAAACTAATATGATACTCAACATCCAAACACTTTAAAATATCTCACACTGTATTGATTAGGATGATTTACCTTTCCAACCACAGAACAGAACGTTCTCCTTATTGACTTCTAGGCAATGTGCATGCATCTCCACGTGCCTGTAGAACCACTCTGGGTTATCCATGTTAGTCTGTGAAAATCAAAAACACAACATGCAATCATCCAGTAGAATAATGTTTTTTTCCATAGTTTAAATAAGCATCTTGTTTAAACAGCACTATCTTGTCTCTATACAAACATACAGCACACACACACACACACACACACACACACACACACACACACACACACACACACACACACACACAGTCTTAAAATGCACTGCTGTCGAGACAACGACAGGCACTGTTTCCACATCTCCATTCTGAAATATGACTTAAAGGAATTTGTTCACCCTAATCCCTATTCACTGCACACGTAATGTTTATTTGATTACCACAGGCAATAATTTTGAGAAATTTACTTTCAATACACTAATAAAAGGAGTCTAAGGGCAGCTGTTAAGGCAATCAATAACTGTTTATGTGAAACATGTCATTGCAGAAATTATGCATTCAAACATATTTGTAAATGAAGCTGTAAATTTGTGTCATTTGTCAGTTCAGAGAGGTGAGGACTTTTTCAGATGTGTAAACATTACCAGCATAAACATGTAAAAGCTAAAGGATAAATAACCAGAATTGCTTTTTAATGTACCACTTTACCTTTTGAAAGTTGAATAACACTTCATAAGAACAGTTTTGGTAAAACTTACTTGTATGTCTGGAACCTCATAAGATTATTGTTAAAGTGTAAACAGTTGTTGTTGATCTCACTGCATATTTCAAACATTTATTGTCAGAACTTCTTACACCGTCATGAAGTAAACAGGTTTTCCGTTCTTTTGAAAGTGTGCACTTTGAAACGTGTTGAAATTCTTGCCTGTGGTAATCACACATATGCTACAGATATTATAAGTTTGAAATTTTATTTAATTTATTTGTTTATTTTTATAAGAGAGCTCTCTCTCTCACCTCACAATGGTCCCACAGGCAGAGGAAGTTCTCCTGGACCTCAGGCACGATGTTGCGGTTCTGGAGACCCACTGAACAATCACCCATGTCCGGATGAGCCTTGAGCATAGCCGACCCCCACTGCTTCAACTTGGTGTGGTAGCAGTGAAAGAGCATGTGCCTCAGCATCTCCCCATCAAACTGCACTGAGCAGAAGCCACAGTCCTGCCACAGGCAGCTGTGCACGTCCTCTGGAAAATAAAATAATCACTCTGTCTCGGGTGATCTGAACACAAAAATGTCTTGAATTTCTGTCACTGAATCCTAAATGGCAATAAGTCGGTGTAACTTGAGAAGTTTCTTCATTAGATACTTTGGATGAGAAAGAAGAAACTGGTGGAAAGAAATTACTGTGACAGGTCGTGTCTAACACGATGCTTTTTCGTTGGAATGAGGGAGCAGGGTGGCTACTGTGATAATGTGCTGTGCTCAACGTCTGCAGTAAGCAACATAAATATTTTAAAAATGTGGTAGCACTGTGCTACTGCCTTAAAAGGTCTCTCCAGTAGTCTGAGGTCATGGTGGTCAGACTGCCAACCTGCATTAAACAGCGACATTAAGTAAAATAATTATGGGTTCCTATCCCAGATGTGTGTTCACATTTAAATAGTGCAAACTGGATTCCTCTGTTGAAATCTACCAAAGATTGTCTTTCTCTCAGATGATGTGATAGCTGTGGACACAATCACTAAGCTTATGTAAACATACAGTCTGTCTATTGTAATGTTATTAACTGCAAATCTATTCTGTGGCTCAGCAGAGTTAACAGAAATGACATGAATTACAACAAAAAGGCTGAAACTGTTCTTTAGTGTCACTTAGTCAGCCATGCTCTTCTAACCATACCCGTTTGCAAATGTGAACATGAGACTTGGTGAGACTGATGTCAGGTATTAACTATGTTAAAAAGATCATGGATCTTTAAATTCAAATGCAGCACTTAGGCTTGCAGTGTGAAAGTACCCATAGAGTACTGATCAGCCATAAGATTAAAAACACCTGCCTAATATTGTGTAGGTCCCCCTTGTGCCACCAAAACAGCTTTGACCAGTCGAGGCGTGGACTCCACAAGACCTCTGAAGGTGTGCTGTGGTATCTGGCACCAAGACATTAGCAGCACATCATTTAAGTCCTGTAAGTTGTGAGGTGGGGCCTCCATGGATCGGACTTGTTTGTCCAGCACATCCCACAGATGCTCAAGCGGATTGAGATCTTGGAAATTTGGAGGCCAATTCAACACCTTGAACTCTTTGTCATGTTCCTCAAACCATTCCTGAACAATTTCTGCAGTGTGGCAGGGCACATTATCCTGCTGAAAGAGGCCACTGCAATTAGGGAGTAGCTCTTCTGTGGGATTGGACCAGACGGGCTAGCTTTCGCTCCCCATGCGCATCAGTGAGCCTTGGCCGACCATGACCCTGTCACTGGTTACCGGTTGTACTTCCTTGGACCACTTTTGGTAGGTACTAAACACTGGTAGGTGGAACACCGCACAGGACCTGCCGTTTTGGAGATGCTCTGCCCCAGTCATCTAGACATCACAATTTGGCCCTTGTCAAAGTCGCTCAGATCCTTACGCTTGCCCATTTTTCCTGCTTCCAACACATCAACTTCGAGAACGGACTGTTCACTTGCTGCCTAATATGTCCCCCCTTGACAGGTGCCATTGTAACGAGATAACCAATATTATTCACGTCACCTGTAAGTGGTTTTAATGTTATGGCTGATCGGTGAATATACCTTGTATATCCGGGTCCTCACTCTCTGCAGTGAGATCTTGGTAATGAGTTTCCACGTGCTGACAGAATTCCTCCATCCCACCGAACCTCTCCTGGCATGAGCCCCACTCACAAGCTAGCTCGAGCACAAACTCCTCTCTACGTGGGGCGCGCTTGCCTGGTGGAGCCATCACTTAGTGACTAGCTGGACGTTAACCTTGCCCGAGTGTCTGGAACACACAAAGTACTTCAATTTGAACTCTGACCATATGCTATTGAACTCACAGCTCAGCATGCTTTTCTGAAATATCACAGGACTCGTCAATACCACAAGTATTTTGTGCTGTTTTGTCCGAAAATGTGAAATTAGACATTTCTTCTTTGAAAATGTTCATTTAAAAAAAACGCATATTTTTGGTATTTAATATATTTAGAAAAAGAAAAACAAAAATCCAGCATACAATACACGAAGAAGTGTGAATTTGAACTTTTAGCGTGTAACCGTTAACTGCGCATGCGCAGAAACACCGGTCCTATTCACGCTCATAGTAACACGTAGCTGATTGGAGGTTAAACCGTTTAATAGATATATGTGGACGTTAAACGAAAGTAACGCTAAAATTGGTACTCTGCTGATACAAGATACAAAATGATGCATTGCTACTATTGTAACACGACATTTCTGCTATATCACCCACCTCTAATGTGAACTAATGTAGTATCCAGGTGACCTGGTAATAGTGCTTACTGCGATATACATATACAGAGAATACCCTCTGACCAAATCATTTCACCTAGACCAAGAACGCCTTATACATCAGTTGTAAATTTAACAGAATAGTATCTAAATACCAATATATATATATATTACGCCCTATTCCATTGCCGTAATACAAAACGAGCTAGCAGGCTAGTTAGCACAAACATGATACAGTGGCTCTACCGGTATGTGAGGGATTTTGTGTTTACGCCATGATTATAAATGGAGCGAGACTATTCCCGCTGTGGTATTTTTGTGGTTAGTCGTTTAAATATTGTCTAACTGTACAACAGACAGCTCACCTGATACCACTACTTTCGACATTTCCTTACTCCATCCCACAACAAACTAACAAATCACCCACATCACCCGCACCTTCACATCTGAGCCAATCGGATTGGCCTGCTCAGTCCATTTAAAATATTCTTCCCCTGTACAAATGTGTCGTCTAAAAGCGTTCCGTTTCTCTTGAGAGGCGAGTCACACAAAACAATGGGTGGAGGTTTACTCTCGGTTTGAACCATATGAACGATGTGCTAAGTAACAATACGTTTTTAAATCCATTTTTATTAAGCTTAGATCGTGTGGAACATACACCGTACAAGTGCATGTGAATGAGTTGTTGCTATAGAAACAATAAAAATAGTAGAACGAGCACAATAATATTAGTCTGTGGTTTTCTTTGTAGCTGGCACTATTGTCAGCACTGTTATTATGGGAAATTAATAAACAACCTTTGTCCAATCAGATTGGAAAATTCAGCAGCACTGTGGTATGTTATTTTAATAATGTTAAGCATGTAAAATGGGCGAACTGAATATTTTTCATGTAAAAGATAAATGCAATGTCTATTACATATGCTGTGGTTATAATTAATATGGTAATTAATATAGAAATAAATTAATGTATTTAGCAGCAAATGCATATGAATCGAAATCGTTTACTGCATTAGTGTATTATGTCTATTCAATCTCACAGCTACTTTAATTATCTATTAGGATCTTTGAAGTAACTATTTAAAGAAACTATATGTCTTAATATTATTTAATATTAATTTGGTAATGCATAATATTACGTTATTGTGAGGGTAGAGTGTTGACATTCTGTATTGGACTGATTTGTCACCCCTCAGACAGCTTTTACTCAGACAGCTGCCAAACAGCTACCTACAAAAGAAAACACCATATAAACCAGTTAGTTAGTCTGCCTAATTAATGTGACATGAAAAACCCATCCATCCATTTTCCATACCACTTATCCTACACAGGGTCACAGGGGAGCCTGGAGCCTATCCTGGGACAGGGTACAATTGCAAACTACGGACAATTAGGAAATGCCAATCAGCCTACAACACATGTCTTTGGACTGAGTACCTGGAGGAAACCTCCGAAGCACAGCTTCGATGCACGCTCCTTCACACAGGTCAGAGGTGGGATTCAAACCCCCAACCCCAGAGGCATGAGGCAAATGTGCTAACCACTAAGCCGCCATGCCCCAAGATTAAGTAAACACTCCAATATAATAAACCCCAAAACTCCTTCAGAAGAAGCACTAGTGCTTGTCCTAATCAGAACGTTTAGCTTGACTGAAGAACTCCCAGTACCTTTAGTGTAATGTGGTGTGCAATTCTTGAACGTGCTGTATACAGTCAACTGTCTCTGAATATTACTCAGAATAACCTCCAGGTTCCTAATCAGTCTGGCTTCAAAGCAGCACACTGCAGAGAAACTGCCCTTCTGACCATTATTGAGAAGCTTCATGCTGCTAGATCAGTCTCTCCTGTCCATCCTCATGAGTCTTGGAATTCCTGGCACAGCATGGCATTGGTTTGCTTCTTACCTGGAGGTATGCTCATATCAGGTGACATTGAGGGGATCCACATCTGCTCCATGCAGACTCCACTGGTGTCCCACAAGGATCAGAGCTGGATCCTTTTCGGTTCTACCTCTATATCCGCTCTCTTGGTGAGGTCAGATGCTGCTGCTGAGTTTTTAATACCACTGTTATGCTATTCAGATTCCCTCAGATACTCATGTTTCTGCATGGATCTCAGCATGTCTGGCATCTCATCAGCTGAAACTAAATCCCAGCAAGACTCAGCTGCTGTACATCCCTATAGATGCGTCGTCATGGCAAGATCTTGTCATATCCTTGGTCAACTTTCACCTCTGCATGCAACATTGGGGTAGTCCTGGACAACCTACAAACTGTCCTTCTTGCTTCACATCACTAACATCCACATCCAAGGGGATCTGGACATTTCTATGCATAAAGGCCACTCAGTTGCCTGTTCAGTCTCTTGTCATTTTAAGACTGGACTACAGCAACTCATCTCTGTGCACTATCCAACCCCTGCAACTGATCCAACCCTTTCCAAGTTCTCCTATACCACCATTATGTAGTTGTCAGCATCAGATTTAAAGCACTGATGCTTGCCTAGCAAGCCAAACATGGACGAGTGCCCACCTAACACTTATCATATCCTGCTCTCATTGGATCCACCATCTCTCAGGATGAAAGGAAGACATGCATCAATGCTGTTTTCTGTCCTGGCACCCAGGTGGTTGAATGGACTTCCTCTAACTGCCAAAAAGCTGAGTCACTGGCTGTCATCAAACAGAGGCTGAAGACCTACCTCATCACTACCTCATCACTAAACACTTGAATTAGCACTCTGTTTATCTATTTTATCTGTTAACTATTTGTTTGTCTCTTTTTTTAATCTATTTGTTTACATATATATATATATTTTTAAAAACTTGTCTTTTGTGGTTTCCTTCATGTTGTACGTATCTCCTCCAACATTGTTTTAGCTCAATGCTATCTATTCTCTGTGTAGCTCCATTCTCATTTACTTGACTAATTTTACAATAGATTTATTTATTTATCAATTAATTTTTAATATCTTGCAAGTATTTTTTTGTATTGAACTTTTTAAAATCACATTTATTTATGCAAATGAGGCTTCATCTAATTAAATATGCACCCATTTGCATACATCCATTTGCATGCATAACAAACAAAAAAATCTAATCTTTGGTTGATGTTGGATTAAAATGTTCATTTCACTCACGACACAAGGAGGACCCTCTTCAAATACTTTTACAGAACGGTTTGAAAATATCATTTGTCAGTTGTTGGTCCACTCGATTCATTCCAGCCACAAACCACCGCTGTTCCTCCACTGAAATGGAGATGAGAAAATGGCCACCAGTGTGAAAAAGATGGTCACTTCTATTGCCATGGGGAAGGAAAATGCTCCCTCAGCTCCTCATGGATCAGTTCAACCCATATTAATCTTTTTTCTTAAATTAAAGTTGAAAACCTGACACTGATTTTGACACACACGCACACACACACACACACACACACACACACACACACACACACACACACACACACACACACACATATACATTTAGGTATTAATTTGAACTCTAATGAAAGATATTTCCTGTGGCCTTGTGCCTATGGCCGAATCACAGCCATGCTGCTATTCAGTACAACAGCACGATTGCAAGAGATATTGCTTTTATAAAACAGTTCTATAAAGAAGAAATTAATATTGAGTAACATATCTGACACAATATGGCCAAATGTTGTTGTTTTTTTCCGCTCTGCCAGCAAAAATAGTTCCCAGAGAAGCCACAGTTGGATAGAGTGATGTGTGTTGCAACTCACAGACTGACTGACAGCCCGGTGTGAATGTAGTCATGGTTTCAGTTTAACAAACTATTGCTAGAATTAGAATTTTATGACAGACAAGTGGAGTTATACAAATAGTGAAATGTACCATTGCTGTTATACTAAATATCAGCACTCTTGAAAAGTCGCTTGTCCAATCAAATTAGTGGCCTGGAACTAACTGTTGTATAAAAAGAAGAACTAAAGTTATGCTAGCCCACCTAGACCCTGTTACTACAGAGACACTAATACAGTGGGGGGGAAAAGTATTTGATCCCCTGCTGATTTTGTACGTTTGCCCACTGACAAAGAAATGATCAGCCTATAATTTTAATAGTAGGTGTATTTTAACAGTGAGAGACAGAATAACAACAACAAAAAAATCCAGAAAAACACATTTCAAAAAAAGTTATAAATTGATTTGCATTTTAATGAGGGAAATAAGTATTTCACCCCTTCGACTTAGTTCTTGGTGGCAAAACCCTTGTTGACAATCACAGAGGTCAGTCGTTTCTTGTAGTTGGCCACCAGGTTTGCACACATCTCAGGAGGGATTTTGTCCCCCTCCTCTTTGCAGATCCTCTCCAAATCATTAAGGTCATTTTCAATGCCCTGGCTGAGGGAAGGAGGTTCTCACCCAAGATTTGACGGTACATGGCCCCGTCCATCGTCCCTTTGATGCGGTGCAGTTGTCCTGTCCCCTTAGCAGAAAAACACCCCCAAAGCATAATGTTCCCACCTCCATTTTTGACGGTGGAGGATGGTGTTATGACTTGGGGTCATAGGCAGCATTCCTCCTCTTCCAAACGCGGCGAGTTGAGTTGATGCCAAAGAGATCTGACCACACCTGACCACAACACTTTCACCCAGTTCTCCTCTGAATCATTCAGGCAAACTTCAGACGGGCCTGTACATGTGCTTTCTTGAGCAGGGGGACCTTGCGGGCGCTGCAGGATTTCAGTCCTTCACGGCATAGTGTGTTACCAATTGTTTTCTTGGTGACTATGGTCCCAGCTGCCTTGAGATCATTAACAAGATCCTCCCGTGTAGTTCTGGGCTGATTCCTCACCGTTGTCATGATCATTGAAACTCCACGAGGTGAGATCTTGCATGGAGCCCCAGACCGAGGGAGACTTACATTTTTTTCCATTTGCGAATAATCGCACCAACTGTTGTCATCTTCTCACCAAGCTTCTTGGCGATGGTCTTGTAGCCCATTCCAGCCTTGTGTAGGTCTACAAGCTTGTCCCTGACATCCTTGGACAGCTCTTTGGTCTTGGCCATGGTGGAGAGTTTGGAATCTGATTGATTGTTTGCTTCTGTGGACAGGTGTCTCCCTTTAAGAGAGTGTTCCTAATCTCAGCTCGTTACCTGTGTAAAAGACACCTGGGAGCCAAAAATCTCGCTGACTGATAGGGGATCGAATACTTATTTCCCTCAATAAAATGCAAATCAATTTATAACTTTTTTGAAATGCGTTTTTCTGGATTATTTTGTTGTTATTCTGTCTCTCACTGTTAAAATACACCTACCATTAAAATTATAGACTGATCATTTCTTTGTCAGTGGGCAAACATACAAAATCAGCAGGGGATCAAATACTTTCCCCCCCCACTGTATACACTAATAATCACTAATATATAGTGCTGTGCTGTGCAAAAAAAAAAAAAAAAAAATCTGACTACTGTCAAATTTGCTGTTATAGAATATGAATGGCCAGATTTGGGAATTTAAGAGTGCTATGGAATAATAATTATAATAATATTCAATCTCATTTCATTTATTAATAAATCTATCAGGACCTCTGAAGGAACTATTTCCCCCATTGGCCCTTATCTATCATGGCCCCCTAATAATCTCCATCCCTGAATTGGCTACATCACTCTCCTCTCCTCTCCACCAATAGCTGGTGTGTGGTGGGCGTTCTGGCGCACTATGGCTGCCGTCGCATCATCCAGGTGGATGCTACACACTGGTGGTGGTTGAGGAGATTCCCCCCATACTATGTAAGGCGCTTTGAGTCTCTAGAAAAGCACCATATAAATGTAACTGATTATTATTATTATTATTATTATTTAAGGAAAATGTATGTCTGTAAAAGTTTAAATGAATATTATTTAATATTAATGATTAAAACATAGGGCATTTGTTATTATTACAGTCCTTAGGTAATACACAGCGATGTATGGAATTGTGAGGATAGATTTTATTTTTGATGTCTGGTATTTGGGGTGCTTTGGTCACACTGATTTTTCCCCCCTATGTATCAATGTTACTCAGACAGCTGCCAAAAATCAACCAACATAAGAAGACACCATATAAACCAGTTAACCACCTCTTCCTAATTAATGTGATGCAATGTAGTTAACTATTAAGAAAATTACTATATCACAATATAGTATATTTATAGTATATAATATATTTTGATATATTACAATTCATTTAAAAAATCTACGTAACCACCTCCCATTCTACATAACTCACCATGACCACTTCCTCAACAGATTACTGATGCTTTATCCTGATCGGAACTTTTAGCTTGACATAACGACTCCCAATACATTTAGTGCAACTTGATGTTTTCTCAAATTGCTGGACTTGAAACCTTGATAATAGACATGTTATGTACAAACTGCTAATATATTCATCCAAACTGGGTGGAAAAGTGCGGTCAGTCATTAAAATAGGGAAATAAAAAAAATTAAATGGGGAAATGACATCACCTTGCATTCCCACCACAAAATAAGCCCTGACCATGAGATATAATCTGTAAGATCATCTGTTGATTAAATCCCATGTACAAAAGTGCCACCATATAAAATAGTAATAAGCATAGTCACATGGGTGAGAATTGTACAAGGGATGCTAAAACAAATCCTCAGATTTATAGCAGAATTTTGCAGAAATGAAACAAACAGCAGCAAACTTGTTTTTAAAAATCTTTAATTTTAAATCAAACTCTCTATTAGGCGAGTACATAAATCATTTCTGACACATATATCACCCCATATCAAACGTATGCATGTCCATCGAAGGTTCAGTGTTACTTTAGATAGAGAAAAATAGAGATATGCATATAATTATGCATATAATATCTCAGCATTCACCACGTTTTACACCAGAATGAGTAAATGACATCTTCACTTAACCACCATACCACATTTAGCTTTCTTCTGCTCTGCATTTCATTTACTACGCAGGAGCACAAAGAATAAAAAAACGAATTCAAATTTCCAAACTTCACCATAATGACTCAGTCATAGGAGGTAACTGGTATTTAGGCTTACTTCTACTTCCTTTTTAAAGCCAAAATACTTACAGAAGTACAATGAATTTGGTTGCATGTTTGGACAATTAGGGTGCAAATATAATGAAATTAGCATCTTCTTCCAGTTAAGAAAAAAAAAATTACTGCAGAAATATAAATGTAAAGACTGAGTTATTTGCTTCAGTGACTTAAACTTAACACTCCTTTTCCTTACTCTGATTAGCAATGTTTCTATTGAGTACATTCTTGCAGTGTCCTTTCCCTGACAGCCAGATGGACTTTTCCCTGCAGCGTTCAGACAGAGTTTATTCCATCGTATAACATCAGAACCAAGACCTTGAATCTAAAATGAATCTGTCCAAGACCTTAAATCTAAAATGGACCAGTGAACCTGCAGGACTTGACTGTAGTAAGCACAGTAGTTGAATGGTAGAGTATTGTAAACACATCCCTGTGTAAGTGGGAATAGAAGCAGACTTTTAATCCACCATGACCAAAAATCCAAAAAAACTGTTTTTTTTTTTGTTTTTTTTCCAAAAAAGGAAAGAAGTGGAAGCGTCTTCTTGTTCCTGTGCATCCTCTAGACATCGTAGAAGAGCCGAACCAAATGATACCGAATTCCAAAAGCAATCACGCTCCCAAAAACCTGTGCGAAAGAGTAAAGTGTGAGACAAGAATCTTGTGAGACAAGAATACAACAATTAACCCTTATCAATGGTTAAAATAATAAAACACAATATATTACACAATGTAATAGATAAGAAAACAATATAGAAAAATAATCAACAATGCGCTGATGTGATGCGACCCAGCACAAAGCAGAGTTATTGTTACCACCTTGAAATTGATTATTTTCTAATAATAGCACTTCCCCAAGTGTTTTATTCCTCTTATAGCACAACAATTTGACAACTATTACAATTTATTAATTAAAGAATTACAAGTCATCCATTTATAGTCACACTTGTGAAAAAAATTAGTCCCTGTTATCACTTATGTTATACTGCTATCAACAGTTGTTCTCTCACCAGCCTCTCTTTTTCCTCTCTTAATAACTCTCTTAAGTTAATAAAACAAAAAAAAAAAGCAACTTGTCAAGTTACTAAGAAACTGGAGAGTGCAAACTCCCCTGCCTTGAAGACTCTCCTGTGGTGGAAAACTTAACTGACTGTTACAAATCACTGACAGTTCAAATCCTACTATAAATCTCCTAACAGAAACCTTCACCAAATCAGTGCTTATACATTTTTTTTTTATTGTTAAATAACACATTTTATTTCCTTTATTGACCACCATATATAGTCAGGTCCATAAATATTTGAACATTGAGAAAGTTATTGCTATTTTAGCCGTCAACCACAGTATAGAGGAGTCAAAATTAAATAATCCAAGTGCAGACTTTCAGCTTTAATTAGAAGGTATTTACATCCAAATCCATGGTGTAGGAATTACACCACTTTCTATATGTGGCCCCCCTTTTTTAAGGGACCAAAAGTAATTGACTGCTCAGCTGTTCCATGACCAGGTGTGCGCTATCGGGCAGTGGGCGTGTGTTATTGGGCAGTGGTAGCTCAATGGTTAAGACATTGGGCTACTGATCGGAAGGTCGTGAGTTCAAATCCCACCGCCAAGCCACCACTTTTGGGCCCTTAACCCTCAACTGCTCAGATGTATAAATAAAATTTTAAAAAATATAAGTCGCTCTGGGTAAGGGCGTCTGCCAAATGCCATAAATATAAATGTTATTCCCTCATTATTTCACTTACAAGTAAGCAGATAAAAGGTCTAGAGTTGATTTCAAGTGGATCATTTGCATCTGTTGCTGTCGACTCTCAATATGAAGTCTAAAGAGCTTTGACTACCAGTGAAGCAAGTCATCATCAGGCTGAAAAATCTAAACAAACCCATCACAGAGATGGCAAAATCATTACGGGTGGCCAAATCAACTATTTGGTACATTCTTAAAAAGAAAGAAAGCACTGGTTAGTTCAGGAACACCAAAAGGTAGGCGTATATGTCAAAGTCAACAATAAAGAGAAGGTTTCACAAAAGTAAATACAGAGGGTTTACCACAAGATGTAATCCACTGCTCAGCCTTAAAATAAGAAGACCAGATTCATGGCTGCCAGTGGAACTGGTTCCCCTGTATTTACTGATGATGTGACTGCTGACAAAAGCGGCAGGATGAATTCTGTGTATAGGGCTACATCAGTGGTCACCAACCCTCTTCCTAGAGATCCACCTTCCTGCAGGTTTCATCTCCAACCAAAATCTAACATACCCGTTTTAGCTGATCAAGAACTTCTTAAGGCAATGATTAGATGATCAGGTGGGCACGACTATGGTTGGAGTTAAAGTCTTCAGGAAGGTAAATCTCCAGGAACAGGGTTGGTGATCACTGGGCTACATGATCTACTCAGATTCAGCCAAATGCTTCAAAACTCTCTGGACTGCACTTCATTGTGCAGATAAGCAAACTTCAAAAACAACCCAAGCCTTTTTAAAGGCAAGGAAGTGGAATGTCAAGTCAAGTCAATCACCTGAACTGAAATCAAATCACATGACCTAAATCTAACTGAGCATGCATTTCACTTGCTGAAGACAAAACACCCCAAGAACAAGCAGGAACTGAAGACAACTTCAGAGCCTGGCAAAGCATCACCCAGAAACCCAGCATCTGGTGACATCCATGGGTTCCAGACTTCAGGCAGTCATTAAGTGCAAAAGGATTTGCAACCAAGTATTAAAAATGATAATTTAATTTATGTTAGTTTGTTAAATTACTTTTGGTCCCTTAAAAGGGGGGGGACCACATACAAAAAGTGTTGTAATTCCTACACTGTTCATAGAATTCATTTAAACATCTTCTCACCAATCAGATTCAAGAATTCAACAGTGCTGTAGTATAACCAAAGATAAAGGAGATGAAGGAAAAAACAACTGGACCCTGTGGTGATACAGAGCAATTGGACTTTCACCCTCACCTGTATTAACAGCATAATGGCTGTGAGGTTTCTCTCATGGGTGGGCCCGAGTATCTTCAGCACTAGATTAATCAGAGTCATGTTATTGCACTCAATAAACTCATCATCTCCCTCCTGACCCCTATGCACATCCAGCAGCCATAATGTTTCTGCCACCTGCAGGACAAGAAAAAAAACTGCATCCTCATTTTTAATTCATTTTATTCATGTGTCGTCAACCTGTGTGACAACAGAGCTTTGATGTTGAGTTCATATACAGATGACTGTGTACAGTACTTTACCTTCAGTATGAGCTGTCCTAATTTGCCAAGGTCCTTCTGTTTAAACTTTGAGTAGCTCATCCCGAGTTTTCCACTTTCTGGCTGCAACCTGCACCAAATTCATAAATGCACTCATTTTACTGATCAGTTCAAATAAAAATAAATTTAAATGAAATTAAATTGGGATTTTTTTCTAAAATGCAATAAAAAACAAAAATCTGTGATTTGTCAAGTCTTTAATTAACTGACAAAAGTACAAAGAAAAGATATTCAATATTTTCACTGACCAAGTTAATTGTATTTTGTAAATATAAACAAATTAAAATTTGATGCCTTCAACACACTCAAAATAGTTGGGACGGAGGCAAAATAAGACTGAAACGTTTATAGAATATTCAAGTAACACCATTTTGGAGGATCAGTTTAATTGGTAACAGGGGAAGGTATCAGGATTGGGCATAAAAGGAGCATCCACCAAAAGCTCAGTCTTTGCAAGCAAGGATGGGTCGTGGCTCACCACTTTGTGCCAAACTTTGTGAGAGAATTGTCAGTCAGTTCAAAAAGAACATTGCTCAACGCAAGACTGCAAAGAATTTAGGTCTTTCACCATCTACAGTGCATAATATTAGTATTAGAATTTAGGTCTTTCACCATCTACAGTGCATAATATTGTGAAAAGATTCAGGGAATCCAGAGAAATCTCATTGCGTAAAGGGCGAGGCCGAAAACCACTGTTGAATGTGTGTGACCTTCGAGCCCTCAGGCGGCACTGCCTGAGATATCGTCATGCTACTGTGATAAATATAACCACATGGGCTCGGGAGTACATCGGAAAACCGTTGTGACGTAACACAGTCCGCTGCTGCATCCAGAAATGCAACCCGTAACTCTACTGCGCAAGGAGGAAGCCACACATCAACTCTATGCAGAAACGCTGCCGAGTTCTCTGGGCCTGAGCTTATCTCAGATGAACTGAAAGGCAGTGGAAATGTGTGCTGTGGTCAGATGAGTCCATGTTTCAGCTTGTTTTCGG
Organism: Cranoglanis bouderius; assembly: GCA_023630585.1. NCBI lineage: Eukaryota > Metazoa > Chordata > Actinopteri > Siluriformes > Cranoglanididae > Cranoglanis > Cranoglanis bouderius. Next base: position 8,727,160 of record CM042565.1, on the reverse strand, counting down.
GGAAAAACGGACGAGTACTCTGTGCCAAAGATGAAAAAGACCAACCAGACTGTTATAAGAGAAAGGTGCAAAAGCCAGCATCTGTAATGGTATAGGGGTGCATCAGTGCCCACAGCATGGGTGACTTGCATATGCGTGATGGTACCACTGACACGGAGGCGTATAATGGGATTTTAGAGAGACATATGCTGCCATCAAGGCAACATCTTTTCCCATGAAGTCCATGGTTATTTCAGCAGGACAATGCCAGGCCTCATTCTGCACGTGCTACAACAGCGTGGCTTCATAGACAGAGTGCATGTGCTTGACTGGCCTGCCAGCAGTCCAGATATTTATCCGGCCCTTATGAGCTTAACAATGTAATTAGAACCAAAAAGTACATGATTTGAGCATGTATTTAAGGAATACATTTGGGGTAAAATAAACTTGCATTATGTGTTAACCTTGTATTAACCTAGTTAGTCCAGTGCAAAACTAAGGAAACCAAACATGTCTTTGTTAAGAGACTACATTTGAAGTGAGTGGAAAATTATGTAGATAAAATTTTTTTGCTGAACATTTCCTGTAAAAACAGCTGTGTTTATTCTTGAATAATTAAGATTTGCAGCAAAAACAAATAAAAAAAAAAACACTGCAGTACCTGGGCAGGCGATGTCTAGGACACGGAACTACATGGAAGAGCTGAGGCAAAGAGTAGATAAAGTTTATGACTTGAGGGATGAAGAAGAGCAGCATGGTTTTGCTGAAATGGCCGAGGATCCCAACCACAGCGAACGTCATCCCAGCAAAGTAACAGAACGTGTCCCCTACAAACACAGACGACGGGTACCTAATGGAAAGCAAAAACCCAACAATGTTGAATGTTCCTCTAACTGTTCTATACCACAATAAAATGTATGCAGTTGTATGCAATGATACAGGAGAAGACATCAAACTAACCAGTTGTGGTAGAAGAGAGCCAGTGTGGTGAAAAAGAACGGGATCATGAAGTACAAAGAGAAAACATGGTCATCTCTGTAGTCTCCTGTAATATAAAGTGGATGTTAGTTTATTTGTGTATAATATGTTTAGTACATGAAGGCCAAGAAAGACAAGAGGAACACATCCTGCGGAGGTTTTATTATAGAACAGTCTGAAGATTTTTTTTTAAAAGTGTATGTTTTACCCATTGTAGGAGAGATTGCATATCAACAGATGGTTACATTTTAAATGCTCTTTTTCTCTAATACAATTTGCCAATCTGCTTATTATTAGGCTTAGATTATGTGGCGTATCCATCACAAAATCACAAAATTATCTGTTACTTTAGAAAGGATAATGTATTAGAATGAGCATAGGTCTGTGCCAGTAACTGTGTGGACTTTTGCTTTACATTTACATTGCAAAAAACATACATTTTCAATTTAACTTGTCTTACCTTTCATTCAAACAGAAATTTTCAGAAAACTAATACAAAATCAAATAAACATTACTGATCACTTCTGTTTAACTTTGAAAGGCCATGGGTGCATCTCAATCAGCTCCCTAGCTCCCTGGGTCATGAATCAGTTTTTGTATAAGAGTTTGGGCACTGGTAAGGACCCTAGCTCACTACACATGATACACTACACATGGGACACTGATGACTCAATTTCTGGTGACATGACTACGTACTCACGTTGTAAAACGTCATCACTGGCTTTTATCAACAAGCCATGCGTATCAATCACATGTGTTTGTGTCTTGGTACTTCAAGCAGGATCGTACACTAGTACACTAGTATCATTAAACACTTAAAAGTCATTAGACTCAAACAAACCGTATGTAGAACGTCAAATAAAGTAAAAAAAAATTGCTAACGTACCGTAAGTGATCATTCGAGAGCAAAAACAACGACAACAAGCTACCTACATTAATAGACGGAAGTTGGCTGAGAGTTCGCCCCCCTTTTTTTATTTCCGAGCTGAGTGGCTTTAGAAAATATGAAGTCATTTCCGGTAAGGGAACATAGTGAGCTCCCTGTTTTTTCGCGGTGCATTGTGGGATTTTTTAGGGAGTGAACGTTCCTGGCACACTGGCACTGACTCCCTGATCAGTGCCCTGACTACTGAACTAGGGAGCTGATTGAGATGCACCCGAAGTCTCTTTTACTTTAAGTAATTTGAGAGTGTAGACCTTGGTGAGTGAGGAGGTAGGGAGTGCTCAGTGCTCGCCAAACTGAAGTGCTCTCACATGCAACAGTTTCTCTGCAAACTTCACTACTTACTTCATGAATACCTTTGTGTGTGCAGCAACTTCTGCCTGTTTTTAATGATACTGCTCCGAGTCAGCCACATTTATATACTTTATATACACATTATAATACTCTAAATTCCATCACCAGAACCTGAGACCTGACAATTTTTTTTAAAGGTTCACATAACCTAGGCTAGTTAAGACAATAGGATACTTTTTGTATAGGCTAGGCATCTATGACAATACTGCATGTTCTATATATTTTATAACTATAACTAGGTGCTCAATAGTCAAATTATTTTCCTCTGTCTCTTTATGTCGCAATGACACTACAACAGGTTTTCTATGATATCTTATAGTAGCTATGCTCCTTATATTCTTGATGATGGCATTGCTATAGTTTTACTTCTCACGTTAACAGCTATATTAGTAATGAAACTACTAATTACAGACACACAGAAGTTACTCAGGTATAACCGTGCTTTATAAACAATCCTCATTTTTTTGACGGCTAGTTTGGTTGTTGCAATACAAAGCCAGGGACTCACCATTGAGCTCCAGTACATTGAAGATGATGATAGAGCCGGAGATGAAGAGGGCCTGCCCGGACTCGATGCCATTGATCCCGGCCAGGATGTTGATGGCATTCGTGCAGAAAACGGCCAGCATTCCCATATATACATAATACAGGATACCTGGTAGGACAAGGCAAATGCAAATCCTTACGCTTTCACTGTGAAATGCACAGGTTAATAAACCAGGACAACAAGCATCGTTGCACTTTCAGAATATTAAACAGTGTAGACACACAGGACAGGTTGCGGCAGTTCTATGAGTCATATGATACACACTGAAGACATAGAAGTGTCAGCTAACCCAGGTCGAAGTGCATCCCTAGCAGGGCTCGGAACGGTTTGGGAACCACTATGACGGTGTTGCCGAAGTTGGTGAAGTAGACCATGAGGAGAGGCAGTGAGGCCATAGTGGGCAGCAGCAGCTTGTGTCTCCATCGCAGGTTGAGCACATCGTCAGCAAAGCCGAGGAAGATCATGCAGCAGATGGCTAACAGCGCACCTATCAGCTCCACAAACTTTAGACACACACACACACACACACAAAAAAATCAACAACAGAACTGTAGTTAGTACCAACAATGCTTTAGATTCTGTGAGAACATTTGGTAAGAGGAGTAATAACATAAAAAAAATTAAATAAAAAACAAAAACAAAGGAGTGATTAAGTGTTTGTTAGTCTGGTATCCTCAAGTAACACTGAAAAATGGTTTGACTTTTTTTTTTTAATGTCACTACAAGTCAAACGTATTTGAACACGTGGAGTTTCTTATGTTTTATTACAATTTGCTGCCGAATTCTTAAATCTGATTGGTCAGAAGGTGTTTCTATAACATCAGCTCGGTACAATAGTTCCGGCTGCAAGGCGAATCACAGGTTCATATTAATGCTCTGGTTTTAATATGCATTAATATCATTTCAATGTCAACAGCTAATTCTCAAGGATTTGTACGGAGGATGCTCAACATAAAAATATTTTAAAAAGCATGGTGAAGTTTTGCGGAAAGTGAACAGGACGCTTTTTTTTTTTTGGTCTTATTTACTTCAGGAGAGAGAGGAAAAAAAAAGAGAGGCCGGTGACTGATTATTGCTGCTATAACATTCTTTATAACAGGAATTAACTTGTGTTGTGGACGTTCCGCAACATTAAATGTAACTGTTGATAAAAACTGAGAAAGAACAGACAGGTTCTACCCCAAGGTAGTTGTTGGAAAAGCTCATCCATGAAAAAGACTTAATTATCAAAGGTACAATGCAACTCTGTCTCAGTAATATGTGTATAATACCACCTAAAGCGACATTAATCAGTTATAGCATGGGAGCGGCAGTGGGACATCAAGAACCATCCCTGGACAAAGGGTTACGTGACTGTAATTATCATTCAGAAAGACATCTGTCTAGACAATCCTAACACGTCACCATGTGGGGGTCACACCTGTAACGACATCAGTACTGTGAGAACGGAAAGTGATCACATCAAACGCTACCCTTAATTTACATTTAGAGTGAAACTTCATTTACATTACGTGCAGAAAACCTGGTTTGAAATACAGTATGAAAGGTCTGTGCTGAGATTGTTCGGGGTTCACTTTGACTCCGATGAACCAGAAGTGCTTCATGTACTTTGCCACTGCCATGCTGCAATAAAGTTATTCTTCATTGAGATCTTCGACATCCGCATCTTCTTTTTTTCTTACAACATGCATATGTCGTTCTTTAATAAATAGAAAATTGTTAGAGTTGCCAAATTGCTGTGGTATGGGGGGGGGGGGGAACACTTCAGGGGATGCTGTTATTGGAAAATAATCAACAGTAATACTGGTAATAGTAACTCCTAATTGTGTCGAATCATATAACACCACCCCATCTTGTTTTATTCATTACTTATTCACGATTACTGCCACAGAGCAAACAAAGTAATACAGAATTGCAATTAAATAAGGAAAGCTAAACGTTTGTGGTCACTGCGTACCTGGGAGGGTATAAATCCATTATCTGTAATATTAATATAATGAGAGACCCAGAATTATCTAGTATGCGTGTTAGTGACGAGATGACATCAGATATTTTTAAAACAGTTCAATCGCATCAAAATAAATAAATAAATAAATAAAACATCAAGTGGCACCAGAATATAAATAGCCTAAAACCAAATTGTACAATACCTATTAAGGGCTTTAATTTGTAAATGTCATTTCAGAAAACGTTTAAGGACAACCTGGCTCTTTGTAACACAACGTTTGCAATTAAACATATTGTGCTTCAGCTTATGAATTCAGAAAAGAAGAAATGAGAAACTTTTTAAAAATGAAATAAACAGATTTGTTTTTACGATCGTTTTTTTTTTTCCACCCTCACCTCATTATGAGGGAAACGCTGACACTGCTCTCCCACAAAGCAGCTGAGGAAAGGCACGGGGATGAAGAGGAAAAGGATGATGAGGAAAACCGTGCCACTGATCACGCCTTGAGATTCGGGCCTGAAAGCATAGGAAACTCATTTTTTAAAATGGGTTTACAGGAACGCACTACGTTTGTCAAGGAGGAATCGGTGATACACCTGATATAGTCAGTGTTTTTCTGGTGACGTCCTTTCGCACACACAAGGAACTGGACTTGGTTGCTGCCGTTGAACGCGGTGTGTACCTATTTACAGTCGGGTCCATAAGTATTTGGACAGCGACACAATTTTCGTAATTGTGCCTCTGTACACCACCACAATGGATTGAAGTAATCAAGGTGTGATTGAAGTGTAGACTTTCAGCTTTAATTCAAGCGGTTTAACAAAGATATTGCATTAACTGTTTAGGAATTACAGACTTTTTTTTTTTAACATAGTCCCTCCATTTTCGGTGTTGCTGAGCTCACCAGTGCACTCCTTCTTTTCAAGAATGTACCAAATGATTGATTTGGTCACTCCGAAAGTTTCTGCTATCTCTCTGATAGGTCTGTTTAGTTTTTTCAGCCTAATGATGGCCTCCTTCAGCTGCATCGACACCTCTACGGACAGCACATTGAGAGTTTCCATGAACAGAAGCCGAATGCAAATTCAACGTTTGGAATCAGCTCCAGACCTTTTATCTCCTTCATCTGTCATGAAATAACGAGGAAACAGGCCACACCTGGGCATGAAACTGCTTATCAGTCACTTGTCCAATTACTTTTGAGCCTGTGAAAATGGAGGGATGCTGTAAAAAAAAAAAAAAAAGTCTGTAATTCCTAAACGGTTAATGCAATAATTTTGTTAAACCCTTTGAATTAAAGCTGAAAGTCTACACTTCAATCACACCTCGATTACTTCATTTCAAATCCATCGTGGTGGTGTACAGAGGCACAATTATGAAAATTGTGTCACTGTCCAAATACATACGGACCTGTAAACATTACAACTAGAGATGGACACCGACGGTGTGTTTTACAGGAAATATCTTTAAGTAGCATGAGATGATGTTTTTGCGATAATGTTCACACACAATTTTGATTCTGGATTTGTTTTACAGGAATCCAGATGATTCAGATTCAGATATCTAACGTTCAAACCAAATGTGACGGTGGCGAGGGAAGCAGATAGAGTTACCACTTCACAGCTTCAGGTCCCCAGTTCGATCCTAAACGCCGCTGTGTGGAGTTTCTCATGCTCTCCAATGTGGGTTTCCTTCTGGTACTCTGGTTTCCTCCCACCCCCCAAAAACATGGCAGTAGCTGGTAACTGGTGTGAGTAAGTGTGTGCATGTGTGTGCGCACGTGTGTGTGCATGTGTATGTGCACGTGTGTGTGCATGGTCCCCTGTGATGCCCTGGCGTCCCATCCAAGACGTATTCCCGCCTCATGCCCAGTGCTCCGAGGACAGGCTGTGGATCCGCCATGACCCCAATCAAGATAAAAGCAGTTACTGAATCAAAAGTAATACTGACTCACACTTCATTTTTTGTGGTTTTGTTCAGGTCCTTGCCATATAGTCTGGCAGCTATGAAATGTTCCTTGAAGGCTGGGATGAGCTTCAGTGTTGCAACGCAGCCCAGAACAGACATGCAGCAGTTGATGATGAGGGGAAGGACAGGGACCGGAGACATTTTTGGAAACTCTTATTTACAGTAATGAACCTATGACGGATGGACAGCTGTGAACGCTTCCCTGTCAACTTTCACTGCGATACAGTTAACTCTGTCTATCGCTACACAAATCCAGACTCACAATATTCATGCTGCTTTTCTCCTTTATCTCATTACTGTAGCTCTTATTTGTTCACACGACTCTTCTTTCATGTTGTTTCGCAACTTCTAAGTGCAGGACACACCACACCTCTGACCAATGAATGACAGCTCGAGCTAATTTAGGTAGCTAGCTAAACCTCAGCCCTAATCCTACAGCCCTAGCATTCTTTTTTTTTTTTTTAACAAAAAAACAAAACAAAACCAGCAAACAGTTTTAAATGTAGCGATAAAACATACTTAAAATCATTCAGAAACCGAGAAGCGGCTAAACCTGACAGAAATGTCAGTGTTTCCAGCCGAGCCGCGACACAATCCGAAAACTCCACGTCTACTTCCGTCAACATGAACGCTGCCCAATAGAGATGGCTGAATCCCAAATGAGTACCCTACCCCCTACATGCGCACTACACAGGCCATACGATAAATACATTTTACATCCTAGATAGTGCACTCTATAGACAATAGAGCGCAATTTAGTATTCATCCATTCAGGGTGGTTTAACTTTAACCCATTTCTTGACACTGATGCCCAAATGCGACAGAAAATCAAAGGAAATTGTTCTACATATTATGATTTGAGATGAATTACATTTATTTCGTACAGGGACATCATTGAACATATTTATTATATGTATAATATTTATTTAAAAAAAAAAGTATTACTATTTAATCGCTGTCGGACTTTTTAAGCGTGAACTCACAACCGGAAGTCGAAGAGCTAGGTGATTTGAGGTGCATACAAGTAACTGAAACGTTCGATAAGGTTCACAAATACGTTCACTGTTACTCTCATTGAGGATTGTGGAATATTGTCTCTTTCTGGTTGTCGTGACATTTTAATAACACGGTATTTATAATGCTATTAGAATGGTTTGCACAGTTTCGTACATCAGCACCAAGTGAATTAAACGAAATCAGAATATAAATAACTTTATGTAGCCAAGCACATGTGTATGTAGGAGGAATTTGGCTTGGTACATGCAGGGACAACAGAGAGCAGTAAAAAGTAAAGAGCACCACACACACACACACACACACACACACACACTTTCTATTCACTGACAGGTGCATACAGAAGTAGAAAACCAAACTTACTTATCTACATTCATTGAAGGCTAAAATAATGGATGGGACACTAGTCCATTGCAGGCATTGTACAGTAAAGGAATTGTACATTCCTTTACTGTATGGGTACTCTATTGTATGGGTACTCTACTGTATGGGTAGTATACCAGCAATTACGGCATACTCCTAAGAGCATTTGATTTTTACTACTAAGCTCTGACAGTAATTCAGGTTGTAATTCAAATCATGGGTTTATATCAATGGGCTTCTTCTAATACCTTATCATTTCTATAGCAACAACTCGTTCACAAATTGCAGTTTTATAAGAGGAGTAAAACACCGCGGGATGTGTGGCTACTGGAAAAGAATCAACCTCTCGTTGATACCTGCTTTCCATCTATACCCATCACACCACCCCAGCACTGATTATTTTCCTATTACAGCGCTCCCTGTTATATTGTGTTATATTCCTTACATATCAAAAGCAATTCAATTTGTAACTCACATCACACACTATTCTTTAGGTATCGATTTAATTTTTTTTTTTTTAAATATATATTTTTTAATTTAAATACCTTCAAAACTCCACAATTTGCATGATTTTAGAGTGTGTAAAAAAAAAAAAGAGAGAGCTCAAGAAAAGGCTCGCTCGGAAAAGACTTACACACAGTGTCAGATTCAGGAGTTAACCCAGTATGTGTTTACATATTTGTAAGACCTGACCATGTCCAATACTGACTTTTTACAGGCAGCATCTTGTGTTGTTTCCACTGCAGTTATTGTGCTCTTTAGCCACTTTGCATTTTGCCTTAATGCATTTAATTTTGCATTGGCATTGGAGCCAGGACAGATTTTGTCCGTGCTTTCCCACTGCCTGAGAAACGCACTCACAGAAAGACTGGTGTCTGTAGCTACCCTGAAGGTTTCTGAGAAGACTATTTATTTGATCTGGACTCTACTGACTACACTCCATAATTCACATGTGTCGTCTGATGATGAAATTTTGGCCTAGCCTATTGCTGAATTACAAAACTAACATGAAGATCGGATGTGAGCGCGTACATGTGAGCGAAATGACCACGTATCAGATGTGTTTTGGATTTAGACCCTCATTTGAATGTAGTGTGTGTTGGATGTGAAAAGCGGTTTACACCACAGGTTCCCAATCCTGGTCCTGAAGTGGCCCTGTTCTGCAGATTTGATAGTTTTACCTGCTCACAAAACACTTGAATCAACTAATCAGCTCATTAACAGCCCTTCCAGGTACTCCCGTTTCCTCCCCCAGTCCAAAGACATGCATTGTAGGCTGATTGGCATCTCCAAATTGTGTGAATGTACGTGATTGGGCCTTGCAATGGGGTGGCACCCCATCCAGGGTGTCCCCCGCCCCGTGCCCCGAGTCCCCTGGGATAGGCTCCAGGCTCCCTGTGTAGGATAAGCGGTACAGAAAATGGATGGATGGATGGATAATAGTTTAAGTCTATTACGTAGCTGGAAAACAACTTTGGAAACATGCCTTCCGGTCCGGAATGTTATTTGTATTGGGATTGACCTCTTGTCAGTCATTTTATAGCCACGCCCCCAACACCCTTTCACATCCTCATAAATCATTATGAGAAGTTACATGTTTACAGAGTTGTAACATGGTTTTCAAATAGTTGAATTTCCGAGTGCGCTTAAAAGGGATTTCGTGGCACTCCTTGCTAATGGTAATTTGGGGGCGGAGCTTTGTGTACATGAGCGGAAATGGGGGCGGACTCAGTGAGTAAAAAAATGTTCTAGTTCTTAGTTAATTCTGCTACATATTTATTTAGCATCTGTTTATTTTTTTTCTTTTGTATTTTCATTACTATTTCTCACTTTATGTTTTGTTCAGTTCCTACGTCACTTGCTCTGTTGCTTTGGCAATACAAAATAAAAAATATTTTGTCATGGCAAAAAATAAATAAATAAATAATTTATTCACCTCCACCCATTTAACCGTTAGAGAAATTTATTTTAAAAAAGGTGATGCTCAATTGTACAGGGTAGACCCTCATCTCTCTACAGACCTGCGTCGGATTATGAGCAAATATGCCCTATCCAGTACGGCGAACGCATTGACGGCTCTCTGGGTAGTTATGTGGCTGACCGGCTTGCTGTGATTGGCTGAGCGCTTTAGGGGCGGTGTCCGGTCCTACAGGCTGAGCAGAGCGGAGCAGCAGCACAGAGCACAGTAAACCTCTCAGTCGGTATTCGCGGCTGGTTTCTACCTCCTGCGCACATCTTCGGCTTACCAGAAACAATATCGGCGACTAGCCGCAGAGGCTAGCTGTCAGTGACGCTCCTTATCGCCTCGGTGCTGTCTCTCTGCTGAGGTTTTCTACAAACCGTTCAGTTTGATCGCCGGAGGAAAAAAAACAAAAACAAAAAAAAAACACGGTAATGATGGTCATTTCTATTTGCATTGCCAGTCGTGGTGTTTACGTTTTGCTGTAGCTGAATAAGCTATCCGCGGCTAACTCATACACAGTGCTCATAAACACCGGGACAGGAATTGTGATAGAGAGCTGCACATTTTATTTAATGTATCTTGGTATAAAACAGTTGTGCATGTGTTTTAAAATTGAGATGTGTATCGATGCCAGGCTGCGTTGCCATGCTGCACGAGACACAGTTGGCAACAGTGTTGTTGTAATGTCAGTGTGAACGGTAATGTTAATGTAAGCTAACGCCACAAACACTGTGCTGTCAGGTGTCTCACACACACACACACAAAAAAAAAAAGACAGGAAGAAGAGATGATATTTATTTATAATATATATATATATATATATATATATATATATATATATATATATATATATATATATATATATATTTTTTTTTTTTAGTGAGGTCCACATTGCAGAAATGTGCCGTAGTTAAAATACTGAATATCTAAAATACTGTACATCACTCGCCGTTCTGCTCTTCCGTTCTTCCACAAACTACTGAGTCCAGGATAACTCGTTTCATTTTACTGACTTAAATATTAAATAAATAAGTTACATGATAATGTGCCGTCAATACAGTAGTGTAATAAATGCACTTTATCCTGCTTGTAGTATGTTGTTACAGAATAACGTTACACAATACAGCTTATAAAACGAACAACGAACTAGCAGTAAGTGTTTATAGCGAGCTAATTTAGCTAGCAAACAAACAGAAAAAAAAGGGGGTTTTCTTTCCAGACACCGTCAACTGCTCTCATAAACACAGTTATAGTTTATGGAAAGCTGACCATCACGGCTGTATGTGCTTGTTGAACATCTAATTCCAGATATAGTCCCCCTTTTTTGCTGTTATTACAGCCTCCACTCTTCTGGGAAGACTTTCCACTAGATTTTGGAGTGTAGCTGTGGGGATTTGTGCTCATTCAGCCGTAAGAGCGTTAGTGAGGTCAGGTATAGTGAGAATGTTTGGTGAGGAGGACTGAGGTGCAGTCGGTGTTGCAGTTCATCCCAAAGGTGTTCACTGGGGTTGAGGTGAGAGGTCTGTGCAGGACACTCGAGTTCTTCCACTCCAATCTTGGCACAGCATGTCTTTATGGAGCTGGCTTTCTACACAGGGGTCTTGTCATGGTGGAACAGGTTTGGGCCTCTTAGTTCCAAGGGAAATGTTAAAGCTACAGCATACGAAGACATCCTGTACGATTGTGTGCTTCCAACTTCGTGGCAACAGTTTGGGGGAGAACGGCGTATGGGTGCGATGGTCAGGTGTCCACATACCTTTGGCCTTATAGTGTATCTGTGTGTTCAAGTCCTCCTGCGAGTCGGGGAGTCATAATTACGTCATCAGGTGCGTACAAGTCACTTTGGTCGGCGCATGATGGCGGTGTACCTTCTCATAATTAACTACAAAAAAAATATATAAACAGCAAGGTTTTTAAACTGTACTTCTCGAAAATGAAGAACAAAGAATGCGCGTCAGGTGCGTTTTGCGTTTTTTATGTTTTCAATCAGTTCACGAAGCCACTGCAAACTGTATCGTCCCATATTATATCGTAATTGTACAGTGTTATCGTGTTTTGTGCAGGCGGTTAGCTTGTTTTATTGTCAATCAAAAAGCCTGACAATAACTTGCTGCATAAACCAAACACATAATAACTGAAGTCAGCTTCTTCTTCACACATTGCTGTAGTAGCTATGTCAGAAAGCTAAAATGTTTTTAGGTTTTGTTTTTCCACATAGTAGACTACGTCCTTCCGCCACAGTATCAGGACATCACTATTTCCGTTGAGTTCGATATCTGGCTAGATTGAAGGTTAAAAAAACCCCCACCAAAAAAACCTTCCGAAAGCCGGGCCTCTGTGTCCTCAAAGATAGTTACGGTCGTGTGAAAATCTCTCAGAAACTTCTCCAGATTCATTTATTCTAACACAGTTATGGAGCGACGTAAGAAATGAACCTGCTTGAACCAGTGTTGCCAGATTGGACAGACTTTCCAGAGCTGCAGACAATTAATTTTAATAGCTGATTATTCATGTGAATTAATCGGCTTAAATGTGGCTTATAAAAGGGAACAGCTGTAACAAATGTTGTTTTTTTTTTTTAATTTTTTCTTTCAATAATAAAACAAAACAAAACTGTGAGGAACAACATAGTGACTTGTTACTGGTCTGACTTTCTCCTCTGGTGCTAATCTAATCTTTACTCCCTGTTTACAGTTTATACTGTATCTGTATAAGTATAACTTTACTCACAAACACAACAAATTTATCAAATGAAGATGTTTATGAGATGTTTCTGGATCATTTACTAGGTCATTCTTTACGATGCTTGATGTAACTTCACCTAGCCGAGGAAAAAGTATAGACGTGACAAAATATTGCTCCTATTTCTCTCATGAGTGGTGACTGATGAGGCTGCGGACGCACTAATCAGATTGATACAGACTAAATTTGACATATTTTCAGGTCCCCTTATGGTTTTTTTATGGCATTAATAGTATGTGGTGTCGACTGATAAAGCACAGATCTTGCAGAACTTAAGGATATACAACTATATGGTGAAGCTTTCTGTATGGAAACCTTTATTTAACAATTATGGAAGGAGTCTCCAGTGTCAGCGCTTTGTAATGGTTAGTAAATTTTCCACCACGAGAAAGTCTTCTGATCTGAAGTCTCTGCACTGTTTCAGTTTCTCGGCAACGTGACAAGCAGTGATTTTTGTCTTACTAACTAGTCTGGTGAGAGAGCAACTGCTTATAGCTGCTCGTTTTTGAGGATGTGTCATGACGTTAAACGTAACTGCAAATGGATAAAAAAAAAAATGGATGCAATGTAGCATTCATTAATAAAATTGAAATGTAATTAATGCTGACAATTTGCTGTGGTGTAAGAGGAATAAAACACTTTGGGATGTGCTGTTATTGGAAAATAATCAACTTCTGGGTGGTCACAGTATCTCTGCTTTATGTCACACTGTTATTGATTATATTCCTATAACAGCACATCTCCGAGTCTCTTCTTCCATACATATTAGACATTCACTGAATAATCTGATTATTCAGTGGCCTTAATGATCAAATTATTACCTCTTTATGCTCCATATCGCTTTTTTTTTGTTGTTGCAAGCTTCATTTTGTGCACTCAATCACCCCCTCTCTCCTCTCCACAGGCTCCCACGTTGATGAATCAAACGTTCTAGCCCATGTTGAAAATGGGACCCAAGTGATCAGGGGAGACGATGGACCTTGAGGACGTAAGCTGGCCGATCCTGGTGGCGCTCTTCTGCGTCTCGCTCCTGGTTGTGCTCACATGGCTCCTTCAGTTCTCGCAGGCTTCGCTGAGGTCCAGGAGAGGCGGCAGAGCTGCGCAGAGCAGAGAGACACCGTGGCAGCTGCCCCTGCGTCTCACCCACCACACGCTTACGGGAGGAGTGTGGGGCTTGCTCCTCAGGTACCGGCTGGGCCGAGGTGACTCTGAGGCCGGAGTTAAGGGCCTCCTGTCCTCACTTTTCACGTTCAGGTCGTTCAGAGAGCACTGGCAGCGAGCATGGGTGAGAGCGCTCAACGAGCAAGCCTGCCGGCAAGGGGTGAGTGAGTTCGCGTCGTACCGATCCTCATGACCTGTGCACTGCACGTGTTAGTAGGTGATTGTGTTTGTTTCATGTTAGTAAGAGCAGTGATATGTGAAAAGGATTATTTTCTTCGAGCAGTCAAATGCCGTTGTGTGTTCTGATGTCTCCTTGCGCAGATATTTCCACACGGGAGCAGGTATTTATAGACCTCGTTTCAGCGAGTGTGTAGGTGCGCAGTGTGTGAGGTGGAATTACTCGTTCCAGTGTGTGGGAGTGCGACTGTCAGGAGTGAACGGCAGGTTCATGTGTAATCCCCTCTCCCAGTCTCCACTCTCTCCCTGTTACAGTCTCTGTCTGCATTACATCATGTCTCATGAGGCTAATCTCATTCACCAAGTGGAATATACACAGATGGGTGACAAACTAAAGGACAAATCGACATAATGTATCTTAGTGAGTTGTTTCGCTACCATGAGCTTCCAGAACAGCTTCACATGCCATCGATTTTAGGGATGATTTTAGGGATGAACGTCAAAAAGATATTCCCCTAATCAGTGTATTGATGGTAGTGGTAGTGGTGAGCGCTGACTAACGTCAGTTCACCACGCGTAAGCGTTCAGTTGCGTTGACATTTGGTGACTGTGAAGGCCATAGCCTATGATTTACACCATTTTCATTCTCATCAAACCATTCACTGAGACCTCATGCACCGTGGATGTGGGCGGAGTCAGGATCAGTCAGAAGAACTTTGTATTGATTTGCGGGAGGCCCAATGCGCAAAATACGGCCCCCGGCCTCATTTCGGCCTCGTTTCATTCGAACTCGGAAGAAATAATATTGAAAAAGCCCATATTACATTACTACTCTACATTTTTACACTATATGTAATTCACAGCAGATCCGAAGCGTAGGTGGTTAAAATCAACACCTGCCTGCTGCACTTCATGGAAGTCATACTCGTGTCTGAAAAAGATTCAGAGGCGCGTCAGGTGTTGGCAGTGGTGTAACCAGGAATTGATTTCAGTGGAATGAAGAAATGTAAATGCTTTTTGGGTGGATGCTGACAGTCGTAGGAGTGGTGATGAAACTAACTTGTTATCCTGTCGTTTGAGGCGCAATCTACCGTCGTCCAATTTTGCCATATTAATAACATTGGTATAAAATACCTTTATGACAGTTCCGCTGAAAATGATTCAAATAACATGCTAGTAATAGGAAATATCGCGCCTTATCTTATAAATCATGATCTGCTTTCCTTTTACATTAAACCTAGGTAGGATACTTCATCGACTCTCACCTTGATATCCCAACACATACAGTAGAAATGAAAAATGCATGATTCTAGTTGGTTAATCCTGTTTCTCATGGTAGCAGCTGATAGCCAATAAAATGTCATTATACTCAGGAATGCATTCATAAAACAAACTTTATTAAAGACATTAAATGTTATCATCTACTAGTGTATACAATTAAATAGTTTCTGTTAGCCCTTCTTCTTTTTTTTTTTTTTTTTTTTTTTTTAGAAATATCCTGTTCTAATTTTAGAGCCTTGGTTATTGGTGTTATTGGACACACTTGAAATATTTATAAAGGAAATGTTTATTTCACATTGAAATTAGTTTCTAAGGGCGTTTTCACACCTGGCTTGTTTGGAGCGTTTGTTTCGGAGTTTCGGTGTGTTTTGTAACTAACAAACCAGCAAGCCAACCTGCATAGCAGTGAGTGATGGGAACTGCGTTACATAAAAATCGTGTTTGTTTCGCTAATGGCTCGCAACACGAATTGAAATGCCTCATTGAAATTTGGTCTGACGAACATACTTCTGAACAGCTTTCAAAAAACGCATAAAAACACAGAGGTTTACAAGGTGATTAGCGAGTGTCCCAAGGAGATGGGCTTTAATCACTCTGTTGAACATATAAATTAGATACATTAGAAAGATTACAGGTAAAAAGAAAGCCACAATAAGTTCACGGAGCTGCTGTCTATCCATCTGGATGGATGACCGCTATGAGCATTACCACGGAACAAACACTCTGACCAGTGAGAGGACATTTTACTCACATGTGACTTGTATAAACACATTTTGGTGCGCTTTGAAATGTTGCCTTGTGAAAGCGAACCAAGGAGAAAGTGCAAAGTGCAACATTGCAACAATTTACAACTATTTGTTTCGGAACAAAGAACAGATCTACGGGTCTGAAAACGCCCTAAGACAGATTTGAATAGACAGTATTTTTTTTTTTTTTTCAGACTGCACGTACACATGTCTGGAAAGATTACTCCATATTTGACCTTCTATAAAATGACCAGTAGAAATGACCGAGGTTATTATTTATCCCATCTGAATGGGCATGTGGGTAAAAAATTCTATTATATCCTGTGGGAAAAGAGTTTTTGAGCCTTTTCTGTATGGAGTACTGTAGGAAGCGCTCGTTTGTGTTGACCCCCATTGAAAATATAGACGATGTTCAAAAGGATCCTGTTATCGGTATAGCATAGACGTAGCCTACATACATATTATGTTGCATGTCCGGCAACATTTCTTAACATACGTATGTCCAGAAATCTGATCCTATCCAAATAATACTTGGGTCACTGCATTATTACATATGTGTAATTTTATAGTGTTTGAGCCATTAGTCTTCAAAAGTATTAGAAAACAGTAAAAGAAGAAATCTACACTATTTACAACATTTACATGGATTCTAGTGTCTGTGTTTATACTTTGGAAAAAGACCAGGTAATGTTTTTCCAACAGTTCTTCAGTCTTCAGTTGTGCAGTTTCAGCGAGCCTGTACACACTGTAGCCTCACATTCCTGTTCTTGCCTGGCAGGAGGGGAACCTGATGTGGTCTTGTGCTGTTGTGGCTCATCCACCTCAAGGTTTGACGTGTCGTGCGTTCTGAGATGCTTTTCTGCTCACCACGGTTGTAAAGAGTGGTTATTTGAGTTGCATTTTCGGCAGCAGAACTGCTCCTCACCAGACGCTTTTGTTTTTTGCAGCGTTCCGTGTAGAGACTGCTCTGTGTGAAAATCTCAGGACATCAGCACTTTCTGAAATACTAAAACAAACCCGCCTGGCTCCAACAACCTTGCCACGAACCAACAACCATGAATGGCTATATATAGGTGTGTGTGTGTATATATGTATATATATATATATGTATACATGTGTATATATATATATATATATATATATATATATATATATATATATATATGTATATATGTATATGTATACATGTGTATATATATATATATATATATATATATATGTATATATATGTATATATATGTATATATGTATATATATATATATATATATGTATATATGTATATATGTATATATGTATATATATATGTATGTATATATGTATATATGTATATATGTATATATGTATGTATATATATATGTATATATGTGTATATATATATATATATATATATATATATATATATATACACATATATACATATATATATACATACATATATACATATATATGTGTATATATGTATATATGTATATATATATATATATATATATGTATATATGTATATATATGTATATATGTGTATATGTATATATATATATATATATATATATATATATATATATGTGTGTGTGTGTGTGTATATATATATATGTGTGTGTGTGTGTGTGTGTGTGTGTGTGTGTGTGTGCATATGTGGCTATGTATATATGCACACATATACTTTCACACACACTACAGTGTGCACATGTTCTTTACAGATTTCATGGTCACTCATATTTCACTGATTTTGGTTTAATTTGTCATAGTAATCACACAGCTAGTACCTCACAGATGTACACGCCACGTGTGTTCAATTTTAAGGTCACAGCCACTGTAAACAGACTGTGACGTCTGACTCCTTCATCCAAATTGGGAACCTCTGCTGTTTCCACATGCAGCTCCAAGATCATACAGAAGACACTTGAGATCTGATCTGCCACCAGCTCGTCTTTTGTGATTCATGACCTTCATGAGTACGCAGAATGCATTTGTCACTGATCTCAGTTCAGTGTAAAAGGGCCATTTGTAGCAGCACTGAGCCCATGCTATTGACTGGTCAATAGTGTATGAGGTGGTTGGCGTGTACAAAGGTCTCCTTTCCTATATTTAACTCTGTCTCACTTTGATCTGTGCGGGTATCAAAGCTCAGCGCTACAGACTGCTCTGTGGGCACAGAATGACAGAGTGAGTGATGTTCTCTCCCCTCACTCCTGGACCTTCTCTGTTTGATGAAGAGATTGATGAACTTCTCTATTTGATGAACTTTTCTGTGCTGCTGGTTGATTAATCCAGTGTCATGTTACATGTTTATACTGTATATTGTGCTCCATAAAAGATTTGCTGATATTGGGTTTTGTTTCACGTCCTTGCCAGTAAAAATATATATTATTTAAAAAAAAAAAAAAAAAAGCCAAAATCTGGAGCCAAATTACAGAAAAGGTGAATTTGGTGTGAATTAAGAGAGAAAAATGTCTACTTTACCCAGGTGATCGTGGGCATCAAACATATTACACAGAGATACTGCAATCTCAGTAATCTTTCGCACACTAATGCACCCTCTTATGCTGTGCTGTAAGAGCAGGAAGGTATGTGTTAAACGAATGCGATGATGGTGCGCAGCACAAAAGGGAGTGTACGGCACACTGCAGCTTGAGACATACCAGATGAGTCACTTAGTGCTGGCTCTAATAATTAAAAATATAAAGAAGATACATTTTCATTCATCCATTATTCTTAAGTAACCACTCTATTCTGGTCAGGGTTGCGGTGGATCTGGAGACTATCCCGGGCGTTGGGAATACATCACTAATCCATTTCCAGGAACCATGCACACATGCATTCACACACTCTTTGACACCTAGGGGCCATGTAGTGTAACCAGTCCACTTACCAGCATTTTTCAGGGTCTGGAAGTAAACCAGAGAATACAGATGATACCCACACGGACATAAGGAGAACATGCACAGGAACTCCATGCAGCTCAGAATCGAACCGGCAACTCTGTAGCTGTGAGGTAGCGACTGCACCACTGTGTCACTCAACATAGATCTAACAGGTATAACTAAAAGTGCCAACCAAGAAATGAATCATTAATAGGAATCACAAAATAGGAATCACTAAGCACATCACAAACATTTCAATATAAATAGAGTTTCAGAGTGGTGGTTTCCTTTAAGGACATTGTACTTGACTTCTGCGTTGGAATGTTGCTTGGAATTAAGTAGGTCTTGGTGAATAGTGGGTTAAAACTACATTCATAAAGGGTTTATGTGATGGCCGAGTTTAAAAGGGATAAAAACGAGCCCCAAAGCTTTTCCCTCCAAGCTCTCCTCCACAGGGGAGAAAGCGGACACTTTGTAGTGCCCAAACCCCGTTTAATATTTTACATGCTTTAGTTGGTATTAGGTGGGTCAGGGAAAGCCTTTCTCATGTCTGGTGTTATGATTAGGATCAGCATGACGATACTCGTGTGATCATGTTCATTGATAAACAGAAAATGCTTTTTGAACTATGAAGGGAATGTTTGTATGTCGTGCGTTTATCTGCTTATCTGCGTGCATCAGACCCCGCTTCAGCTCATTTGAATGCAGTCTGCTTTCCTCAGCAGCGAAACTGTCATGAAATATGAGGTGAAGAGAACATTACTCAAAATGTCACCCTGCGCGGCATTCCTGCGCCGAGGCCGACAGTTGTGCCAGTTCAGCAACCTGGTTATTTTATCTGGCTGTCAAAGGGGACGTATTGGTGGTTATGCAATCCTCATGTCCTCTTAACTTGTTTGTCCACTGTTGGTGGGATTTTCCGCAAAAGGGCGGAATCCAGCAAAATGCAATTTACAAGATCGTGTTTAATTTAAGTGAGGGACTGGAGCCAAGTGCCGAAACAGCACGTAGAGTTTTCATTCTGTCAATAGCTGTGAAAGATTGTGCAGAGAGTAATGTACTGAGCTATTGTGGAGTCAGGGTTTTTCTTAATGACTTTTCCTTTGAGAGAGAAGAGTCTATCTTGTGCCTTAGCAGGTCTGAAAGCATTTCACATGTAAACTCTAGCCTTCTGTGATTGTGTTTCAGTATTCACAAGGGAGGTCAATGTTGCCCCATTATGTAAATTTGGCACAGTAAAATGGCTGCGAAAAGCCTTTTGGCTTTTGCGACATTGGCGATATAGATATAGGAAAATATATATCAACAGACAGGGGGTGGCTTAGTGGTTAGCACGTTTGCCTCGCACCTCCGGGGTTGGGGGTCCGAACCCCGCCTCCGCCCTATGTGCGCGGAGTTTGCATGTTTTCCCTGTGCTTCAGGGGTTTCCTCTGGGTACTCCAGTCCAAAGACATGCATTGTAGGCTGATTGGCATTACCAAATTGTCTGTAGTGTGTGAATGGGTGTGTGAATTTGTGTGTGATTGTGCCCTGCAATTGGTTGGCACCCTGTCCAGGGTGTTCCCCCATAGAGTGCCCCCATCCTTCCCTAGGATAGGCTCCAGACTCCTCCACAACCCCGTGTAGGGTAAATGCTATGGACAATAGATGGATGGATCTATCAGTAGACAGAGTCCTAGGATATGTATCGCCATGTTGAACAGCCCTACATTAATGTATATGCTTTGGGCTGGGCAAAGTAGATTTCACGAATCTTTGCATTCATGAAGGTGTCAAAGCAACTTTATGTAATTCTGACCGTTGTAGCAAGGGGTGCTAAGGGCGGAGTGTAGTTTCTTGCTGTCAACTGTCATGGCAGACTAGGAGTACAATGAGTCTCTTGTAGCGCTGGTTCGTTCATATAAACGTTTATATGATATGCCAACGGGTCTGTCCTTCAATCATACAGCAATTGAAAATGCCCAACAAGAAATGGCATTTTCTCGTCAAGAATAAATGGAAACGGCTTCGGGACAGATTTGTCCAATCCAAGGAAAGGAAAAAGTAGCAAGGATACTGCAAGTGGCTGTATGGCTTTTCTGCCTAGTCCAACTTTCATGATTCGGTATTGTTACTTGAAAAGTTTTAAAGACAATCTCTGTTGACCTTTATAACCTTTTCAGAATGCATGTTGAAATGCAGGTACATGCATTAGCAAAGTTTTGGACGTGTTGTCATTTGAGTTCATTTAGATATGCATATGTTTCGGCCCTAACAGCGACCCTGCTGCACTCTGCAAAACCTTTCATTTTAAATACACTATATGGCCAAAAGTATACGAACACTTAACCATCACCATCATATGTGCTTGTTGAACATCCCATTCCAGCATGGAATGTTTTTTTTTTTGGATGTTTGTCCTCTTCTTTGCTGCTATAACAGGCTCCACTCTTCTGGGAAGGCTTTACGCTATATATTTGGGTTGTGGCTGTGGAGAATCACTTATTCATCCACAAAAGCATTAGTGAGGTCGGGTATTGATGTCGGGCAAGGAGGCCCGGTGTGTTGGCATTCCAATTCATCCCAAAGGTGTTCAGTGGGGTTGAGGTCAGGGCTCTGTGCAGGCCACTCAAGTTTTTCCACTCCAAACTTGGTAAACCATGTCTTCATGGAGCTCATTTTGGCATTGTCATGCTGGAACAGGTTTGGTTCTGTTAGTTCCAGTGAAGGAAAATCGTAATGCTACAGCATACAGAGACATTCCAGACAATTCTGTGCTTCCAACGTTGTGGCAGCAGTTTTGGGAAGGCTCATGTATGGGTGTGATGGTCAGGTGTCCACATACCTCTGGCTGTATAGTGTATTTCTCTTATCTCATACAGTCCGTGTTCCTCCTAAGACCCTTTTTGCCAAATGGTAGTATTACCATAATGAAATTTTCCCCTGCCTCTCACCGCTGTCCCAAAAAGAATCCATCAGTCGTCAAATGATCTTGCAAATTGAGCATGTCTGCTCAGCTGTTCTGAATAATACCTGCAGGGTTGGAAGTGGATTTTAACAATGATTAGCCAAATCCATCAGGTTTCAATTGAAGATGTAGCTGGTTAAAAAAAGGACGATAAAATAACATGTTCGCTCTTAATGATTTTGAGGATTTCCTGCTTTTACCTTTAAAGGGTTTTTGACCTTTTCCACCTCTTATGTATGGTTGAATCTGCTCTCACAGTGTCCATTAAGCTAAATGTTGGTCATACTATAAGTTGGACAGGCCCTTAGAGATTTTTCATTCCCCATCGCTTGCAAAATGAGGTTTAAAGTAGAGGTTCCCATTTTGGGAGCTTTGACCTACAATCTGTATCCTGATATCATATAAAAGACACTAGATTGAGGTTTGCCTTCAGGAGCAGCATATACACATTGAAGTGAATTTTTATTTTTTTTATTTTGGCCCATTATATAAGTTCAAGAATTTCTTTCCTTACAAGAATGCTATAGGTTTTTTGAATCTCTTTCAACTGTGTCTGTTGTATATGTGCGATCACCATAGGTGGATAATAAAAGTGGAAAGAAAATATATTTTATTTATTCATATTAATAATTTTCACTAAAACAAACAGGCTTGTAAATGTAAATGTTGATCACTGGTTGAAATATGCATCTATACAAGTGAAATTTATAACTACTACTTCTTTACTCCAATGGTAAAGGACTTCGTATGAGACGGATGAGAGAAAGTCTTACCAAAGCTGCCCTTATTTTACAACTTTCCAACACTGGATAATAGTAGTAAATAGTAGTAGTAAAATAGTAAAAGTCATTCCAGTTTGACTGAAGGATTCATGAAGTCAATCTACAAAAATATGTTTTGTGTAAATGTTTATTGACTGCTCTTAGTCGTCCATTTTCCAAACAGAGAAACGTCTTGAACTTCCTGCTAGTGGTAATCGCTCCTACATTACAGATGCAGTAAATGGAGATTATGTTGAGGGGAGGAAAAAAAAAACCGCTGGGTCATTCATTTCATATCCATTATTATAGGCAGGATTGTACAGTCGGAAGAAGTCATGCTGAAAAGTGCTTCCTTATCATATTTATTCTGTTTATCCTGACTCTACTATAACACTTTTACATTATTATCACAGTGGATAATTAATTTTGCTGGTTCAAATCTCAATCCTTTGTTTGTTACTGAAAATGGCGTCCTGTATGTGTGTATATAGACGTTTATCCATTCATCCATCCATTTTTCCATACCGCTTGTCCTACACAGGGTTGCGGGGGAGCCTGGAGCCTATCCCGGGGAACTTGGGGCACAGGGCGAGGGACACCCTGGACGGGGTGCCAACCCATCGCAGGGCACAATCACACACATTTCACACACCACGGACAATCTGAAAATGCCAATCAGCCTACAACACATGTTTTCGGACTGGGGAAGGAAACTGGAGTACCCAGAGGAAACCCCCGAAGCACAGGGAGAACATGCAGACTCAAAAACATGCGCACACAGGGCGGAGGTGGGATTCGAGCCCCCAACCCTGAAGGTGCGAGGCAAACATACTAACCACTAAGCCACTGTGCCCCCCATAGACGTTCATATTTTTGAATAGGTCAGACGATTTAAAGCTTTATTTACGAATATAATATTTAGCCAATTACCATCTTGAATTAATACTACATTCAACTAAAGGTTGTAACTCCGACTAAGATAATGCTCCCTCAACTTCATACTCGGGAACTTGGGATGGTCTCCCAAGTGGTTCAGCAAGTGATGTCAAATCAACATGGCCCCTCATACAGACATATTAGCTTATTAAATCTGTAACACTGACTGATTTGAGGAGGTAAATCTACATCACTCATCACAGTTAGCTGACCAGCAAACATGGAGGCGTTTCATGTTTTTTTCTCCACTTTATAAGCTCAAACGCACAGAAGTTGAAATCGATGTAATTCCGAGTTAAATTGAATGCAGCATAAAAAAAGAAACTCTTATTTAATATAAACAAAATGCTAAATGACGTTAATTGAACCAAAATGAATAGATCTGGTGTGTTTTTGTTTTTTTTCCCTTTCTTTTAACATGAAATTATAGTTTCCAAAACATTGGATGACCTCCAAGCGTGTTTAAACAGCCCAACTGCCAAAAACGTTCAAAAAACTGCCAAAAGCTATCTGCTCATGCTGATTCACATTTAGAAATTACATGTTGAAACTAAACCCCTTGGCGTATGTTTTAGTACATGGGGACTAAATCTTAAACATAACAATCAGCATGAGGACTTCATTGATAACAGCACACAACAGCAACCAACAAACATAGCTGAATAAAATCTTCTGTGACTATTGAAAAGTACAAAAAAACATGTACCCATAATTGGGGTTCCAGTGTGCACATCTGCGATTATCAACATTATTTACATTATTGAATACGTTTTCGTTATTACTTACACTACTTACTACACTGTAATACTATATATTGATTTTGATTATTTACATTTTCCAGGCTGTTTAAAATGATCTGCTCAATTAGTCAATAAGGAAATGGACTGTAAAGTTTGCACGATCAGATTGTAAAATGTTGTCTGATTCATTTGTACACAGTTTTGACGTATCAGGGCCACCGTGTTGTATTACAGCACCTTGTAGTGATGAGTGAATTGGCATTATGTGCTGTCAAGTGTTCTTCTTCTGTAACAAGTATTAGCAAGTATTTTTTTTTGTTTTTTGTTTTACCAATGTATTTGCTGCCAAGACAGTGGTACAGGCATTTGCGCGTTCACGTTTTGTTTCCCCACTTTTTATCCAGTGCCAAGACACCAGTCTCCAAGCACTTACTGTGCAACTGAGATGAATAGCTACTCTAGGCTAATCCACACAGTGCTTTCTGTCTCAGTGGAAACCCTAATACATTTGCAATTAAATCCACCTGACCGGAAAAATCGTGCTACAGGGACTGCTCTTTGTGCGTGTTTGTGTGTAATGAGGGAAAGTTATAGCTTACACTAAGTCAAGCCTTGCCACCTGTCGGCATAGCTAGAAGAAAACCGACACCCCGCTTCTGTCCCCACCCACGGTGACCACCTTTTCAAAACGGAACGCTATAAAGCAACCTGTCTTTTTCATCTTTCCTTTCCTGACATTCAGACTTATTCATTCTTGCAAGGGCTTAATATGGACCTGTTCATCCGGTTAGGGATATTAGCTGGACAAACACTGTAATCATTAGCACTGAAGCACTGCCATTTGCAAGACGCAGTTCTAGCTTAAATGGATTTGATCTAGAAAACCAAATAATTCCTGACAGTTGATATTTGTTAGAAATTAGTGAATGGGCATAGAGAAAAAGAGAAAGTAGTCACGTCTTCAGACGAATGTCGACTCTCATGATGCCCTCAGATTTGTACACACAATGTGAGTGAAGGAGTGACAGCCAGATGGGGTGAAGAGGTCACAGATGTGTGTGTGTGTGTGTGTGTGTGTGTGTGTGTGTGTGTGTGTGTGTGTGTGTGTGTGTGTGTGTGTGTGTGTGTGTGTGTGTGTGTGTGTGTGTTTAAGAGGAATTTGCCTGTGGTGGGTAGTTGGTAGATTTGGATACACAGCACAAGCAGCGCTGCCTTACAGAGCAAATGCACTTCCACATCCACCCTCAATAATCCCTGTAGTGGCAATAAGTAGAAATTATAGGCCCACTTCTTTAAAAATTCAGTGTATTAATGTAAATAACGTTCTAACTTTTTTGGATTAAGATTTCAATTAAGATTAGTAAGACTTAAGATCTTGATCTTAATAAATCAATGCAAAACACCCAACATCTGTTCAATCTGATCAAGCATCTGAGGATGTGCTGCACAAACAAGCCCGATCCATGGAGGCCCCACCTCGCAACTTACAGGACTTAAAGGATCTGCTGCTAATGTCTTGGTGCCGGATACCACAGCACACCTTCAGACGTCTTGTGGAGTCCATGCCCCGACGGGTCAGAGCTGTTTTGGTGGCACAAGGGGGACCTACACAATATTAGGCAGGTGGTTTTTATGTTACGGCTGAAAGGTGTATAATATTCATGCTAGATTTTGCAGTGTTTCTAACTAGAAACTATGACCGTTCCAGTGAATTGTTGCCAATAAACCTCCACAACCAGATCAGTTATTTCATCAGTTCTTATTGATTGTTGTGAACTTGATACAATAAGGTGTTCTTTAAAAAAAACAAAAACATTATTTAATATATGCAGTTATTATTTTGTTAACATGACCTACGGTGTATAAATGTTGAACTTTATGGTTTGTTAATGTTATGTAATGTAGCAAGTAATGTTGAATTGTGATCCAGAAGGTTAATTGTCTATAACAGCAGGTCTGGCTGTAGTTCTGGCTACAAAGTAAATCACAGGTTTATATTATTGCGCTCATACTCATACGTTATCATTTCTGTAGTAGCAACTTACACAGGGACTTTTATGACAGACAATTCACCTTAACTTTAAAAAAAAAAAAAAAAAAAGATAGTAATCATTGATATGGTAAAGTTTTCTGTGAGGAGATGCTTATTTAGCATTTTTGTAAGGAGTCTTCAGTGTCAGAGCTTTGTCACAGGTGAAGATTTAACTTCGGGACAGAAGAATTACTAAATTTTCCCCTTAGGGATCAATAAAGTACTCTCTATCCATCTATTTGTGGTTTCTCAGTTACATGACAAGCTGCATTTTTTTTTTGTCTTATTAAATTCAAGAGAGAGAAAAAACAGACTGGTGAGGGAAAGATTGTTATAGCTGTTATTTCATAAGCAATAACAGGAACGAACTTGTTTTACGCTAGCTCCACAACATTAAATCGAACTATGGATAGAAAGCACAACGTGTCCCTTTTTTTTAAAAATGCATTATGTAATTATTGGAAAATTGCTGTGTTATAAGAGGAATATAATCATATCCAGATGTACTGTTATTGGAAAATAATCTACTTCAGGGTGGTACAAGTAACATCGCTTTGCATCAGGCCACATCACACCAGTGCAACCGTTGATTATTTTCCTATAACAGCATGCCATGTTGTGTTTTATTCCTTACTATCGTCACAGTGTTTGGCAGACATTCCACTAGAGGTTGACCAATTGATTGATTTTGCCAGTTAATCGGCACCGATAAACGGTTGCTGGAACTATCAGTTATCGTCAAAAATCCACACTGATTTTTCCGTTTTTTCCGGTTGCGTCTGTTGCGGGAGCGACTGAGAAGGGTCTGCTGTCATTATACAGTACAAGAGCGGCCTCTAGAGCCGAAACTATCACTGGCAAATTTTGTCGCGTTATTTGAAGTGTTTTTTGATTCATTTTGGACGTCTCTATATTTATTTGTTATTTGGAGTGTTTACTTTTTGGAGTGTTTACTTTTTGGATGTATATCTTTTATTTACTTTAATATTAATTAATAGTTATTCATATTTATATATTTATTTCATTTTAAGAAGTACAGTACATTTTCGTGGTACAATCAGTACTGTTTATTTTTGTAATAAAGTTCAGCAATGTTTTATTTTGAGTGTTATGTTTTCAGTCAGTATCGGTTGTTTAATCGGTTATTGGCAGGTACTGCCCAACTTAGTTATCGGTATCGGTCGACCGCTACATTCCACAATATTAAACGTAACTATAAATGGATCATTCTTTAATTAATAATAAAAAAATCTAAGTATTTAAGGTACGCTAAGTGAGGAATAAAACATGACACAGCGTGCTGGAAAATAAGCAACAACAAGGTGGTAAGAATGATATGATACTCTGTGATTGATCATTTTCAACGAATAAATCATGCCTCATTACTACTTGGAACGCCTTAAGGTAAAGGGTTGCCATGGTATTTTTACAGTTAGGGACAATGTTTTACCCATTTCCTTATGTAAATATGGTCTTAAAGTGCCACTACAAGACTCTTTTTGAGTCAACAAATAACTGGAGTGTGGAGTGCATGACAGTAAAAAAAAAAAAAAAAAAAAAAAAAATTAATTGTAAACTCTAAACAAACTAGTGAACAAAAAGTTCATTTGTAGTGAATCATAAAAAGGTAATGCACCACAAATGATTACACTAGCATTGCAGAAATTACTGACGTTCTTAATATCCTATTAGAAGATCCATATCGTTCTAAATAAATTATTTCCTAGAGTCTGATGCTTTGTGTGACAGTCATAATGAAATAGTCTGTATACATGCACTTTAAGAGATGACAGAGGTGCATTGCGGGCCTTGTGACAGAGGTGCAACTGTGGTTCTTTTGGTATGAAGCACATGGTCATTAAGAGGCTTTCACGCTCCTCTTATTCACACACACACACACACAAATACATGCACAAACACATGCACACACGGTCTCTCCCAGTAATCTAGGGATTTGGCAGAAGGGATCAACGCAGCTGGTTATGTGTTACTATGTCAGCAGAAGGACATCCTTATGAGTGCTGATAAGCATGCATACACTAACACAATACACAAGCACCCATCTAATATAAAAAAAAAAACTGTCTTATACACACATTTACTTTGCCAAAAACATTCCAAATTTCTTTTTATGTGATTTGGAGTAAATTGTGATATTAAAACTTATGATGTGCTCTTCCGATGTTACAAAACCACATCAGTTAGCAATTGGACAGTGGGTCTTCTTTATCTCTCCCCAGATCAGATACAGATCATATTCATTGTGCAGTACTTATCAGAGTTAGAGATTGAACTATATGAAAAAAAATTATTTTAAAATACTGTTATACTTTTCCTGATTCTGAGAGCAGATTGTATGAGATTTATTTTTTTATTTTTTTATTTTTTACCAGTAGGCTGTTATACATTTGTATATTGTATACTGTATATCCGGCATTTCATATACCTGTGAAATTTAATGAATAGGTGGAAGTACATAAGGCTTGAAGACACTAAAAGCCCCAATTTTAGAGCTGCAACAATTAGTCTGAATAATCATTGTTGATTATGAAACATCACTGACGTGGACGTTGATTTCTTACCCAATGTGACTGCTTCATAACAGCAAACCATAAACCCCTGAGGAGCTGTGCGAGGAAATCACTTCTTTGACTCGTCAATCTATAATCATCCGTCTTGACTTTTATTTTGTAATCACCCAACATGCAAACATTGATACATTTTGACATAAGTTCAGATGATGGCTTGAGGTTGTTATTGAAAAACATTTGGAATCAGTATTACCTGAGAAGAATGTAATACCATGAGTGAGGCTGCTGGGGATTCGTGCTGATACTAGTTTATCACACAGTGCTGTTCAAGATGTTTTAAGGCCCATCACTGTTTAGGTAGGTTTAAAGAACACAAAAACAGATCAACGGATTACACTTGGTGGAAAAACACGAGTGCGAGAGCAGACATCCATCCATCCATCCATCCATCCATCCATCCATCCATTTTCTGCTTATCCTACACAGGGTCGCAGGGAGCCTGGAGCCAATCCCAGGGAACTCGGGGCACAAGGCGAGGGACACCCTGGACAGGGTGCCAACCCATCACAGGGCACAAACATGCACACATTCACACACTACGAATAATTTGGAAATGCCAGTCAGCCTACAATGCATGTCTTTGGACTGGTGGAGGAAACCCCCAAAGCATGGGGAGAACATGCAAACTCTGCGCACACAGGGCGGAGACAGCAATCGAATCCCCAGCCTCAGTGGTGCAAGGCAAACGTGCTAACACACTTGGTTCGAATACTCATTTGGGAATAGGGCTCAGAATCGAAGGTTCGTGTTCACATAGAAGAATTTCTTCCCAACCATGGCTTGATTTCCCAATTTCATGCTCCACTTTAAAGCGAATCCCAGATCTCTGTTTTCAAGAGAACCAAAGATTGGATCTCTGGACCGCTCCCTGGCTCGAAAACAGCGTTCACACTTCACCAATAGTACCAAACCCGGGACTCAAAAGGCCATGAGTCTGGAAAAAATGCAAAGGTGAAAACAACCTAAATGTCACAAGCAGGTCTTTCCTCAGGTGAAGAGACAGAGACTGATATGGCTGATGCTTATAATCAAAGTGATAACTCATTTTCAATTGTAAACTTGTAATTCCTTAAAAATTTGTCTGTGATGTTTGGTAATACGCAGATCACATTATAAATGTAGGTAAGCGGCACGTCTGTCAGTGGAATTGGAATCTTAAATCTTAAAATGTTTACTTGTTATATGAAAATATGTATTTTTCAGAGCCACGTATTAAGGAAAATGCCAAAATCTGATCATGTGAAGGGTTTTCCCCAAGCCACCACACATGCATTTCCACACGTGTTCATGGAGGTACTATCTTTAGTGTAAAAATCCTTGAGAAACCAAAAAAATGCTTTTTTTTTTTTTTTTTTTTTTTTTTAAATCAGAACGTGTGGGCTTTGAAAAGGTTTTGATATGTCACGTTCAGCATAATTCATAACTGCTTCTTCCTTCACCTCGTCCACATTTCTGCTATCGCTCTGTCTGTACCTGGGCCAAAAGGATTAGATCTAACTAGCTCAGACTCTGAGCTCAGTAGATGACAAAGGGTGACCACGATGAAGTGCAGATACACACAGGTGCGATAAAGATGTAGAAGTTGTATTGTGCAGAGTGGGCATTTTATTAAAAATACCTGATAATGATTTTTGTCATTATTGTTACCTCCATATCATGCACTCCAGTTAGCCGGACCACAGGTTATCCAATACAGTAAAGCGCAGACTGTTCCTTTTGCCATAACCAACCACATATTTCTTTGTTTACAGGAGTCTCTTTTGTTTTTTTCCTCCATCATTTGTTCTCAGTTCATCTATCTGACAAGGTCCAAGTCTATAAAGTGTCAGCCAGGTGAGACATGTTTGGGGCATTCTGCACTGCACTGCTCATTTTATATCGTGGCCAAGTTAACAATGAGCATTCACTCGGCAGTTTGTTACCGGCAACTAAAAAAAAAAAAATCTAAAGTGACAAATTAAAGACTAGGGAACACTGACTGCATGTCAAGCACCAGCATCAATTGGAGCTACGTAGGCACTTCTCACACTTCGTCACAAATCATCTGAAATGAAAAAGCTCTTCAGCCAAGATCCAGAGAATGTTTGCCTTTTCTGTTGTCATAGATCAACACCTAACACGATTTTTCAGTGATCACTGTCCGAAACATTTCTTATTTATCCAGTGTTAGATTTGTGTTTGTGCAGATGTTCGTTCATTGGACATTATGTTTGTAGGCTGTGAGACACCTGTTAGACATATTCAAGGCTGTCTTTTCAAATGCCTCCAGCAGATGTTATAAATTCCTGCATTGAAAATGGGGAATATATTTCTGTCTTACAATTCTCAAAAATTTGCACACTGGTTGAGTATAATGTCCACCCATCCATTTTCCATACCGCTTATCCTACAGAGGGTCGAGGTGGGGTGAGCCTGGAGCCTATCCCAGGGGACTCGGGGCACAAGGCAGGGGACAGGGGACAGCTCATATCATGTTCACGTAAACTGGAACTCATATAAACACACCTTGTTTTCCTGCTCAATGTGAGAGGATGTTAGTGTTTCAGTTTCAACTTTTAAATTGGTGTATATCCATTTTTCCCCTCACACTGACTGTGAGAGCTAGCATTTGGCACAATTGAGACCTGTCAGCCAATAAGACACGAGTATTTCCACGCGTTTGCCTGGAAACCCTGTCTGATGGGTCTTGCAATACAAATACAACACTCTGTTCACTGAAGATAGAAAATCACATCAATGCCGTCTTTTTTGTTGTTGTTGTTGTTGTTGTTTCTTTACTGACGTTCAGTTACGTAGTGACAAACCACTCCAAGTGGAGAATTATTGAGGCTAAAGAAAAAATCTTCAGGGCTACAATCCCGAATGCCCAGGGACGGGGTGCCAATCCATCTCAGGGCACAATCGCACACACATTCACACTCTACGGACAATTTGGAAATGCCAATCGGGAAACCGGAGTACCTGGAGGAAATCACCGAAGCACAGGGAGAACATGCAAACTCCACACACACAGGATGTAGGAGGGATTCAAACTCCCAACCCCGGAGGTGTGAGGCAAACATGCTAACCACTAAGCCACTGATGGACGCGGTAGAAGGAGCTGAAACATTGTGCATAGCATCAGATGGGCTCTAATCAGTGACTGTAAGGTAAAATGGCTATTGCATGTTGCCACAAGATAGATGCACTTAATAAAGTGTGTTAGTACATGTTCTAGGCTATTTGCAGTACATGGACTGACCTGGAGTCCTGGCTCTTTAGTGGGTACTGGTCAGGGCTTGTATTCAGTGGGCAGTGTACAGGAGTACAAGATAACATTTCATCACTAAATTTCATTTGTATACATCATCTACGATGATGTGTAATTTTTTAGATCTACAGTGGATTGTAGATCCTAGAGCCATCTGCAGCGTTTTAAGCTTTTCAGAAATGACATATGGGTGTGGAACAAGTCAGCGTCTGGAGCTGGTATATCAAAGGACTGGAATGTAATGTCTGGCATTCGGGTGTGAAGATGACTAAGCATGGGCGTATCACCTCTATTCATTAGGACCAAATGTATGAGAAGGTTACAGCTACACTCTGTGAGACTTGAGGCACTACTGTTTATTGACAGACAAGAAAGATATCTTCCTGGTGCAGCTTAGACATTCAATCTGTCAGACATTTTGAAAGCTAAGGCTTTTATGGGGATTACAAAGACTGCCTTGCTTTGTAGGAAGTCCGATTTTATATATGATATAACTTATAAATCACGGCATGGTCCTTACATCACACCACAGCTTTACTATTGCCAGTCATCATCATATTACGCCTGTTTTGCATAAAGTCAAACCTTCCGAATTTACATCAAAGGTTTGCATAGCAGCTGCCAAACCCTTCTTTGGATTTTCTTATCAGACATATCTGGCATAACCAATTACTGCAGTTACATAAGGAAAATCATTTATGATTTAAAATGTTGTTTTTTATTGTATAAAGTTTTGTAGAACTAAATAAGGTTTAGAAGTGAGAGAGAGAGAGAGAGAGAGAGGATATGGGGTATTTCTGTGATGGCAGCTTTCCTGGCATCTCAGATAGTGACAGTTGATATTCGAAATGCCAAGTCTCCCACCCGCTCTTGTATCCCCAAAAGCGCCTCCAGCCAGATATATGACAACCTCCAAAAAAAAGATTTCCAAACATGTCTTGGGCTATTTCTAACACATACAACCTATTAACCGGCGAGGAAGGACACAACATTAACTTAAAATAAACACAGAGACAAATTCAAGCAGACACACAGTCTGGATCCTGGCAGCTTTTTTTTTTTTATTTGTTTGTTTTTTTTGCCAAAGGCTTGAACAGACATTTTTTTGAAGATAACTGTGACTCGTATCGAATAATGGTGTACGGTGTAAAACTTGCAAATTAGAAAACTTTAAACGAGCACAGAAGCGATCGATGAAATACATAATGATGCAAGTCATTTAATTACATTAAGCATTCGTTGTATGTTCTAGCACCATCATGAAACAGAAAGAGAGAGATACAGAGGCAGAGACGAGAAAAAGCTATGACCTTGAGCTCAGTCCTTTTCCAGGCGTGTATCTAGGTTGCCAACACCAAGAGACATTCTGTACACCAGAGGCATGACAATGTGCCATCCTCTCGTTCCATCTCACACAGACTCGCATCCACAAGTGACACATATAAAAACAGCCCTAGGCTGGAGGTCTGAGGACTACAAGCGCCGTACAGTTGGATGCTGATCCAGAAGAGCGTAGGCGAGAGAGAAACACCGGATAAATTTAATTACAGAAACCAGGGAATACTGGTGTTCGCCCTGTTCATACACAAGCCAATATTGACTCACCAATATTGGTGTGTGGCTTGAGCTGCGTCAACTAAAAACCATATAATAAAAATACACTCATCACTTTACTAGGAAAACCGGTACACCTGCTCATTCATGCAATTATCCAGCCAAGCCAATCATGTAGTAGTATCACAGTGCATACAGTTATACAAATACAGGTCAAGAGCTTCAGTTGAAGTTAACATCAAACAATAGGAATGGGGGGGAAATGTGATTTTAGTGTCTTTGACCATGGGATGTTATTTGGTGCCAGACAAGCTGGGTTGAGTATTCTAGAAACTGCTGATCTCCTTGGATTTTCACACACAGCAGTCTTTAGATTTTACACAGACAGTTGTGAAAAACAAACAAAAAAATTCCCCAGTGAGCAGCAGTTCTTTGTTTTAAACACCTTGTTGATGAGAGAGGTCATAGGACAATGGCCAGACTGGTTTGAGTTGACAGGAAGGCTACGGTAACTCAAATAACCACTCAACTGTGATGAGCAGAAACGCATCTCAGAATGATGGGCTAGAACAAGAGACGAACCCCACGTTGGGTTCCACTCCTTTCAAGCAAGAACAAGAATCTGAGGCTATAGTGGGCCCAGGCTCCCTGAAACTGGACAGATAAAGATTGCAATAACATAGACCGGACAGATGAATCTCAATTTCTGCTGCTACAAGCAGATGCTAGGGTCAGAATTTTGCACCAACAGCATGAATCTATGGACCCAGTCTGCTTTGTGTCAACATGCTGGTGGTGGTGGTGGTGGTGTAATGGTGTGAGGAGTGTTTTCTTGGGACACCTTTTTAGGCCCCTTAATACCAATGACGCATCAATAACGCATCATTTGAATGCCACAGCCTATCTGAATATTGTTGCCAACCATGTGCGTCCCTTTACGGCTACAGTCTACCCATCTTATCATGTCTACTGCCAACACGTCACTAAGCACAAGTCGTCCCAAACTGGTTCCATGAACATGACAGTGAGTTCTTCAGTGGCCTCCCCAGTCACCAGCTCTGAATCCGATAGAGCATGTTTAAGATGTGGTGTAACTGGAGATTCGCAGCACGAATGTGAATCGGACAAATCCTGCAGGTTTATGTGATGCAACCATGTCAACACGGACCATAATATCAAAAGAATATTTCCAACACTTTGTCGAATCCATGCCACAAAGAATTGCAGCTGTTTAGAGCGCAAAGGAGGGTCTTGCTCAGCATTGGTATGGTGTTCCTTATAAAGTGGCCAGTCAGTGTATATTTAAGCAAAATCGCACAAGCAAGAGTCCGTTTATACTGAATATCGGCACGACTGTGATTTGGCCGTAGCTAATGACAGCCAGGCTGATATTCAATTTAACCCCACGATTGCAGTTGTGATATGGCTTTTACACAACAGTTCTGTAAACAATAAATTAATATAGAGTAACTGATATTTCGGACACAATATGGCCAAATGTTTTGTTGTTTTTTTTTTTTTTGTTCCGCTAATGGAAATAGATCTCAAAGAAGTCACACTCACTCACTGGTCGCTGGCTAGCTTGCTGCTCGTTGAGCCCACATTGATTTGTACATTCCTTTTATAGGTGCATCCAGTGAAATTGGCATCCCTTCTTCCTTTTCATCTTCATCTGACAAGCGTTCATATTTTAAGTCAAAAGTTATATTCATGAAAAATGTATTGTTTTGCTATCGTTTAGCCGATGACGATGTCGCTAATTCTACTGTAGTAATGGTATCAGTTAACTGCTGCTTGAATTGGAATTTTAGGAACCCGGACAAGCGGAGTGATACAGGTAGTGAACCGTCCCAGTGCAGTTATACTATGTCCAATCAGCTTAGTGAAACGCAACTAACTGTTGTATAATTAAAACTCTAGAAATTCTTTGAATGTCCTTAACCAGAATACTCCATTAGAAATTTTGCTCAGCTCGTAGAATTTTCATTTCTGTTTCTGCTGCAGTTGAGCAAAACTACACAGGAAGCACAGGAGGAAGTGTTCACTTGTCATTATTCTGCATTGAGTGCCATGTGAAGGTCACAGAGAGCGAAAAGTTACAAAACCTTCAGCCACACAAACCGGTGACCGGTGACCTAAAAATAAATCAGGTGACCTATTCAGCAACAATGCAGTAAAATGCAGCAGCTGTGGGTCCAAAATACTGGTTAAAGGTGTGGCTTTGTCCTTTTCAGGATCTCGGGAACATTTTGTGGAAGGCAGGAACAGACCCTAAATGGGAAACCAGAACTTTCTTGATAGTTCGTTTCAAATCATTGTATGCAGAAGCTTGTAAAACACATCAGTCGCGATACGTGATACATTACCCCTGTTACCACCCCGAGCAGCATGGTCCAAAGTGTGTTATTCTGCTCATACCACAGAGTTTTGCCAACAATTACTATCTTTGAAATTTATGAATGAACTATTTATAGTTACACTGAATATTTTGGAATGTCTGTGAGACAAGATATAGCAGCTATAAATAGTTGCTCCCTCACCAGCTTCTCCTGTATTCTATTTCTTGCAGTTAATAAGACGAAAAAAAAAAAAAAATGCAGCTTGTCATGTTACTGAAAAACCAGAAAGCATAAACTCCTTTGTCTTGAAGACTCTCCTGTTTCGGAAACTTTCTGACTGGTTCAAAGCACTGACACGTGACACTTCCTCCATAATTGTTAAATCGTAAAACTTCACGATACCAGAAAACTTCACCCTATCAATAATTATGTTTTTCTTAGTTTCATTTATTCCATCCATTTTCCATACCAGCCCTTGAGGTGCGAGGCTACCATGCTAAGCCACAGTGCCCCCAATCTTTTTTTTTTTATTATTATTATTATCGAATGACATTTTTACTTGTGTTTGTTATTAGTTTTAGATTATGTGGGCGTCCTCCATACAAGTGCCTGTGAATGAGAATGAGCTGTTACTATAGAAACGGTAACTTTTTAAGAAGTAGTGCATTCTGGTTCAAGAATTCAGCCGTATTGTGGTATAAACACTGTCACCATCCAATTTTTTTCCAAAAATATCATGACATAATCACCCATTTCCATTCAGACCTAACCCCAAATACTGTTATCACGTTTCCATACCGTTTCCCTGTCAACATGGAAATCAGCATAAAGCATGGAGGGTCACTGGATGTTTTCAGAGCGAATGTGGAAGCGTGGAAGGTGGTATGTAGTGGCTGTGTTTGGGACGCATCTGCACAACCGTTTGCAAATGCCCTGGATTCTGCTGTCATCTGTTTACTGCACTCAACATGTCCTCTGGGCGATGGCATGACTCACAGCATCTCACAAAAATACACCGACACAGGATCAAGCGCACACACACACACACACAGTCATACACAGTCACACAGTCATACACAGCCACCAGAGACATTTCTCCAAGGATGATATGAAACTGAGACTGGCTCAATGAACTAATAATAATGATAGCGTAGTATAGTGTGTAATTATAAGTATCCAGAGCATGTCTAAGCTGCTATGTGGGGAATTTATTCAATAAGGTGTGTGTGTGTGTGTGTGTGTGTGTGTGTGTGTGTGTGTGTGTGTGTGTGTGTGTGTGTGTGTGTGTGTGCAGACATCAGGCATTGCATAACCTCAAGTACGTGGTGCATGCTGGTGACAAATGTGTGGCCAGAAGGTTAGCACAAACCAGCCTCGTTAATCAGCTGACTAAATGTATTTACAATGAGACTCTGTGCAAGCGTAGGCTCCTCTGATATCCGTGATGCACAGAACACAGATGGAATCACGGCTTTACAACATAAAACTGGATTTTAGATATAAATATAATTTTCTGAACCTATTAACCATATTGACAAATTTATCATTATATTACGTATATAGATATTCAAATATTCGTGTTATTTCAGCAAACAGTGTTCTTTGTTGACAAATTCTGTTCAGTCTCTGTATTAGCTAGCTGCGGTGGATAAATGGCAATAATGTCAAAGGGATTAGCTTCAGGTATTCTTCTTAGCTCAGCTTGCTAAGTCAGCACCATGGCCTTTGTTGGTAATGTAAACACGTTTCCCTGCTCTGAGGGTAAACACATTAACTACAAATTCACTTCGAGCGGAAGTGTAAGGGCAGCTGTTGGAATCAAGTCGATAGATGTTTATGTGAGTATTTCTAAATTTAGATCTAAATATGTATAATTTGTCTTTACCTATTGGAGATTGGACTACTTTTTTAGAACTTGTAAATAATAGAATGAATAAACAAATATCTCGAGGTAAATATCTCAGTTGATTATGGGTTTGTTCACGGTGGCAGTTGTATAATTTTAGGCCACCAAATTAGGGCTGGTCAGTATGACGATATAATATCATTATCGTGATAAATTATGTCACAATACACTTTTCGGAGTTCTTCAGTCCGTGCAGGATTTCACAGAGTTTTTTTGTGACTGTTGCAGTCAAACGTGCTTTATTTTTCTGCGGCTGTTTAAAAAATTTTTGATTCAACTTCTGGAGTTTTTTTTTTTTGTGTGTAGAATAGTACTTGAATTGGCAGTTGGTAAATGAGACCTTTTTAGCTGTACTCATGTTCGATGCACGTAAATCGAAGAGGGCTTTGGCTGAGTGTGCGTTCTGATGATGTCACATGACGCGTCTTGGCCCAAATCTGCAGAAAATCTGTGTTCATTTTGAAAAATTGCAAACTCTTCGGAATACTGTGGAGTTTGCTTGATTTTACATTCATTTCTGTTATTGCAGAATCCTGGAGGGACTGGTTATTGCCAGTATCATGATATCTAACATAGCAGTTACAGTGCTGTGAAAAAGTATTTGCCTCCATCCTGATTCTTCTGTTTTTCTAAATAGTTTTAGATCGTCAAACGAAATACAACATAAAACAAAGGCACTGTGGTGGAATTTTGGCCTGCTCTTCTTTGCAGAACTGCTTTAGTTCAACCACACTGGATTGTTTTCAAGCATGAACTGCCCCTTTACATTCCTGCCACAGCATCTCAATTGGTTCAGGTCAGGACTTTGACTAGGCCACTCCAAAACTTTAATTCTGCTTTCAGAGGTGGACTTACTCCTATGCTTTGGATCATTGTCTTGCTGCATAATCCAGTTGCGCTTGAGTTTCAACTTATGAACTGAAGACCGGACATTCACCTTTATGTTTTTGTGGTAGAGAGCAAAATTCATGTTTCCCTCAATTATTTTCAATTATTTATTAAGTTGCCCAGGCTCTGAAGCAGCAAAGCATCCCCACACCATCACACTTCCACCACCATGCTTGACTGTAGGTATGATGTTCTTTTTGTGGAATTTTGTGTTTTGTTTACACCAGATGTAGAAGGACCCCTGTCTTCCAAACAGTTCCACTTTCGACTCGTCAGTCCACAGAACATTTCCCCAAAAGGTTTGAGGATCATCAAGGTGTGTTTTGGCAAAATTCAGCCTTAATGTTCTTCTGGGTTAGCGGTGGTTTTCACCTCACCACCCTTCCATGGATGCCATTTTTGCCCAGTGACTCATGAACCATGACCTTTATTGTTGCAAGAAAGGCCTGTAGTTCCTTCAATGTTGTCTTTGGCCCTTTTGTGACTTGCTGGATGAGTAGCTCTTGGAGGAATTTTCGAAGGTCGGCCATTTCTGGGAATGTTCACTACTGTGCTGAGTTTTTCCATTTGGAGATAATGGCTCTCATTGTGGTCCTTTGGAGTCCCAGAGCCTTTGAAATAGCTTTGTAACCCTTCCCAGACTGATCTATTTCAATCACCTTCTTCCTCATCATTTCATCATCATTTCTGGAATTCCTTTCAACTTTAGCATAGTGTGTTACTGGGTAAGACCTTTTAACCAACTTCATGCTGTTGAAAAAGTTCTATTAAAGTGTTGATTTGATTGAACCGGGTTTGCAGTAATCAGGCCTGGTTACGTCTAGTCCAGCTGAACCCCATTATGAATGCAGTTTGGGGAATTAGTAACTAGGGGGGCAAATACATTTTCACACAGGCCCAGTTGGTATTGGATAACTTTTTTGCTTCATAAATAAATAACATTATCATTTAAAAACTGTATTTTGTGCTTACTCAGGTTGCCTTTGTTTTATTTTAGACTTTGTTTTAGTTTCTGAAACGATTTAGTATGAGATGTACACAAAAACAGAAGAAATCAGGAAATACTTTTTCACAGCAGTGTACAAGCTCTGATTTGATACATCTGATGTTCAAATTACAGATCGCTGAGTCAGGAACTCTTGGTCACACCTAGGTGATGTTTCCAGTAAGTGCATTATTCAAGTGTCAAGGGTCAAGGCTTGGCTAGAGAAATCATGCACTGAATCAGCTCTTTTCACACCTGGCTTCTCTTTCCTCCATGCTGCATTGTATTATAGCAGTGTTTTCCACACATAGTCCATACTTTGGGTATACTTTTGAGCGCCCAAGTATATTTCATTCCATTAACAAAACAGAATTTAATTGATTAATCTGAGAAATCAGTGACATTGTTTCCAGTTTGGCTGTGAGCGCTCGGGGTCAGGGGGAGGGAGAGCCTGAGAGAGGAGGGGCACGTCGGCAGGAGCTAACGAGAGAAAAGAACAGACGGCACTCATAAAACAT
Organism: Cranoglanis bouderius; assembly: GCA_023630585.1. Lineage (NCBI taxonomy): Eukaryota > Metazoa > Chordata > Actinopteri > Siluriformes > Cranoglanididae > Cranoglanis > Cranoglanis bouderius. The sequence goes on along the minus strand of CM042565.1, from coordinate 8,686,687 downwards.
TCTCCCTCCCTATTAATGATTAAACTTTAATTACCATATGAGTTTGATTGCTAGCCAGCAAATACTAATTGTAAAGAGGCTGACAAACTGTGCTGCAGTAGTACTCACTCAGCTTTGTGAATTTGCTCTGCAGCATCTACCATCTCTCAGGGAAGCTCCTATTTTCCTCGTGCATTGCTGCTATATTTGCAGCTCCCCGTTCAGACGATGGTAATAATGTCTGTAAAAATGAGGTTTTTGGGCTAGAATAAAACGCTTGTTTATTTGAGACAGATCTTTGATTGAAATCTGGATCAGTCGTATGTCCTGGAATTGTATCCAACATCATCATTTAATACATTAGTTTTAAATAGTACAAGTTTAATACATTTTAACAGAGCTGAAACATTATTACTTATATAACTTAATCACAAAAAGCTAAATAAATGCCTTGTTAAAGACTTACACGCTAAAAGAGTAATCCTCTGTTGATGTTAGTTTCATGTTCAATTATAATTGCAGTCAATAATGCAAATAAAGAGGAAATAATGATGAACATTTTTAAGTGGTAGTGCCAGGTTCAAGAGTCTAACTGATTTATCCTCCTGACTGTCACAGACGTTGTACAGTAATGCTGCAGTCGGCTTAACTCAGAAGTGGGAAGTCGAAACTTGGAATTATGTCATTTTTGCACTACGTTGTTCACTGTTCATGTTGTGTGCAGCAATGTGGATTTGACATCACAGGTTGAGGAGACCTTCCCAACTTTTCAAGTAGGGATTTCGTGTTGAGGTGGCGTTCTTTTCTTCGGTTTTTCCTAGTCAGAGGTCAGTTTTAGTTGAACGCAGCATAAAACAGCACTCCTCTGGCTCACACCAGCTCACTGGCAGCTCACAGCCATGGCCGCCTTCCGTTATCGCTGGGATGGAGTGACGTCCTGGGTTTGGGATTTGCTGACCAATATTTTTGGCTCAAAGCACTAGCGTGTGTGTCTGCGGAGAGAGGCGGTTATAAAGTGTGTAATCTCTGCTATTTATTATGTAATGGCTCATTGAGATGTGGAGTGTGGTGTTTGAGAGGGTTGTTGGCAATTTGGAAGATATGCAATACTAAATTACGTTGTACATAATTAGGATTGTGTTTACAGCTCTAGAACACTTTTCCTGCTCATACACTCACTGTCACATGCTTTCTGTCTGTTTCTGTCTCTCATCATCACAGAGCTCAATTCAGATCACCTTCGATGATAGCCTTCAGCTCCCTGTGTCCGCGTCCATCGAGCATGTGACCTGTACGGACCAGTCAGCGCACAGCATGGTGAGGCAGCAATCTCTCTTTTTATGACAGTCATGATGTCGCATAATGCTGCGTTCACATGTCCACAGTAAGGCGGAACAGGTGATGACTGCAGCAATAAAAAAAAAACATCAAGGGTTGTTTAGCGGGGATAGAGCTTTATACTGAGCAGATGCTAATATAGTGTCATGCAAAGGAGATGTGGGTTCCTCTCCCCCCCCCCCCTTTTTTTTGTCAGGTCGAGTAAGGAATAAAACACAACAGGGCATGCTCCTGTAGGAAATAATCAATTCTGGGGTGGTGTGATGCAGCCTGAACTTGAAGTGGATTATTTTCCAATAACAACACAAATTGAAGTATTTTATTCATCTCACAACCGTTTTTCAACAGTTACAGTTTTTAATATATTAAAGAACATCATGCCTTACTTTTAACTGTTTATACTTACATTTAATGTTGTGGAACGTCCGCAAGGCAAAGTAGTTCCTGTTCTCACTTACAGTATAGCAGGAATAAACAGTAGTTTCCACAACAACCTCATTTTTTTTCCTTTATCTTGATGTTAATAAGACAATAAATGCAGCTTTTCATGTTACCAAGGACCCGGGAAAGCGACTTCTCCTACTGACCATTACGAAGCTCTGACGCTGAAGACTCTTTCCAAAAATGTTAATTAAAACATGAAAGATTTAAAAAAAAAAATTTTTTAGGAAAACATTGCCATATCAATGATTATACAGCCTTAATAAATAATAAACATGTTTAATCAGTTCATTAGTCAGCTTAGATTATGTAGTAATTATACAAGACCCTAGGAATGAAGTTGTATCTGTAGAAATGATAATATATTAGAGCAATCGCATTAATATAATCCTGTAATTTATATTACGGAAGGCTTGTTATATAGTACAGCATGTGCTTCAACTAAAATTGTTCCAGAAGGGGGGAAAAAAACACCACCTCGTTTGTCCCTTTGTTATGGGGTGGAGGTAAAAGCTGACAGTTCTGTTGATGGTATTAAGTATCAGAGCATCAGCGTAAACATTTCTATTGTTGTTTTATTACAAAACACTAAATATATATTCTTCCATCAACATCTTATTGCTGACATGAACACAGCATGAATATTTTAGTTTTATGAAACGTTAGCTTGTTTGACTGTTCTGTATGCATTATGGCACCACTGTGATTCAGATCAGTATTTTACAGTATATTTTGGACATATAGTTTACAGTTCATGCTATTACTTGAACATGGCAGTTGTCATCATGTAATTGCAGCACCAGAGGCTAGAGTTGCATCATGAGGGTATATGTAGAATCTGAGAGTCTGTGACTGCAGTTTGTTGTTACAGTGCCCTGCATAGGTATGTAATGAATCTACACAAAATAACCCATAATATTGAGGTGGGCGGGGGGGCGGGGGGATCAAAATAGTTTGCATATTATTCACAAATTAATAAAATGTAAAGTTTGTGATTGTATAAGCATTCATACCATCACTGTGAAACCCTTAAATTAGTTCAGTTGGCATCAGAAGGCACATATAATTAGCTGAATGAAGTCATGTCTGCGTACTTAATGTGTCACATGATCTCAGTATAAATATGATTGTTCCTTGATGGCCCAGATTAAACATACCTAAACAAACAGCATCATGAAGCCTAAAAAGCTAACAAAACAAGTCCAGGATAAAGTCCTGGAAACATATCAGTCGGGGTTTGCTTTAAAAAAACAAAACAAAAAAAACCAACAAACAACTTATAGAGCACCATTAAATACATTGAAAAATGGAAAGAATATGGCAGAACTGTGCCTCTGCCTAGAGGAGGCCATCCAAAAGTAAGTGACCGGGAGAGATCCTTAACTAAGATGGGAGAAGCCGTTCCCAGGACAACCGTAGACCTTCACAAAGCTTTATAAAACCTGTTTAGAGTTTGCCAAAAGGCATGTTAAAGATCAGGCAGACATGTAGAGAAAGGTTCTCTGGTCTGATGAGACCAAAGTTAAACTTCTTGGCCTTGGAATAAAGTGTTATGTTTGGAGGAAACCCAACACTGCTCATCACCCAGAGAACACCATCCTCACAATAAAACATGGTGGTGGTAACATCATTTTGAACATTACCCTTGGCTTCATGGTAGCTTCTTTGACTAGTTTGATCTTTACCAGGCCATTGATATTATTGGATGGTACTCCACGCCAAGTTTGGGATATTTTTTAATAACCCAAAAATTCCAGGATTCCAGATGTTCTTTATGTTGAGTATGGAGTCCATTTAGTTTATGATGTGATTTCTCATGGCAACCGGTTCCACCAGAACTAGTTGAATACTTTTATTTCCAAAAACTAAAGTACTCTGATCTGTTTTGTGTAGATTCATACTGTATAATCCAAATGATGTCCATTTCAGGTCCAGCCTTTAACACTACAAAATGTTGAAAAACTTAAAGGGAGGTGAATACTTGTGCAAGCTACTGTATTTACTATGTAATGACTATAATGTCATTATGCAACATAGACTTGACTTGAATCTCGCCTTTTTTCCCCTTCAAGGTTCTGCAGTGCAAATGTTCGGTAGACAAGGTAATGTTCCCCGTGACCGTCACTCAGCAGTCACCAGCAGCCGTGTCCATGGACACATACCAGGTTTCCATGGAGCCCATGCAGGCCCAGGTAAAAACTACAAATGAAGCGGAATTGCTTTCAGGACTTTGCCTATATGTGTATTGCTGTGTTCTCATCATCAGTTTTGTCTAGCTCAGGGTTTCTCAATTCTGCTCCTGGCCACCTACTGCTCTGCACAGTTCGAACATTTCTCGCTTCTAAAACACCTGATTCAGGGCCCCTGATAATTAGCTGATCAGTCGGAGCAGGTTTGTTGGGAATAAGGGAAACGTCAAACTGTACAGGCGTCTCCAGGAGGGTCTCCAGAGAGAATCTTGCCTTTTGTTTTTTGTTTTTTTTTGTTTTTTTTGCGTTCATATAAATATAGGGTTGGCAACATAGCAAAAAAAACATCATACATGACACTTGAACACATTATGAACACAACTTGAACAATCATTTTGTTCAATCAGTAGGTGTAGAAGTACTGAAATTATCTGCATTAACCAAGAAAAACTTATTGCGATGTGATTTTTATTATCATATATCATCAGATCATCCACCCCAAATATGGTTATATATGATAATATATAATATGGTTATATGATTAGCCATATATTAGCTTCAAGAGCATTAATACTGCCATTTAAGCTATAAGGCAATGTTTTGCTGTACTCCCTACCTACCGTTTTCCTTTTGACATGTGCAGCACTACAGCTGGAAATTGCCCTGGATTTTTGCCTCTCCAAATGGCTGTTGTAGCGTTGAATTGCAGTTTAGATCACATGGAAAGGCTCAAACATAAGATGAAATAAGATATGCTATAAATATCTGATCTATCTGTTGGTTCAAGTGAAGCCTTAGGAGAGCTGCGGTGTTGCTTGTTAGTGTCAGTTTACACTGCTCTCCTTTTGCCATCTCAATAATTTAATGAAGCCTTAATGTGACTGTTGGGACAGTGGTTCATGGAGTAGCAAGAGCTGATATTGTTTCTCTGTGAGTTGTCCTTTACAATAACAGGGCGGACAATTATGAGATAAATAATGACAGCTATTGCCGTGGCTGTAACTGTAATTGTAATTGTAATTGTAAGGAACATTTTCTAACGTCATCTCAGTACACGTAATGTACTTCTGAAATAAAGACGGTGACTGTGTCAACTCGTGAGGACAATGCTCAGTGTCCAAAATTGTTCCATTTGTTCATTAAACAAGTTTTACTAACGACAGTCACACCTTTTTCTTACGGGCGTTAGTTTTGTGGTTCTCTACTGTATGCAAGTTCTATTCATGGAGATACGATATGAGGATTCTGCAACACAATCAATGGTTTTATTAGTTCATGCTTTGTGTCCTTTGCAGTTAAAGTATTGCCTGTGGTAGATCAGGGTTGGACAAATCAGTAGTCTGGGTGCCTGGGATAAGCAGATTAGGTGTCCAACTGGTTTTTCATTGACAGTTGCCCAGCAGACAAGCAGGCTCAGTAAGCTGTTCATATTAGTGTGTTCTTCTTGTTTTTCTCACTCATCAACAACCAGAGAAAGAAAGCTCCACATTGACTTTCCCACAGAAAACTTTATATTTGATGTGTGTTGTTCAAGCAAAACATGCTCCAACTGATTCATATATGTCTTGGTGTGTGCTACTCTATTGAATCATGCTACCTGCTGCAATGAGCATGTGAACCGAGTATGTGGTCTGGCTGTTGGTATTATTATTAACTATTTTATTAGGGTTAATTATTAGCTTAAACCAGTGTTGCTGACTTTGTGAATTTGTCACGAAATTTGGTGTAGATCCCTTTAGTGATTTTTTATTTTTTTTTTTATGACCAAAATGTAATGACTTTATAAGCAGACATTAGCAACTTGATATGGCTCTCACGCTCACAGCTGCTGGCTATACAGGTTGAGAGAACATGTTTGGTACCATGTAAAATGTTTGTGGTGAGTCAAAAAGTTCTGCTTGCTTGAGCCTATGTTCCCAGTGACCAATCACCGATCACCATGGTTCCCAATGACCAGTCACTGATCACCATTAATCCCAACAACCAATCAATAAGCACAATGACCAATCACTAATCACCATGGTTCTCAATGACCGATCACTGATCACCGTGGTTCCCAATGACCAGTGTTTGTCCCACCCACCTACTCACCTACTTCCTTGTACAAGTGTCCATAGCTGTTTCCTTTGTGTATATTTCCTGACAACTCACTACCTCAGCTTCATCTGTCATTGTCATTTTTTTATTTTTTAGTATTTATACAGTACTGTGCAAAAGTTTTAGGCACCCTATTTTTTTTTTTTTTTTTTTTAGTACAAACTTTGTTATATGTGATTTTTTTTATTTTATGACTTCTGCATTATCAAGTCAGTACAAACATTTTAGATTCCCAAACATTAGTTTTCTAGCACAAAATTAAATGTTACAGAAAAATGTTTGTATGTCATTAAAGAAAGCAGTATATTACGTAAGAGACACTTTTCAGACAAAAAACACAATGAAGGCTGCTGGGTTTTGCTGCAAAAATAAGAAACAAGTGCGAAAGTCAAAGTCTCCAGAAGAACTGTGGCTGGTTCTGCAAGACGCTCAATAAAACTTACCAGCTCATTTCCTTATAAAACTGTACAAATTGTACCGGAGACTACTATTTTTATTTTTATTATTATTTTTTTGTCACACCAAATATTGACTTCATTTCATTTACTACTGTTTACTGCTCTTTACTGTATTTATTTTTAAATGTAGAAACATTTAATGCCATTATTTTGAAGGCATCTTTGCTCTACAGCATTTCTTTATATGCCAAGTAGTCTATAACATCATCTGGCCACTTTTTGAGCATGCATTAGTTGCCCTAATGCAGTTGCCCACCCCCCACCCCCGTGAGTAACACTGGTTTTAACTGATGCTATACAATTATTCCGGAATCAGCAGTACGAAGGAATGTGGAAACAGTGACATAATTGGGCGAAATACAGTACAGTGCAGCACAAAAACTGCTGTATAACTCTCATGCAATCACCTCGCATTTAAACACTATATCAAGTGAAAGTGAAGTAGCTAGACAGACTCAAATAACGTCTCTACAGGAGATGAGGGAGCACCACGGCTCAAAGCCGAAATGTTAGCCAAGGACTACGTGCCTGAGGGTGGAAAGACAATATGCTTCATCAGCAGAGACATTATTAGAAAAGGATGAAGACTTTGCCTACATAAAGTCGTCCCTCTGAGGGATTCCAGTACTTGCTTATTTTACTGGCTGCTTTTTTGGGCTACTGATTTTTTTGGGTTACTAACATGGGACTGGGATGTTTAAGCAAAATAGTTCATGCTAACTACTACTGTTGTAAAAGCTGTCATGTTGGGGGACTGTTGCAGTTGCAGGTCTGCTTGGAGGAAGTGGAGGAAGAAGGTCTCTTGGTGTCCTGGATGTTTTCCCAGCAGCCCCTGCTCTCTTTAACCCTGACACCACGACAGAGAGTTCAGAGAGAGGTGAGGGAAAGTTCACCTGAACCACACAACAGCTTGTGATTTATTTACACACAGTCTGTAGTCTGTGTTCAGAGTCCTTAAGGTATTAGCATTACAACTTATCCTCTAATGACTTTTATTCCCCTTAGTGTAGAAATCCTAGCTAGCTGGCAGAGCAGCTCACTTTCCCCAGCCCCTTAGCACTAGAATAAAAACACCATCGAACAATGAAAGAACAAAATGGTTGCAACCACCTTGGTATACTAAAAAGGGATTCATGAAAAACATGCACACTCTTTACCACAAGGGGGCGCAGACTGCTAAGCAGAGTTAACTTTGTAACATGGTGAGGCATGCTGTTACAAGAATTGAATCATATTTTCAATTTTATAATAAAATAATAAATTTTATGTATTAAAGATTGAATTCATACTTGTGATATGTTTATAGTTACGTATTGAAACGTCGCCGAAACAAGTTAGTTCATGGTATCACCTGCGTTATAACAGCTATAAATAGTTGAATGCATAAAATGCAGCTTGTCTTGTTACAGAGAAATTGCTAAGTACTCCAAGCCCCCATCCTCCTCACAGAAAACCTGTCACCATATCAACGATTATCTGTTTCTCTACGTTAAATTTGTAATGATGGTGGTATACTTCAAATGATGGGAGGAACAAAATGGGACACAAACTGCCACCAAAGTTGGAGCTGTTGGTATACCATGACTTAATGACATTGTAGTGTTGCCAGGTTTGAGGTTATGCCGTGAGGTATATTGTTTTTTCCACTGGTTGAAAGTCATGACAAACTCTCCACTCTGCTTATTCTCATAGTTAGTTTTTATTTATAAAATATACATAATAAATATATATATTACCCATATCTCAATTTGTATTAAATTATGTTAACTGTATATTATACATTTATATTTATGTTAAAATGTATAGTATGACATTACATGCTTAAGCTGGTAAACACTGTTTATAGCGTTTGGAAGTGGCATATTTTGAGTTTTGGGCTTGTTTTTTTGTCCTACTATTGTAACACTGACCTGGCAACCAGGTCATTATAAACAGATAAACAGAACAAACTGCACAAATTCCCTACACAGATGCAGTAGGGATATATTCATTGTAGTGTTGGTTTATTTTGCAGTGTACAAAGAATAAGAGACAGAAGGTGTTGGTATGATTGAGGGTTTTTTTTCCCTCCCCATCAAAACTGGGACTCAAACTGCAACTCCATACAGTGATGCAAGTAATATGTGATATTTGAACCAATCCCAGACCAGTCAATGTTAGTAGTGCTGATTGGAATTTTGCACAAACCACAGCGTATCATCTGAAACCATCATGTCAGTGGGTCAAAAGACATCTTTTTGCTTTTTTGCTTTTTTCTTTGAAGTATACTGCCATCTTGTAGTTGCTCCAGGGCTGATATATGTGAATTGTGTATTAATACTGTTGAGTGTGGTCTGGAACTGTGTAAAGGACTCAGAGGCAGAGGTGGATGTGGATATGATAGCAAAGCTGGTGGAGGATACACTATACACCACGCAGCCTGCAATGATCCTCAACCTGAGAGCGTGTGTCTCCAGTCCTGCTGTAAGAGCACATACACACACACACACACACACACACACACACACACACACACACACACACACACACACACACACCCCATTTACATCATGTTTGTGATTCACTTCTATGTTTATCTCACAGGTTAATGTGTTTGTTTGAACAGGCATATGTCATGTGTGAAATATGATATTTAAAGAGGTGTGGCTGTTTATTTCATTGAAAAGACAAGAGGATTACAATAATTTACAGTCATTTGTTATTAACAGTAACATTCTTCCTCTTTCACAGTTTCCCAGAGAAAAACAAGAATGGAGTCAAAACTCTCCGCAGCAGAGCAATGCTATCAAACGCCTTCTGGTACGCCAGCTCAAAGTCTCCAGGATCAGAAAAGGTGCCAGTTTCTTCTTGCCAATGTTTACATGGACACATTGATTTGCTCTTCATTTTCCACAGGTCCAGTGTTTTTATGTGAGGGTAAAATTTTCAAAAATTAAAGTGATCCACTTTCGAAATTCAGAACTGTTTTTTTGTTCGTTCGGGAAAAGAAATCAACAAGCATTTACTGAAAATAAATCCATATTTTTCCTTTCAACACAGCTATGTGGGGGTTTGAGAGGGTTAATGATTAGAGGTCAACCAATTGATCAGTTTTGACGCTTGATCGGCACCGATAAACGGTTGCTGGAACTATCGGTTATCAGCAAAAATCCACACCGATAGTCTTACCCGGTTGTGGCCGTTGCGGGAGCGGCTGAGAAGGTCCTCTGTCATTATACAGTACGAGAGCGGCCTCTAGAGGCTAAATAAAAACTATTACTGACAAATTTTGTTGTGTTATTTGAAGTGTTTTTTCACACTTCACACACAAGTGTTTTTGGATGTCTCTATATTTATTTGTTATTTGGAGGGTTACTTTGTGGTTCAGTTTGGATGTCTATCTTTTATTTACTTTAATATTATTAATAGTTAATATATATTCATATTTATATAGTTATTTAATTTAAAAAAGTACAGTACATTTTAATGGTATAGTCAGTAATGTTTATTTTTGTAAGAAAATTCAGCAATATTGTACTGCATTATGTTTTCATTCAGTACCACGGTTTCATTCAACCTTTTTCATTCGGTCGATGATCGGTTATCGGCAGGTACCGCCAAACTTAGTTATCGGTAACAGTAAAATCCACTATCAGTGGACCTCTAGTAATGATGATGTGTGCACTCAGGTTCGCAGGCTCATGTTGGTGAGCTGTGCTGCGTGCTGAGCCTGGACATCCCAGTGCTGGAGAAGAGAACCCGCTTCCTCACACCTTCCTCCAGCCCCAGAGCCACGCTGGACTGGGGGGAGGACCTTACACTGTGAGTGCACTTGCTTTTGTGTGAGCAATTATCTTGAAAAAGAAAGAATCTTGGCTATCTGTGTGTTTGGGTTCCTTTGGTTGAAACAACATACTTTTTACTGCATTGAACAACATAAAGTCATGGTGGAGGAAATTAACAAACCCTGAACAATTTTACCATACCGATTCTGTTACTGAAACCTTGAGCATCAGCCGATATCAATACCCATCTGATATTTTTTCTTTAAAAACTACTAAACTTTAAAATGATTTTTTTTTTTTTAAACTGAAGCCGTTAAACATACAGGAAAACAGCAGAGTTAAAATCATGACTTACACAAAACCACAGCTTTCTCACAAAAACACTTTGCAAATATAATAAAATATAAAGTATAGATATAGTAAAAAATCAATCCTAAAAAATCTTTTTGTATGTGAACATTTACAGTTCCAAAAAAATTCTTTTCCAAACCCAGTTCCAGTCTTTTCCATTTGTTACAGGATCAGATCAAATTCATTAATCTTTTTTGCTGATATTGACACCCGATACAGATTGTTTATTCATGTATTCCTCTCTACAAATCATACAGAGACGTATAGGATTACAGATTTGGTGTTACAGAGTCACTGTAAATGAAAAGACAGCCTTGTATTCAGTGATCAATGTATTATTATTATTATTATTATTATTATTTTTATTATTTTTAAATATACACACTTTTGAAATGAAACAAGCTTCATTTACATAGAGGGGCCTTACCTTTTCTTTCTTTTATTCTGAAAAGTGTGAGCTTTGCAGTGAATCCACCTTCCTCCCATGGTGCAGTGGATGTGTGAACAGGCCATGAGCCGTTAGCTCACTTAAATCAGCACTATTAAGAGAATGTTCACACTCTCCTGCTGTGAACCGTTGTAATTCTGCAGATTCAGCATAGCACATGTTGTACTGCGATGGCGTGACTATTAATTGCTCTTGAGCATCACCGAATCAAATGCTAAGGCACAAATTATATATAAAATATTAACCCTTTTGCAAGTTTTTTACAACTATGTGACTGGACACTGAATGTTTTATATTTGTTTTATTTACATTTTAAACTATTTTGAGTGTAATTACATGATGACCCAGGCTCTTATAACTTTTTAGATATATATATATTTTTTTTCCTTCTGTAGGGATTTGCAGCCAGAAACCAAAGAACTCAAAGTTCGACTAGTGGAGCGCAATAGCAAAGGAGAAAGTAAGTCAGTCCTCATTACCAAATAACCAAATCTGAACATTTTTCACTAAAATGGAAACATATTGGCATACTTACATACAAACCCATTATATTTAAATTGTTAGACACTATTTTATTTGGAGTCTAGATGGCTACCATTTCTATTTCTAAACAGTAACATGTTATTTTTTTAAAATGTCCCATTTGACAGAATTCTTGCCAGGCCACGCTTGCTTATCCCTGGATATCCCTAAGAGGAGTCCCAGTGGACAACAAAAGCTTTCCATTACACCAGGTCACGGCCTAACACCGACGGCTACTGTCACGTTGGAGGTAAGAAGCGTGTTGAAATGATCTCCATGATGGCGTTAAAATAGGTATTTTTACGCACTATGTATCATTCCTAATCTCACACTGAGTTCTGATAAACCATTGATCCAGAATTATTTAACAGAAATGTGTCTTATTATATCAGTATGATTCTTGTCACTGATTAAGAGCTACACACACTTGGTTCATTTTCAGTTTCGCTAGCGTCTTGTGCCCTGATATTGTGTGTCTTCCCTCACAGCTCATGTACGTGGAGCTGAATGACGTGCGTGGATTTCATAACGCCACCCCGCTCCGCTCCTCGCTCACGCCGTCCAAAAAAGTGGACGTCGACCGTACAATCATGCCTGACGGCACCATTGTCACTACGGTCACCACCATCCAGTCACGGCCGAAGCTGGACCGCAAACTAGGTAGCTTCATTGGAGCCTTTAATGAGATTACAAACATTATAGTAATATCTAATCAAGCCAATGTGAAGTGTCTTATAGACAGGTGAAAAAAAGGGCAACGCAAAGTGTAGCTGAACAAGTAGTAAGTTTAACATAAAAACTTCAGCCGTGGCCAAAAGTTTTGAGAATGACACAAATATTAATTTTCACAAAGTCTACTGCTTCAGTGTTTTTAGATCTTTTTGTCAGATGTTACTAACTGTTACTGAAGAATAATCACAAGCATTTCATAAGTGTCGATGGCTTTTATTGACAATTACATGAAGTTTATGCAAAGAGTCAATATTTGCAGTGTTGACCCTTCTTTTTCAAGACCTCTGCAATTCGCCCTGGCATGCTGTCAATCAACTTCTGGGCCACATCCTGACTGATGGCAGCCCATTCTTGCATAATCAATGCTTGGAGTTTGTCAGAGTTTGTGGGTTTTTGTTTGTCTACACGCCTCTTGAGGATTGACCACAAAGTCTCAATGGGATTAAGGTCTGGGGAGTTTCCTGGCCATGGACCCAAAATGTCGATGTTTTGTTCCCCGAGCCACTTCGTTATCACTTTTGCCTTGTGCCAAGGTGCCCCATCATGCTGGAAAAGGCATTGTTCATCACCAAACTGTTCTTGGATGGTTGGGAGAAGTTGCTCTCTGAGGATGTTTTTGTACCATTCTTTATTCATGGCTGTGTTCTTAGGCATGGTCCTTGGCTGAGAAGCAACCCCACATGAGTGGTCTCAGGATGCTTTACTGTTGGCATGACACAGGACTGATGGTAGCGCTCACCTTTTCTTCTCCGGACAAGCTTTTTTCCAGATGCCCCAAACAATCGGAAAGGGGATTCATCGGAGAAAATGACATTACCCCAGTCCTCAGCAGTCCAATCCCTGTACTTTTTGCAGAATAGCAGTCTGTCCCTGATGTTTTTCCTGGAGAAAAGTGGCTTCTTTGTTGCCCTTCTTGACACCAGGCCATCCTCCAAAAGTCTTCGCCTTACTGTGCATGCAGATGCACTCACACCTGCCTGCTGCCATTCCTGAGCAAGCTCTGCACTGGTGGTGCCCCGATCCCGCAGCTGAATCAACTTTAGGAGACGGTCCTGGCGCTTGCTGGACTTTCTTGGGCGCCCTGAAGCCTTCTTCACAACAGTTGAACCTCTCTCCTTGAAGGTCTTGATGATCCGATAAATGGTTGATTTAGGTGCAATCTTACTAGCAGCAATATCCTTGCCTGTGAATCCCTTTTTGTGCAAAGCAATGATGGCTGCACGTGTTTCCTTGCAGGTAACCATAGTTAACAGAGGAAGAACAATAATTTCAAGCACCACCCTCCTTTTAAAGCTTCCAGTCTGCTATTCTAACTCAATCAGCATGACAGAGTGATCTCCAGCCTTGTCCTCGTTAACACTCTCACCTGTGTTAACGAGAGAATCACTGACATGATGTCAGCTGGTCCTTTTGTGGAAGGGCTGAAATGCAGTGGACTTGTTTTTTTGGGATTAAGTTCATTTTCCTGGCAAAGAGGGACTTTGAAATTAATTGCAATTCATCTGATCACTCTTCATAACATTCTGGAGTATATGCAAATTGCCATCATAAAAACTGAGGCAGCAGACTTTGTAAAAATTAATATTTGTGTCATTCTCAAAACTTTTGGCCACGGCTGTATATTGATCATTTTGAATTTAGATATACTGTTTTGTTGGTAAATAGTAAAATTCCAGCATTGCTCCAGCTCTGTTCTTCTTTTTTTTTTTTTTTTTTTTTTGGATAAATTTTCTTTATACCACAGCATGGTTGAATCCTTGAATCTGACTGGTCAGTAGATTAGTAGTAGTGCATTATTGTCGTATAACAGCACAGGTAGTTCCAGCTGTAACAAATGATTAAGGTTAATATTAATGTGCTCCTTTTTAGTACGTTATTGTTTCTATAGTAACAGCTTATATACAGGGATTTGTATGGTGGACTCTACACATAACCTAAGACTAATAATAAACTGGCTGTCGTTTAACAAAGTAATTCTTATAAGCATTGATGTGGTGAAGTTTTTTTTAGGAGACATTATTTAACATTCATGGAAGGATTGAGAGGTTGTAAGCGCTCTCGGTCTTGGTTACGCGTTACGTTTTCTCTGTTTTCACGATAAAATTACAGGCAAAAAGAGAGCGAGAGTTAGAGAGAGAGAGAGAGAGAGAGAGAGAGAGAATGGTGAAGAATGACTTGTTGGCGTGGTTGTAGCAGCACTTGGTTTGTGCCTTGTGCTACATCACACCCCCCGGCATGCATTATTTTCATATAACAGCACAGTCTGGAGTGTGTTATTCCTTACTGCTGTAACTGGTAAAAATACATGTTGTTCATCAATCAATAAAAACTGTAATCTTTGGCAAATTGCTATGGTATAAGAGGAATAAAACACTTCAAGACGTGCTGTTATTGGAAAATAATAATCTCGGGGTGACTCCGCTTTGTGTTGGGCCTCTTCACACCACCCATTATTGATTATTTTCCTGTAACAGCACACCTCATTGTGATTTATTCCTTACTTATTATTACCCTTTATGTCTTTTGCCTGCCTGGTTGTACGAGTAGGAGATTCTCCCTGCAAGTCTCCATCTAAGGTGGAGGTTACGGAGAAAAGACCGACAGTGCTGACAGAAAGCTTCCAGAGCCGAGCCAGCATCAGCCCCACGGCCAGCAGTCAGTCCTCCATTACGTTTTGCTTATTAAGATTTTTAAAGCACTGCAGTCTAATAGTACTTTATTAAATAAGCAATGATCGTCTTATAATGGTTCAGAACAAGTTGTCCATTTATGTGTGTGTGTGCACTACCTGTATCCCTGCAGAAAGCCCCATCTCAAATGGGATGGATCCTGTAGCAGAGACAGCAATCCGGCAGCTGACCGAGTCGGCCAGTAAGGCGGTGAAGAAAACGCCCACTAAACGCAGCACCCTCATAATCTCTGGAGTGTCAAAGGTGAGATGATGTCGAAGGGTGATGTAAAAAGATTGTCCTAGCTTGCGCTGTCATAGTTGTTCTACCTTGGACCTTCTTCCCCCACTCAATAATTTGATTACTTTAAGCAATTTTTCTCAAGTAGGACATTGCGTAGGCCAGTGTGTCATATTTCCATATGTTACCAAACTTAAAAGATACAGTTACGACTGAAAACATCACTGACATAACCATATGGCAGAGCCGTTTTTTTTTTTTTTTTATTCAATCATAGCTCTCTTATTAAGGTACTTATCCAGTTACTCTCCAATTTAAACAACGAAAATCAATGGCACTTTGTAATATCTGTCAGCTAATGTACTGTATCTTAGCCCCAGTAATACTAAATGCATTGTAACGCATTTAGGCTAAATCATGGAGAGGTAAATGCTTAATCAGTACATGAGAGTGAGATCCAAGCTCCTCAATTGGCCAGTTTTTGGACTGACAACTTTAGATTGGAGACGAGTCTCTACATTTCACAGGCTCCCTGACATTTCGCGTTGTTTTTAAAATTACCAAGGATACTGGTGATCTTGTGAGTTATGTACAATAAGCAGTAAAAATAGAGATTAGCAACATCTAATGAGTGTGTGTGAGGAAACTCTTGGAGAAAAAAGCAGACAAAACATCATCTTGGCAATGGCCACTCAACAGTTTGCACTGACAGGAAAATGTAAGGGAGGTTATACTCTGGTAAAATTATGAATGCTTAGCTGATGGGAAAATCACAAATCTCTGGACATATTTTTAAAAATTCCTTTGTTTTTGCACACAACCAACAACCACAGTCCCCTCCAGCAAGGCCAATTCTTTTTTTTTTTCTTTCTTTTTTTTTTTTTTTTTTTTTTGCTATACACTGAAGACATTTGGGTTTGAGATCAAACTATGAATATGAGATGATGGATCAGAATTTCAGCTTTCATTTGCTTTTATTTACATCTAGATGTGTTAAACAACTTACAACATGGCACCTTGGTGGTAGACTACCCAATCTTTTGGTGAGCAGAAGTATAGGAAAAGATAAAGTAAAGTAAATAACACTTAACATTTGAACGTCCTTGCAATAACAGCATCAAGCCAGCAACCCGCTGACATCACCAAGCTGTTGCATTCTTCTTTTGTGATGCTTTTCCAGGCTTGTACTGCAGTTTCTTTCAGTTGTTGTTTGTTTTTGGGGGGTTTCTCCCTTCAGTGTCCTCTTCACGAGGTGAAATGCTGCTCGACTGGGTTAAGGTCTGGTGATTGATTTGGCCAGTCTAAAACCTTCCACTTTTTTTCTGATGTCCTTTGTTGTGTTGGCAGTGTGTTTTGGGACATTGTCTCAATGCATGATGTTTAAGGTCATTGTCATGCTCCCAGTTAGATGAATTTCTCTGTAATTTGGCAGACAGAATGTTTTTGTAGACTTCTGACTTCATTCTGCTGCTACCATCCTGAGTTACATCATCAATAAAGATTAGTGAGCCTGTTTCAGAAACAGCCATGCAAGCCCAAGCCATGACACTACCTTCACCTTGCTAGACTGATGAGTTTCTATGTTTTGGATCATTAGCAGATCCTTTCTTTCTCCACACTTTGGCCTTTCAATCACTTCAGGTTAATCTTTTATGGCTCATCCCTGTATTTCTTTGCGAATTCCAATCTGGCCTTCAGATTCATACTGCTGATGATTGGTTTTCATCTTGTGGCTTGGCCTCTATATTTCTGCTCTCGAAGTCTTCTTCGAATTGTGGATTGTGATACCTTCACCCCTGCCCTGTGGAAGTTGTTGGTGATGTCACTGACTGTTGTTTTGGGGTTTTTCTTCACAGCTCTCACAGTGTTTGTCATCAACTGCTGTTGTTTCCCTTGGCTGATGTTCACTGTCTGGTTGTTAGTACACCAGTGGTTTATTTCTTTTTCAAGACTTTCCAAATTGTTGTATTGGATATGTCCAATGCTTGTGCAATGGCTCTCATAGATTTTCCCTCTCTTTTTAGCTTCAAAATGTCGTGCTTTTCTCCTGTAGACAGCTCTCTGGTTTTTATGTTGGTTTATCCTTTTTAACAACAAATGCAGTCTTCACGGTTGAAACCTAGGGCTCAAACCAAGAGTACACACCTGGGCAACAAGAAACCACTCTCAGTCAGATGTTACAATATTTTTGATCACTTGGAAAAAAAAAAATGGGTGGGTTCAAACAAAAGATGCCAAGTTCTAAGTTGTTTAACACATCTAGATGTAAATATCAGGAAATGAATGCTGAAATTTTGATCTGTCATCTCATATTTATCCTTTTTCACCTCAAACCCAAATGTCTTCAGTGTATAGCAAAAACTATAGAATTGGCCTTGTCGTTCCAATACTTTCAGAGGGGACTGTAATAAGTCATAAGTTGCTCAGTTTTCATTTTTTCCATTTATGAGTCAGTGATACTCGTATCTTTTTCTCTATTTTTTTTTTTTGTTTTGTTTTTTTGATATTTTGACTTGTATCTGTACCCGAGTGGGCAATAACAAAAAATAAACATTGTGTAGTGTGAGCAGTGCAGTGATTGTTTTGAAAGCCACATAAAACTTACATAATTTAATTTAATTTAATCTAATGAGTAACAGAAGTCTCACTCAATTTTTTTGAACTATCTGCCTCAAACCTTATCCGGATCTTCATTGATTTCACTCAGACTTATTGATATGATTTAGGGCACAGTGTGACTTACTGTAATCTACAATATATACATGAACAAAACTTCATTGTGTAGCTGAACACTGGAGCTTTATGTGGGCAGAATCACCTTTTTTTTTTTTCTTTTTTCTTTTTCTTTTTTTTTTTTGCAGATTATCACGTTCACATTGAATGCAATTTGTAAATACTGACAAATCCATTCATTTCCAAAATAACTTATTTAAAAGAGATTATATAGCTTATGTAAAGCTTTTTGAAGCAAAAATACATAAAGATTTTGGGTGAAATAGTCTTTCACTGCTTGTTAGCTACATTAATATTGGAGCTCCAGTGTAAATCTAAAGACACAGACATCAGACACTAAACATGCTTTGGCTCAATCACTACAACTGGGGTAAACAAAAAGATTTGTCACATTGATTTTCCTTCCACTCTCCAGGTTCCTATTACAGAAGACGACTCTGCGCTGTCGGTGGGCTATGCTGCAGCCATGGACGCTGCCTTGCAGGAGGAGAACTCTCCCGCAGGGGCCCCCAACCACCACGGAGCTTCCGCGCACCAGGACGCAGATGAGACCACACCATCCGACGCATCTGAGCGGCCGTCTGTGGACGACGTGGAGTCAGAGACGGGCTCTACAGGAGCACTCGAGACACGCAGCCTCAAAGATCATAAAGGTAAGCTCTGATAGGAACACATTTGGGAAACTGGAATACAGTAAATACACTGTCTATTAGGAGCACATCACTACTACTACTAGCTACTCACCAGATGTTATCAGTGGAATTATTTATAATATTTATGCATTATAATATATTTCTATTAATGACCAGCTTTTGGGCACATCTCATCTTGAAAATTGACTGCTCAACTGAATTTAAATGGACCTATGTATATGTACAGTTATATAAAAATCCTTTTAATTAAAATCCTCTTTTCATCTGGAACATCTGGTCTCTTAAGGCAGAGGTTCACAAACTTTTAGCTGCCGTGGACAACATTTGACATTATTTATTCATGAACATTATTTAAATGTGTAAAATATATTTTGTCTATTTATTAAAGTGGTAGATGTATTTATTCCATAATTTTCCAACAACAGAACACATTAGGGCTAAGTAGATCTCATTTATTGGTTATTTTATGGTTACCTTATTTATTACTGCTTATTTTTGAGGTTTGGATTAAAGCCATTCATTACAAGTGAACAGTTAAAGGGTGTATAACTATAAGAACTCAATAATAAATATACAAACTCTAAAAATGGTTGTGATAAAAATGTTTAAAAAAAAAAAAAATCACAGACCTCCTGGCTAAGCTTCACGGACCTCTAGGGGGTCTCCTGACCCCACTTTGAGAACCACTGTCTTAAGGATCTTGGTGTACTACTATTATAGTATAAATATAACTACACTTTATTTTCTGACTTTGATTGTGCATCGCAGTGGGCTTCCTCCGGAGTGGCACCAAGCTCTTGTTCCGCAGGAAACACAGGGAGAAGAACTCCAGCTTCAGCCAGTCCCACGAGGACGTCACCAACCTGGACAACGACCCGTCCACGGCTTCCTGTTCCTCCAGTGGTCGCAAGAAATCCGGAAGCTTCTCCCGTCGCCTCATCAAACGCTTCTCCTTCCGCTCATCTAAAAGAAAGGGCAAAAACAGTTCTACAAACGGAGGAGCCAGCTCGCTCGACAACTGAATCACGAACAGAGACAAGGGAAAGACATGGTGCAGGCGC
>CM042565.1:7934512-8059512 GCA_023630585.1 Cranoglanis bouderius | reverse complement strand
TAATATAATACTAGCAATATAATACATAATCTATCTATATGGTATGCAACATATTTTATGATAAATCGTACATCTTTGAGATAATAATAACATAATCTATAATAGCTATAATTGGATATCTGGACATTTATATGGACTATCTAACACTTTCTCTATCGTCTTTCTACACCCAGGGTTTTGGACTAAAGATACACACAATGCTCTCTGTTCCACCCTTAAACCTCAAATGCACAGATCTCCTGCCAATCATTCTCACCTATACATAACACAAACTGCTACTATGGTGTTACAAATGAATGACTTTAACTAAATATAGTGTAAATTGTATTTAGTTTTGTGATTTAGTTTTGTGAAACCAAATTGTGATATTACTTGCCACTTATCACGTGCACACGGCTTGTGATACAACTTACAGAACATGGTTCAGACAGCATTTACTGTACATGTACAGATGTTTAATCAGACACTAGACTACTGTAAACCAAGCACACAATGCTGTTCACATCTAAATGTAGGCCTAAATCGTTATTTTGCACTTACGTATCTAACAGAAACTGCAAATAATACACTTAGTGAGGTGGAACCTAACTGACAAAATGGACTAAGTGTGTAACCAAGGGTTCAGGAAAAAAGACTATTAAACGTCATGAAATTTATAAGAACTGTAAGACTGCTAACTGTGAGCATTCAGACATGTTTTATATGACCATGTTGCTCCTGCAGCCATCAATGCATTTAACCATCATTTGGCATAATTACATTAATTACATTAACTGCTTTCTACATGTCCTCAGTCATGCAGAGAGGTGCCCCAGTGCTCAGTTTTCACAATAATTACAATATATTTGAAACGACACAATACACTCCCACCGGTTTCTTGGCATAAAAGCCAGTTGATGAATTGCAGACAACTGTGTGTTAGGTTGGGGGGGGAAACCCTACAGGAATAAAACAACCAAACAACCTACAGAAACAAGAGTAAAGAACACTGCTCTATACCATGCAGACCTCAGAATAACGCAGACACCCAAAACAGTCAACAGGGGGCCCCCAACCGCGCCTCAACTACTACTACTACTGCAGGTGAGGAAGAAAGCACACACACACACACACACACACACACACTATTCATTTAACATGAAAAAAATTTAAATCACCTAAATATAAATAAATTATAAATAAATACTATTGCTACTACTACTACTACTACTGCTGCATATAAATACATACATACATATATACAGCACTGTGCAAAAGTTTTAGGCACATGCAAAGAAATGCTGTAGAACAAAGATGCCTTCAAAATAATGAATTTAAATGTTTCTACTTTAAAAAGAAATACGGTAAAGAGCAGTAAACAGTATTAAATGAAACAAAGTCAATATTTGGTGTGACAAAAAAAATAAATAAATAATAAAAACAGTAGTCTCTGGTACAATTTGTGCAGTTTTATAAGGAAATGAGCTGGTAAGTTTTATTGAGCATCTTGCAGAACCAGCCACAGTTCTTCTGGAGACTTTGACTTTCGCACTCGCTTCTTATTTTTGCAGCAAAATCCAGCAGCCTTCATTGTGTTTTTTGTCTGAAAAGTGTCTCTTACGTAATATACTGCTTTCTTTAATGACATGCAAACATTTTTCTGTAACATTTAATTTTGTGCTAGAAAACTAATGTTTGGGAATCTAAAACTGTTTTTTGTACTGACTTGATAATGTAGAAGTCATAAAATAAAAATTCTATAACAAAGTTTGTACTAAAAAAAAATAGGGTGCCTAAAACTTTTGCACTGTACTTTTGTGTATACTTAATGTTAGTCTCAGGCCCCCATAAATCTGAGAATCTTTCCAGACAATGCAGTGCTCTTCATGCTGCATAATTCTACGTTGCACCAAAATGAATGTCCTGCATTAATAATCATTTCTGCTGCTGGCAAGCATATATACACTTTACTGCACATAAATGGTATATTTGTAACTAAATCAAAACACTATGAGATTACATTTCAAATCGCAGAAATGCTTCCCTTTTCATTTCAGTATTCTTTATTAGGCTTACTACCAAGTCTACTACTACTGTAGTGAGAAATTTGATAAATGCACTGCACTTCCACTAAGAGTTGTGAATATTTCGGGAAATAGTGTGTGTTATAAATATAAAGCTCCAAACCCATTGACGGTGCTCAGAATAGCAGAGCCAAACAGATTGGGCGGTGTGTGTAAGCATTAGTGCGCTAGCCTGAGGTTTTGGTTTCTTGAACTCTTTAGGTTCAAGAGTTTCAAAGCTGTTTTTGGAGCTGTGTTTTGGTGCAAGGAGGGTTGAACTTTGCACATATTTGACAACAAAAACGCATGCCCTGCGGCATTTTTTTTTTTTTTAAACAGAGAGATGGTATTGGTGATTTTAGGTGTTAAATCAAGCATGTCTTATCTGAGATAATCATCCTCTTATCTGAGCCACATGACAAAGCTATTCCCAAATGCATGAATCAGTGAGAATGGGCAGTTATACTAATTAGGGGGCAGCAACACACTACGTGCTAACAGCTGGATTACTTTTAATTCATCCTACTGGGACCAAAATAAATGAAGGTGGCTTTAAGATGTCTTCCTGTGGCACTTTTGCAACTCTCAGTACAAGTTGTCAGGCTAGCAAAAATGCATGCTGGCATGCTTGCACATGTATAAATGAATAAACTTTCAGACTACGAGCAAAATTACCAGCAGCCAAACACACACACACACACACACACACACACACACACACACACACACACACACACACACACACACACACACACAGTACTGTGCAAAAGGCACATACAAAGAAATGCTGTAGAGCAAAGATGCCTTCAAAATAATGAATTTAAATGTTTCTACATTTTTTAAAAAATACAGTAAAGAGCAGTAAACAGTAGTAAATGAAACAAAGTCAATATTTGGTGTGACAAAAAAGTAAAAATTAAAATAAAATACTAGTCTCCGGTACAATTTGTGCAGTTTTATAAGGAAATGAGCTGGTAAGTTTTACTGAGCATCTTGCAGAACCAGCCACAGTTCTTCTGGAGACTTTGACTTTCACACTCACTTCTTATTTTTGCAGCAAAACCCAGCAGCCTTCATTGTGTTTTTTGTCTGAAAAGTGTCTCTTACGTAACATGCTGCTTTCTTTAATGACATACAAACATTTTTCTGTAGCATTTAATAAACTAATGTTTGGGAATCTAAAATGTTTTTTGTACTGACTGGTAATGTAGAAGTCATAAAATAAAAAATCTATAACAAAGTTTGTGCTAAAAAAAAAATAGGGTGCCTAAAACTTTTGCACAGTACTGTACACCACACCCACAGTGTGTACACACACCTGGGCTGTGCTTCACCACAGGACACAAAATGCCACTGCCCAACACGATGCATGCCCACACACACCAAGTGCAGTTGACAGGTGTGCCAGTCAGCCCTGCATTATTTGGTTCACCTCTTTTGTCTGATGCATTCGACTGCAGGATAGAGGAGTGGCAACACAACTGCCCAATCTCACACACATCCACACACTCCTCATCTGCCCATTTCTGGAAAAAACAAATCGCTCCATTAATTGCCAAGAAATGTCATCTAAAATACAAATATTTCCATAATGCATGTTCAATTGACATGTTCAAGAACAAATCTTTTTCAGAATGCTGTCAAATGTTTTATGACAAATGTATTGGCACCATATATAGTAAACGATTTTATGTGTTTAACTCTGACACTTTCAATGAATTTATAAATAGACGTTTGATAATTTTAGGTAGTTTGCTATGACAAGAAAAGTACTTATGTTTAATTTAGCAATATTGAACACACTTGCCATTTCAGAACATCATCCGTATTAGGAAATGGGATATTTATCTTGGTAAATCATTAAACAGGATAAGGTAGCCTGTCAACAAAGTGCATGTCTGCTCATGTAGAAAAGCAGTCATACCTACATGATATCTATGCATAGATAATATTATTATTTATTGTTATTATAGAAATAGAATTTTTTTTAAATAGAAATCAGTTCAATTTGTTTGCTTTAAGAATTCTTAAACAACATGAAACAATTACAGTAGCACATAACTGCAAAAAAAAAAAAAAAAAAGATACACTTTCACAAGTTTCTTGGCATAAAGGTCATTATCTTGTTATAATAAACTTCACACCTTTTACTAGATAGGCAAAAAGAAACAATGATTTAAATACACAGTGCATTACAGACTGACGACAAATGTTTTAAAAACAATTCTCTCAACTTCAGTTAGAAATATCAGCACTTTGCACTATATCTAGTCACTTAAATGGAGCAATAAACATCCAGCATGCAGAAATGTATCACGAAAATATTACTATTGCGGCACATGTCCAGTCAGGCAGTCAGCAGAATGCAGGGCGTCTACTCGGGGAAAGCTAGGAGGCTGTACAGTTATCTTCGACGGTATTATTCTAAACTATACAACCTACTACCTCATCCCGAGACAACAGCATCACATCCATGACGAACCAAGGAGAAACTAATACAGGGATCTTTAGGGTCTTTAGGCACTTCTAAGGTTCTACAATGGAAAAGATAAAACCTACGGCACCTCACTCTCAGATTAGTATTCATATCAACATACCATCTCAAATAGAACGTACCATCTAAATACTTCATTGGGTGACGCGTAGAATATATGTAGATCAATGCACCTCTGGGAAGTTCCCAATGGAATTAATAAAATTCATATCAATATACCACTGCCCAATTGTATACAGAGCATATAACAATGCAACATTTGACCATCACATGTAAATTAAATCAATGTACTATTGTGGCAAGCTCACATCAAATTAATAGCAGTGCACCAATGCATCTCAAATGGAACTCATACCCTTGCACCATTTGGCAATTCCTCCTAAAATTTATATCAAAACACAATTGGACGATTTTATATCTTAAATTAAATTAATATCAATAATTGGTGCACCACTGGGTAATCTTAAAGATAAAATGAATGCCCTTTTGCTGTCTCATATAGATTTTATATTGATTTTCCTTTGAGCAATCCCACATAGGATTACAGTATACTATATCAATGAAACTTTGGACAGTCTCAACTAGAATTACACCATTTGTTGATCTTAAACAGAATTAATATCAATGCACTATTGGACAATCTTACTTAAAAGTAATATCTATATACCACTTGGCAATCTTATACAGATATTATACGGTATCAATGCAACATTTGGCGATCACAAGTAGAATTTAAAAGAAAGTACCATTGTGGCAAGCTCACATACTAATAGCAGTGCACCAATGGGAAATCTCAAATGGAGCTTATATTGCCACAGCTTTGGACAATTCCACTTAATATGAATTTCAGTAACAATAACAACGAACAATTAGGTGATCTTATATCTTAAATTAAAATCAATAATTGGTGCACCATTGGGCAATCTTATCAAAAGTTTAAAATGCTGCCCCTTTTACCTCATACATGTAGATTTTATATTATTACTCCATTGGGCGATCCCACACAAGTTATATATCAATGCACCGTTTGGCAACATGATATAAACTTTATATCAATGCACAATTTGGTGCCTCAATTTCAGCTACCTCAAATAGTTTTTACAGAATATTGATACACTATTCTGCTTTGTTATTTGATATATTTATAAACGTATCACTGTGTATCTCTCAAGGAAATTTCCAGAACATGGCAGCTGTTGTAGGGGGAAGAGTGGCGTCACAGTGACCTCGCAGACACATACCTGTAGACACGAGCTTGTGCCCAGAGTTACCACAAGTTCGGATCTACGGGTTTGTGGCAGCTGGCAGTGTTGCTCTGAATGAGGTGAATCCTTCTCCTTTCTCTGTACCAGACCATCCACCATTAAAGAGAACAGCCTCTAAACAAGGGACGAAGGCACGCTAACAAAAGATGCATTACGTTAGGGTGTGGTCAAGTTGTTTTAGTACTACAGTACACAGAGAAACATGCCTAAATGCAGTGAACTAAAGTACTAAGTACAAAATGGTGATGCACCTATTCGGCTATTTCACATATTATTTTCATCTACCAGATTGGTCAGGGCTATGCTTTTTGTGTGGCTATATTGCTTAAAACCGGTCAGAGCCATAATTCTGTACACTTATTATGATATGAGTATAACTATGTTCTGCATGCAACATGTGTAGATAAAATGGGCTGTTAGAACAGCTAAGACACAACATGCAAATGTTGATAAAGTCGTCCTGATTCATTTAGAACAAAATGAAAGACTGGTGCTATAAGTTGCACCAACTTGTTAACAAATATTATAATCTTCAATAAAGCAAAACCAAATATTAGGTGGACGCGTGTGTGCCGCCAAATGAAAATCAATGTGAAGAAGAGGTCTTAAAGAATTTTGGATATTGCCATAAGTTCTTGGCATGCCAAATTCCTGCCTACTCACATCAGGAACAGCGTAGCGTGAAGGTCACGTTGAAAGTCATGGCCACATGTTAGCTGGGTGCTAACAAAATGCAGCAGTAGCCTATTGCAAGACACCAGTTACTGCAGTGCGGTTACATTTTTAAGGCGTCTGTTATACCAGAATACACATCCAAGGTTTTTAGAAAATCCAAGAATATCAAACAAAGCTCTAAGACTAATAGTTGCCAGTTATATTAGTTTAGCATCCAAATGAATTAGCATACTCAACTTTTGCTATAGAGTTGATCTTCCTTTCAGTATTTGATCAATTTTCAGGCCTGGACCGTGAATACAAAAGCATTTTCTTTTCCTTTTGCGTTATCAATTGCTGTTGTATTGGCAACATAAAACGTATGTTGTCTGCACCCAAAAATCGCCTGGTTGGTACATAGACATGAAAGTGTCGCAAGCTGGAAGATTAGTGAGTTTTGTGATTTTGAGCAGAAGCTATCTGGGTAATATTTGTCCTGTTCTGAGACAAAAGCCAAACGTATTATTTAAATTGTCAGACAACCTTGGAAAAAATTACAGGTTAGTTGGCATTGTTTTAGCCGTGTGCTTTTGCCAATCCTGTTAATGTGGATGCTTTACAAATCAGCAAGGGCTCACATAGCTTCAATAGAACCTGTTTATTAAATATTGCTTTATATATTCAGTGGGCCTAGACATATATCACAGAGTCACATAGAGGCACTTAAATTGCAAACTGTAATGTTAGTGAAGATTAGAAATTATATTTCAATAACCTTTCATGTACAGTCTTCGGCTAGATATTTAAAAAAAAAAAACAAAAAAAAAAAAAACATTTAATTCCGATCTTGCCAGCGTTTGCGACATTTGGGTGGACGAGAGCAAATATTGGACCGAATCTTAAATGCGATAAGTCTAAAAAACATTTTGTGTTGGAGAGGCACGAGCCGAAAACGAGCAATGAAGAATGGAGTGGGGAAAAAAGGCAGAAGAAAAAGGAGCATACCGGCAGAGGAAGGTGGCGTGAGGTGGCATGCGTGGTACTGACCAGCGTGGTCCGAAAAGGAGCATTCAGTCTTCTCTTGGCCATAACACAGAGATAGGCTTGGGGCGCAGACTAGGCCGATTCCGTTGCCAAAATTTGTTTAAAAATCTGGAATGAGAAAACGGACACAGCACATTAGAACACAGTGAACAAGGCTTAGTTACAGAATCAAATCATTTAATACAGAGGCATGTCCAGACCTGAACGGGGAGCGTACACAGAAACCTACAACTACAAACAGCAGCCCAAAGTCCCGGCACTACATCAACACCCCGGTATGGCCAAATAATCGGCAAAAAAAAAGAAAAAAACTGAAAAACCCCACTGTCCCTTCAGTTGCCCTCCTGGGCAGCAGCTCCTGTCCACATTTACCAGCGGAGGCAAAAAACCCTGGACGCGGGTTCTGAAAAAAAAGGTTCCGTGGAAGAGGAAGAGAGGGAAAAGGCGGAAAGGTCGAATGCGGTGAGATGTGGTTGAGGAGGAGTTTCAACACTGCCCAGGCTACAGGGAAAGTGGAATTTGTGACCAAGCAAAGGAAAGGGTGGTGTTTTTTTTTTTTTTTTTTTTTTTTTTTTTTGACGCTTCGCTGTGCTCGAGTTTTTTGGATCACAGCAGGCTCCTTGGCTGCAGTTCTGATTCTCCTCAACGGTGCCAAAATGTGCACGGTTCCCATTGTCTTTGACTGCCATGAATAAAACTTAACAGGGGATCGGAGAAGGAAAAAATCAAACGCGAACTGAAAAAGCTGAGCAAAAGTTTGTTACGAAGGGAGAGATCGAAAGGAGAGTGGGAGATACCGAGAGAGAGAGAGAGAGAGAGAGAGAGAAAGAGTGTTGCACAAAACAGCAGAAGCTTAAAGAGGATTTTGGTGAGGGGAAAAAAAAGGAACGGAGCAGAGTACTGAAAAGAAAAAAGTGAAAACTGAAAGGACTGTTTTCACACCGGATTTCTTTTTCTGCAAAACGTGCCATGTCTCTCTCTCCGGTGAGCTGCACTGTCTCTCTCCTCCACAACTCCCTCCTTCGTTCCTGCCTGCAACCAATCCAAGCCACGTAGGGAGAGAGCGAGAGATAGAGAGAGAGAGGGAGAGAGAGTACTCTCATTCAGCGTCATCAAAATGGCTGAAGATGAGTTTCTAGACAGCGTGAGTGAGTAAGAGAGAAGAACCGCTCCCTGACCTGTTCTGGAAAAATTACAAACATGGATATATAATGCTGTCTTGTATCTCTCTTTCTTTAAACGAACTCCCTCAGTTCAAGACAGCACAAATATTTTTGTGTCCCCACAATGGCCACAGAGAAACTCCACCTTTGAGTGAGCAGGCATGCTGCTTGTTATACTAAACGCCTGCAATTAACTGTTTTGTCTGTCCCTGTGTCCATCTGTCCATCTGTCTGCTCATCTGTCTGTAATGGTCCCAAAATCGATTTGCTTGTTTACATGGCTGTTTTAATCAAGGCGCTGGCATGGGCTACCCTAGCCTTGTCTGATGTGTGTGTGTGTTTCTGTGTGTGTGTGTGTGTGTGTGTGTGTGTGTGTGTGTGTGTGTGTGTGTGTGTGTGTGTGTGTGTGTGTGTGTCAGTTGGTCACAGTCTGTCGGACGATCTGCCTCTCGCCAGACACTGAATCGTGTTTGAGTGCCGTTCCCTCTCTGTCTTTAATTTACTTCATTACTAGATCATTTATTTATTGACTTTTGTTATTGATTACTGAAATTCCACTTTCCTTTTAAAAGCAACCCAGAAATTAAGGCTCTGTAAAATTATTACTATTATCTAAAAACGTGGTTTCATCTCAATATGGCTTCCTAACCCCTGTTGCTTAACATGGCTGGGGGACTGATTTCAGTGGTGCACATGCTGCAGTCATCATATGTGTAACCCCATATACATTCCCCAGATTTTTCACACTAAACCAAAGGTACCTAGACAGTGCAAAACTGAAGCTAGACAATGCAACACCAAATTTCTGGCTTCACTGCACAATGAGAACATAACTAGAGATGAAAGATGGCTAAAATTACTCGCCTTACTTTAACAAGTAGAATGTCGTCCTTATGTACCTTCCTTG
This sequence comes from Cranoglanis bouderius, assembly GCA_023630585.1. Lineage (NCBI taxonomy): Eukaryota > Metazoa > Chordata > Actinopteri > Siluriformes > Cranoglanididae > Cranoglanis > Cranoglanis bouderius. Next base: position 8,049,943 of record CM042565.1, on the reverse strand, counting down.
GAACTAATGCTTCCACTCAATCTGGCAGAAAAGTTTGTATTTTTATGATTTATATATATTTATCTCATACACATTTCCTCTCACTATTCTGGGGAGTCACTTAAAGTGTATAAGACCTCAGAACCTATCGGTTCTTCAAGAGCAGCTGGCTAAAGGACCCCAGGCTGTTTTGTCAGGAGGAGAAAAAACTCTTCAGTAAGTAGCTAACTTCTAATGTTAGTAACACTTGCTGCCAATATAAACTTGCCCGGTGTCTTATAGCATATCTAGATAGCTAACATATATCAGTCTGTACAGGATTTCGTGGAGTTTTTTTGTAATTGTTGTGCCCAAAAATGCTTGATTTTGCTGCGGCTTTTTTCAAAATTTGCGATGCAACTTGCAGTGTTTTGTGCTTTTTTTTGCGAACTACTTAAACTGCAATTGCACAAAATTGTTTTTTGCAGTGATGTTAGTTGGTAAATGAGACCTTTTAGCTGTACTCATGTTCGACGCACGTGAATCGAAGAGGGCTTTGGCTGAATGTGCGTTGTGATGATGTCACATGACACGTCTTGGCCCAAATCTGGAGAAAATCTGTGGTAATTTAATAAAAAATGCAAGCTCCTCTGAGTACTGCAGAGTTTGTTGATTTTGCATTCAATTCTGCACTCGCCAATTCGTGAAATCCTGGAGGGACTGATTTATAGCTACAAGGCAGCATGACAATGAGAATCTGTTGCAGTGCTGCTTGTTGAAGATGTGTTGCATGTAGTCAAATGTATTAGGGTAGTCATTTATCAGTACAATTTTTTTTTTTTTTTAAATGTAATAATGCACAATAACATTGATTTAGTCAGTCCCCTATTCAGTCCTCAAATGGCTCTGATTATACAGTGTGATGCCACATGAAAAGCAATATATATTTCGTGAGTGTTATGCAATATCGGCACTAGGTTAATGTGTACTTGGTGTGGCTTTTCTGCCAAGTACCTGTGCATTCTTGCCGCATGGAAAGGGTAATGACAACATGGTGAAGCAAGAATGTGTCTCAATTCCAAATTTTGTATAAAAAAAGAAAAAAGTAATTCCCAAAGCCCAATGGGGGACCAGCAGCATGAGGAAGTCTCTTTGAGTTCTTGCCACCTCCTTTTGCTTCTATTGAATCTAAATGAGTGAATTTGGCTGTCTGAAGCCCGACGTCTGGCCTGGTCCTGCCCACCCTCTACCGTCTATGCCAAGCTGTAAAGAAAGCCCCCGACAGAATGGTGAACAAAGAGGGCACCAGGACAGAGGGCAAAGCCCCAGACTGCTGTCTCCCAGCCCCAATAAACAAAGACTGAGGCAAAATTTAATGCAATTACTCAACCACTCATGACCACAAATGATATAAAATGTTGTAATGCAACGCTGAGATTTTAAACCCTCCATCCACCTGTCCTTTACATGTGTTTACTCATTTTTAGCCATTTTCCTTCCACATAACATAATCTCCTATTGAAGAGAATGAGAAGTGTCAACTAAGAACATCCTGTCTTTACAATAACAATAAGAAACAATAAAACTGACTCATAAATGTCCCTCCGTTTGGATGCAGACCAGTTCAGATCAAAAGGGACATCTGACAGAAATAGCCCAAGAGCACAGAGACTCGGGCTTTCACAGGCAGGTCAGCTTGAGTTCAGGGTAAACACAGCCGGGAGTTTGAACCAGTCTGTGGATGGACTGCAATAAAAGAGCACTGATAGTATTCATTATAAAAACACAGGCAGATTAGACCAGTGCTCAGTACAATACAGTATACAGAAACTTTAGCAGCAATCTTATTACATTCTGAGAAGGTAAATATCTTTTTTGTAGTATAAGATAGTAAGGATAATACAGTATAACATGCTCTAAAGAACTGTATACTGTAAAGAATTACTGTACACTAAAATACTTGTATGGAATGTTCCAGTATGGTATGTTTTACAGTTCAATACACAGGAAAACATTCACACTGACAGTATTAAATGACCACAGTGTAACTACTGTACTTTAATCAAATAATCAACTTTGCTGTAAAACCCACAATACATTAAACCTGGGCAGCAAATCATTATTATTCATAACTGTGCATCATTTAACAGTTTTTTCATTGTATAATTTGATATCATATACCTCTATAGGGTGTTCAAAAAAGTCAGGAACCAATGGGAATATGTTGATATATTCCAAATATCTCAAGCTGAATATGATACAGCAGCTGAGAAAATGCATAGAGTGTAACATGTAGTGCATATTAAGTACATGTAGTTTTACTCTCATTGGTTCCCGACTTTTCGGACACCCTGTGTAATCTTGTTTTATAATGAAATATTCATTGATGGAGAATTTAAAGCACTCTTGTACGTCGCTCCGGATAAGGGCGTCTGCTAAATGCTATAATTGTAAATGTAAATGTAAATGTATAATATTCACTTTGTTATTCACTTCATTGTATTTAACTTTCATTTATGAGATTAACGTTTAAAAAAAAAAAAACTATTTATCTGTTTGACTGGTGTTACAAAAACACTTAATGACCTTAATGATAGATATTTGAAGTTTTCATAAGATTTCACAAGATTTCAAAGATTTCAAGATGTACAAAGCAACCATTTAGAGATTGCATGCTTTGAAACAATTATTTAAATGCATATATACCTGACGCATTTAATGTTTACATATTATCGTAGCTGAGTTAGTCCTAAATACAACATTGTGAGTCAGTGAGTAAAGCTGATGAAATTTAAACAAATATATTTCACAAATATAACACATTTAATCAGATTTTTCCTTTGTACTGTTGACTATTTTTGCATTTGATATATATATATATATATATATATATATATATATATATATATATATATATATATATATATATATATATATATATATATATATATATATATTTATTTATTTGTTTGTTTGTTTGTTTGTTTGTTTGTTTTGTTTTGTTTTGTTTTGTTTTGGTCTAAACTACTATACATATATGCTGTATACACTGATCAGCCATATCATCAAAACCACCTGCCTAATATTCTGTAGGCCCCCAAAACAGCTCTGACCCATCGAGGCATGGACTCCACAAGGCCTCTGAAGGTGTGCTGTGGTATCTGGCACCAAGACGTTAGCAGCAGATTCTTTAAGTCGTGTAGGTTGCGAGGTGGGGCCTCCATGGATCGGACTTGTTTGTCCAGCACATCCTACAGATGCTCGATCGGATTGAGATCTCGGGAATTTGGAGGCCATACAAGTCAACACCTTGAACTCTTTGTCATGTTCCTCAAACCATTCCTGAACAATTTTTGCAGCGTGGCAGGGCGCATTATCACCGTTACCTTGAAGGGGTGTACTTGGTCTCCAAGGTAGGTTGAGGTATGTGGTACGTGTCAAAGTAACATCCACATGAATGCCAGGACCCAAGGTTTCCCAGCACAACATTGCCCAGAGCATCACACTGCCTCCGCGGGTGCGGGTGCCTTCTTCCCATAGTGCATCCTGGTGCCATTTCTTCCCCAGGTAAGCAATGCCCATGCACCCGGATGTCTACATGATGTAAAAGAAAAACTTGATTCATCTTCCATTGCTCCATGGTCCAGTTGTGATGCTCACGTGCTCATTGTGGCACTTTCGGCAGTGGACAGGGTCAGCATGGGCACTCTGACCGGTCTGCAGCTACACAGCTCCATACACAGCAAGCACTGTGTGTTCTGACACCTTTGTATCATAGCCAGCATTAACCTTTTCAGCAATTTGAGCTACAGTAGCTCTTCTGTGGAATCCATGTTGCTGGTTCACCGGTTATCCTTCCTTTGACCACTTTTGGTAGGTACTAACCACTGCATATCAGGAACACCCAACAAGATCTGCCGTTTTGGAGATGTTCTGACCCAGTCATCTACCCATCACAATTTGGCCCTTGTCAAAATCGCTCAGATCCTTACACTTGCCCATTTTTTCCTGCTTCTAACACATCAACTTTGAGAACTGTCTGTTCACTTCCTGCCTAGTATGTCCCACCCCTTGACAGGTGCCATTGTAATGAGATAATCAATGTTATTCACTTCACCTGTCAGTGGTTTTAATGTTATGGCTAATCTGTGTGTTGCATATACAGAACGTTTTCCTGCACTTGGATGTATAGATGTTCTGACAGTTCTTTGCAAATGAAAGACAGTGCAGTGAAAGTCATAAATTTTACTTGCAAAGTGAGTGACTCAGCCTTCTTTCCCCCTATTTATTCTTGTACACCTGTATGGTAGCATAGCATAACATTCCTGGCTTTGCCTATCAAATTAAAGGTCATTTGCTTCAAGCTCATTTTTCAATAAATAAACTTTAACTCAACATGAATTCGTTAAATTAATTTCATTTGAGGAATTTCTCACTGTTCCATTGTGTTGTTCCGGGATCTCTCCCACATAGCCACAATCATTGGGATATGATCAGCCACACAACACATCTATATTACCGATCCACCACAAACTGCTCCTCCACAGCAACCCTTAATCACTAATGCCTAATAAACAGAACAACAGCGTTCATGACTCAGAATCTGTTTTTGGAATTTTGTCGATCAGGTCCTGTTGGATTTCAAAGCTGAAAGTTTGGCATCAAATCATTAGAATTAAACCCTCAGAGGCCTGGGATGAGAGATACACAGTAGAAGCACACAACGAGTAGGAAGCCTATCAAAAGGGATAGAGATGAAGCAAGAGGAGGAACATGGGAAAAAGGAAAAATGAAACGTCCAAACCTACCCAAGAAAAGCAATGATATCTATCTTTGAAGTCATTGAACCACTCTGGATTTTGTCAACCAGGTGGCTGTTCTATAAGTAACTGACAAGCAACATCTGTTGGCAGACAAGCCAAGGACCAGTCTCACAACTACTCTGACACTGTCAGTTACTCTCTTTCCAGATGTTCTCTTCAGACAAACTGATGTGAGTTAGTGAGGCCTAGTTGACCCCTTTCACTTCAGACACTGGACAGAACTGTGATCCATACAGTTTGACATTTGTGGGCAGGCATGGACTGGCCATTGGGAAGTTCGGGAAATTATTACATATGATCTATATTAGATATTACATATTAGCTTAACACAAACAATACAAATGAACAGATTGTGGTTTTTTGTTTTTTTTTAATTAATGATTGAGAAACATGTTGTGTCAGTTCAAATTTGGTATATCAAATTGGGGCCACTTGACAGCAATTTCCCGGGCTGCTTTTTGTTGCCAGTCTGCCCCGTTTGTGGTGAGGACCTACTGAAAAACAGTAACAGTGCTATTTAAAGAGACACAAGTAAACGTGATCACACTAGATTATGACTAGAAAATACATACAAGAGTGCTAGTTGGAAAATGTCTGTTTAAAATTAAAGCAGACATTGTAATAATTCATTCACACAGCAATAATTCACACAGCAATCGTGGATTCATGTAAAGCTTCCCTCTTACTCCAACGTAAACCAAACTTGTCATATGAGTCTCATGCAAATAATCCTATGTTGTACTGTATATGTGCTTTTATAAAACGGGTCTTATCAGTTCTAAAATTGGATTGGCAGAGCCACATTCGAAGCCGATGTAAAATCTTCAATATACGCACTCGGCTTGTGAGATCATGTGTAAAATGCCATTGTGTCTTATCGTGCCCCCAACTATTGTCGAATGATTATATTATCACCTATGGCTTTGCGGGGGGAAAGAAGTGGTCATGGCCAGACATATGTAACCTGTCTTGTGTACACGTTGCGTCATTACAGCGATAAAAATACAAGAAGCTAATCACTAGCATTAGTATTCATTTATTTATTTTTTTAATTATCCATTAACAAGGTGAAGAATGCTTACAAAATGATGTCGGGACTGTAAATAAACGTAACGGGTTGGTAGTAGCTGTAACTACGCTAAATAAAATGATATAAACTACGTGTGCATGTGCTCTGTGTTCAACAGCAGCTGAGATGCTCCTTGAATTCTTGCATAGTGAAGTCGTCCTGATAAACAACACACCGTTTCACTTTATTAATTTAGACTCTGTTCATGTTTTGAGAGCGAAGACATTAACAGACATTTTAAATTGTCTGATTCAGTAGATATCATGATAGTTGGAATCTATCTACGATTCCCAATACTATTGTATTGTCGGTCGTCCCAAGCCTCGTATGCACACCTGTGACCGCATCACACTATCTGAATTCTGTATTAATGCACCAGGTTTAAACCATTAAAACATTTACACATAAGCCAATGAGCTGTCCATGGAATACCTAATATATTATGTTGCCTATCAGCCAAAGCTTACTGTTAACTGACTACAGTGTATGGCATGAAGAATTTTAGTAATAATAACTTAAATTATTTCTTGAACACTGGATTTTATCACATTGTTTTTGTCTGCATTTTTTTAAAAATAACTAAGCCACTCGAGGGCTTGCATTACAGTCATTTTACCACTGCGTTTCAAATCATGCCTAAGAACACCCTTACCTGTGATAAAATCACGGTTTGAATCAATCTAATACGGATTTAGTGATTTGGGGGCCCTAGACAAAATATAGGAATGGGGCACATTATTTAGTATTAATTAAAAATATATAAAATTTGTATTTTAGGGGGCTCTTGGCTTCTGGGGGCCGAAGGCGGTTGCCTGCCTTTGCCTAGTGCTGAGTCTGCCATAGATCTAATCAACCAGTGGCAATGTGGTTGATTTGATCTTTTAGGTACAAAACCATGAGAAAAGAAACTAGCACTATTCTGCACCAAATCCTATACATAACCATGTCAGTCTTATTTGTTAGACATAACTTTCAAGTTATGCAAATTAATATGATTAAATATGATTCATTTGAGCAAATATGGCTGCTTAGCTATGTTACATTGCAAATGGATATACGTAGATAGACTTAATGCAGGTTAAATATGGAACTCATTTTTGTAATATGCGTAACATTGATTATTTTGTTTTTACATTATTTTTGGATAATACACTGCTATTACTAGTAATAATAATGTGTATGGACATATTTTAACTATCAATAAAACAACTTTTAATATATATAGTGAACTCACATTAATATTGGTTTATCATTTCGGATGTGAAATAAGGTTCAAAGCTTTTACTTGCTAAAAATAAAGCAAAATTGCTATTCAGAATTTATCTTTTCATGGGAACACATGGGACATGGGAAATCTTCTCTTTGGAAATCTACCCTTGGGATTACCAATTCCCTTTTATTTTTCCAGTAATGCTGTATTTTCAACACAGAGCTGCATAAAAGCATCACACAAAACAAGAACAGGCACATCATGGCACAGAGAGTTGTGCAGCCCAGCACAACACGTACCATCAAACCACATCTTAGAGTCTTAGACCCAAACAGTTAAGTTTAGAGCGAAGGGTGGGGTTAGTAGTTGGGAGATTTTTTTGTGACTTCATTCATATGAAATCCAATAAAATCACTAACACGTGTTAGAATTCCTGTGTTTTTTGCATGATATCTGGTCGGTATTTGGCTATGGCTCTTAGCAATGTTTTTACGGTCATATACCAATATATAGAAATATCAGAAATATGGGTAAAGAATCAAATGTATGTGTAGGCTATATATATATATATATATATATATATATATATATATATATATATATATATATATATATATATATATATATATATATATATATATATATATATATATATATATATTTTTTTTTATTATTATTATTTTTTTTTAACTTTCTCCCCATGTATGACTGTAGGGTTTCCTTTTGAGGATCTCACACTAGGAGCTCATAAAGCCGGGTCAACAGCGGGCCAGCAGTGGCCTGCAGGCACAACACATATCAGACCCCACTCTTAGTCCCTGTTTATGCTATCAACATGCTATCAAGCATTACAAGTGACACACATCCATAAAATATATTATGTTAGAGCAAGAGTGGGGCAGTTAAACATCAAACAGCACGGATGCTGTAACCATGTGAGCAAACACTGACCCAAAGCAAAGCTATGAGAAACCAAGCTTATCAAAACTGAGCTATGAAACCAGGCTATGCAAAGCATCCTTTAACATTGCATTACTCACTGGGAAATGATTCAAAGAATGCTATTTATTTATTTATCAAAGAATGCTATTTAAGTAAGAGGTCAATAACGCACTTGGAAGGTTACACCCTGTCAAAGAATCTGAATGATGGCTAAATGTGAAGAATGCATATTACCGTTATCAATATTTGCACTTACATCCTTATGCAATGGAAACTGAGCAGTAAACACCTCTGCTTTTGCTTTCACTCGAGCCACCAGAGAGCTATTATCACCTCTTGACATTTCATCTCGGCTGTAAAACGTTGTATATGAGAAGCAAAGCAGGAATTTTCACAGCAGGCCTTTCCATCTCCATCGGAATTGAAGCATGAGTTGGTCAGTCTCTGAATGAACCCTCTGCAGCTGTGTTCAGTCAGCCATATCATGCCACTCAAGCATTCATTTAACTTAATCGTATGCGCATGGCGAACAGATCCATGATTGCTATGTACGGATGATGAGACACAGTTGTGTAAAAAATATATATATTGACATATTATTGAAGATAGTCAAACGTGAGAACAAAAATCTTCAGAAATACATAAACATACAGTATACACATGCTTGCTTTTTTTTTTTTATAGGGTGGCGTAAATGATTAAATTCCCTGTGGACAGGAGGAGGAGGAGCAATGTGGGGATGCAGGCAGGCAGCCAAACACACCAGAGAGAGAGAGAGAAAGATGCTGAGGAGAGAATAAATCTTGGAAGAAGAGGGGGGCTAATTATGATATTAATCACATTTTAATTTCAATTCATCCAGTAACCGTCACATACTCACGCTAATCAGACCAGCTGAGGAAGACTGCCAAAGCTAAGAGTATTAACACATCTCATAGACAGAGAGAGAGAGAGAGAGAGAGAGAGAGAGCAAGAGAGAGAGAGAGAGACTGATGAAGACATGTATGAGGCCAGAGTGAAATCAAACTGACTGCTGCCTTTCATCCAGCCAGAACCTCTGCAGGGCACCAGCAGACGGAGGGATGGATAAAAAAGAATGACAAAGAAAAGGAAATGACACGTCTATGGAAATGACAAGTTATTAATGCCAAAGGACACAAAGCATTTATCGCACGTGTGGAATGAATGCGATCGTCTGAAATGAGCGCCGTCAGAACATGGGTGGGGTCTACAGCCCTGTGCACTTCACTAGGCCCTGTCTGGTTTCTGAGACACATCTAATGCAGTGTGGATGGGAGTGTTTCACATATGCAGGTCCTTCTGTGTGTGTGAGTGAGTGACTGGCTGTACGTGTTATACTCAATAAGAACAAGAAGTCAGAATGAAGATTGCAAAGGGGACTGCAGGTTGTAAGGGATGTAATTTTTTTTATTCATCTGCCGCCAGGTTCTATTAAAAAGATGTATTAATGCATTACACTAATAATATAATATAAAATCTTGTTTGCCCTGCAGCTAAGCCCTATTTCGCTTTTTCTTTCAGGTTGAGTTCATTTCAGATTAGAGAGAGAGCGAGAGAGAGACATAGAGAGAGAGTTGAAGAATGAATGCTGATGGCCTGAAGTGCCCTTCTCTCCTCCCTCCCACTAACCCTCTTTTGCTTCCAGCCCGACCCTTAAACTTCCTCTCCTCCTTTCTGCATCCCCCTCTCTCGCCTCTCTATCCGTCTCTGTCTCCTCTCCTCTTTCACTTACAAACTCTTTCTCCCTCCTTTCTCCCCTCTCCACTCGCATTTTCAGGCTCTCTCACTCTCTGTCTCGTAGGAGAGCCGGGCGGGCGCCTCCATGGTTACCTGGCACCGTGCCATCTCATTACACCGCCAATTGATTCTGGAGCACTGCCACGTCCGTTACCCCCACCACCACCACCACCACCACTTCCACCTCCACCACCACCACCACCACCACCACCACTACCCTCATTCTTTCCTCTTCTCCTTTCCTTTCGTCCACCCCCACCCCCCTCCACTACCCCCAACAGTCAACTTGCCATTATACAGCTGAGACTGTCTGCAGCGTGGTCTGCATACTGAACACCGACTCGCTCACACGCACACAAACCTCAGTATTTCCTTTTTGTCATTTACCCCCCGCAAACATACACACACATTTATTTAAATGAGCATAATAATTCTTCACTGAGCAAACTTTTCCTAGACAATGTCAATTGCTGAGACGGCGAATGACGCTTTTTGGTATCGGTGAGGTGGTTTGTGGTTACTGAGTCACATTTGATTTTACACACACACACACACACACACACACACACACAGACACAAAGCACAAGTTTATTGTGTCTCCTATCAAACAGAACACATGGTGTTGGGTTCAAATAGCACAAGTCCGTTTTAGCTGTGTCACAGCTGATGTTGATGCAGAAGAACAGATGACCGCAGGACAGCTCAGTCCACTCTCTTCCATCACCCATCACTGCTGATGCCTCTCTTTTTCCTTCTTCTCTCCTTTCTTTAAAGAAATACCCCACCATTTTCACCCTGGTCTCTATCTACAGCATCTGTAGTCCATGTGTGATTACCATGAACTAGAATTTTGACACATTTCCCTGTATTGAGAAAAGGACAGAAAAGCTCTATGCTTGAAAGTCGGTTATAATTAAAGCTTAAGGAGAATTGCGAATTCCAATAATAAACATCTTTCATGAATTGGTCAATCAGAGGTATTTGTCATATAAGCTCTAAATCTGTCTAATTCAGAGAAAAGACTACAATTGGTGTTATTTATGGGTATTTGCTTATGGTTCTAACAAAATCTTCCAGGAAAGTACAAGTAACCAAAATTCATTTTTATTGTATTGTTACAGCAGGGTTCCACATGAAGCTTTTTGCCAATGCGCACTAGTGGTCATGACTTGAGAAAAACTGGAACAAAAAAACAACAACAAAAAAACTACAAGCACAAATTTGACAAACACATTATTAATTTAGGCACTTGTCATCAAACATTAATTGGAAAAGTTTTATTGGTCCAACTGTCCTAAAATACTCACTCCAGCTTGTTCTGACCACCTCCTAGCTGCCAAAACACACACCAACCTGGTCAAGATGGTAGCTTTGCCAGCTGTTATTTTCCAGCTTCCTTGTTGCTTGAGTAATAAATTGAATAAGACTTCCTAACTGCCTTAGTGTTATTTTCTGGAAACAACTGATCTACTATCTAATGTTGCATTAGTGGAGGTAATTTATAAATTAATTCCAAACCTTAGCAGAGTTAATGGCATTCGTCATTCGTTTGTCCCATTGGATTTTTGATGAGTTGTTGTGGGCATTTCAAACATTTGCTAACTTTTGCTAACTAGCAAAAATGAGTGTATGACATGAATAATCTTTTAATGTAACAGCTAGCTAGCATGAATGTGCAATTTTTCCATATGCATGCTGGCAAAGACAGACCTATTTATATTACATTATTATATTATATTACAGGGCTGCCGGAGCAATGGGGGTGAGCTGGCATTTGACCTGCCACGTTTCAAACTACTTGGGCGGTGACCCAGCACTTCAGGCAATAACAGACAGGTCTGACTTGGTTGAAAAACCAATCAAAACTTCCAGTTGAACTGGGGGGTGGGACATTTCTCCTAAAGGGGCTCTCCTATGAGCAATAAAGGGTTAAGTAACATATGTACATATTCTGTATTCTGAATCGATTATAGGAAAATTCCTCAAATGACATTCTTCAAATAAAGTAAGTAAGACTTGCTGGAAAAATGTTTAGCGAAACAGATAGTTACTACACTGACAAACAGCCTATTGCAGTCTTCGATTCTGAAAACAGATTTTAGACCTTTTTTTTTTTTTTTTTTTTTTTGCTGTTATTTGCTGCCTGAGGAGTAAAATGCGAAATGAAGCATTTGGGGTCGAAACAAAATACTCTGATGTTCATTGTGGGTTCTTTACTGTTTAATAAAATTAATTTAAATTATAATATTTGATTGATGTATGTTCTACTTTCAGAATTTGTTGTGGCACATGATATCTAGTTTAAATATCATTAATAGCTCATATTTTATTAAATATCATTAAAAGCATCAAATTTTGCCCCACCACTTGTGGAGTAGTGGTGCCACCCCTGTTATGTTATTATATAAGTAACTAATTACAATTTTTTTCATAAAGATGGTCAAAAATGAATAGTTTTAATTTATGCTTGAACATATCTTTGAAAGAAGCCTTATTGTACTTATTGCTGCTGTTCGTATCATGGCTGTTGTTATAATGCCAGACATACGAGTGATTTTTTTTTCTCTGTGGGATGAAAAGCTGTGCTGGAATTCTGACCTTTTATTCGTGAAGCGGGCAAAAACCGGCAAAGCAGAGAGCCGCCTGCCGTGTGAAAAGCTTTTGTTTATCAAGTAAATGAATTTAAGTTAGTGTGGTAGGCTGTATGGGTCAAAATATGGCCTCGTGTGCTACTCAGTAGAAATTCTACTAGGGAAAAAAAAAGTAAATGCAATCAAAACTGCAGTAGATGCATGTTTCAAACATTTACTGAATTCATGGAATATATGGAATTTAACAAGTGCCCTAAGACTTCCATTATGAATGATTTATGAGTAACTGAGTTTTCTGTTCTTAGCATAGGGAAACACATTGAAATTCTTGTACGCTGTAATCACACGCTGGAGTAATGCTTTAGCTCTCTCATTCTTCACACCTCTTCACAGGTTATACTTTCCCTCTTTCTTTGTCCTTCCCTTGCTTTTTCACCCTTCTCTTTCTCTATTTCACACACTCCTTCCGGCTCTCCATCATTCCCTCTTCCACACACACACATACACACAAACAAATGTACACGCATACCACACGCAGTCTGTTTTGTGCAGCCTGTCTGCTTGGCATTGTGCATCGTGATCTATGCGTAATTGTGTCAGAGTGCAGGACTGAGACATGCGAGTTGCATTTATCACGGCAGCCAGAGAATCATAATCATATGTTCTGATCCATAAGAAGCCATATGGATGATGAGCGTATTTGCCCACAGAACAAAGAGCTGCAGGCTGTGCACAAACAGGCTTCAAGTGTGTATGAATGTTTGTGTGTGTGTGCATGTCTGGCTAATGTCTTATTCTATATACAGTTGGGCTCAAGGTCAGACTCCACAAACAAAAAACTAAATAAAATTGCTAGCATCAGAAACTAGCTTATTAGACATTAATACATTATTTTAAACCAAAACAAAGAGAAGTTTTTCCATGGAATTGTGAGTTTTCTTTTCTCAACACATTTGCCATTGTTTTTAGATAGTTCTTCATGTGAAAGAGCGTTGCTACATTCTGCCTACATCATCAATCGGCATCAGTCAGAACTTTGTTGACGGATGTCTTTGGTTGCAATGGCACTAAATCAGTCACCAGTGAAAACCAATAAATCTTTTTACAATGTGCCAGGCCACAAATCGTACAGTGTAAACGTAGTTTACATTACTCATGTTTAACAAGCTTACGATTCTCCACCAAGGGGTGCTATTACTAAATAGTATTTGGTATGTCATTGGATGTCCTCTATGTCCGCACTTCGGTGATGATGTTGACGTGCAAGACCTACAGTGTGCGAGTGATCAAGGTCTCGAGGGTGTGAAAGCAAGTATTTGAACCTCAAGAGTCCTTAAGATTTACGTGACCACCATTTTGAAAACCTGTATGAGAAAGGGGAATATCTAATGGCCATACAGACCTTGCAGGTACAGGCAAACGAAGACCACAAGACTACAAGTGTACCATTTGGGACAGAAAACTACCTATAAATGTGCAGAACTAGGACTTAATAGCTGTATAAAAGAAACACATCTTATACACACAGGCAACATTCAATGCAACTTCTGATACTGATATCAAAAACGTTTGCTTGGTCAGACTAGCATGACGATTAAGGCAACTTCGCAGAGCTACTTAAACACAATATTCCTTTTGTCAACAAAATTAAGAGACAAAAATACTTATTGATGAAAGGTTGTAAAATTTGGTCAACAATATGAAAACAATACAAAATATCCAAACTGGGATGAAACCAAAGCAGCTGAAAGATCACGAAACAAAAATACAGCACATCATTAAGACAATATTTGTGCACTGAAACCTCTCCATAATTTTGCACCCCATGTGGCCGGAAAAGAAATGTATTTCTGCTCACTTATGCTGTGATCGTTCCATAAACATCGTTTGCGTAGGTACAGGGTTTGTACGTTTTTCGTAACGAGCGCTTTTTATGATGTGACATCGCTCAGCACCCCAGCAGTTTCCAGACCACTCCAAAGCAGTCTGCTTGGTTTGTGCTGCTTTTGTGCAGGTTAAGAAATAAAACAGAAGAAATATTTTGTTTGACAGAAACATAAGCACAGAAAGCAGAAGCAGGCTGTTTGAAACGATCTGGACTTGATGGAGGCCTGAGTGACATTACAGGTTATAGGGTTTCTCAGTGAACAAATGCAGCACAGATGAAAAGAAGTGTTTCCTCATTTTCTGATCACATAGTGTAGCATGCTCTCTATATTCTGGTATATTATGTCAAGATATGGCATGGATAAACAGACCTGGACTAAATCAGAGCCATATATGTTTTCACATGCCTACAGAATTGGCAGGAATTTCTCACTGCATTGCACTGTGGCATACTGTATGTAAAGGAGGCAGAGAAGGCAGCTGACTGCTGTCTTTTCAACTCAGCTGTCTTTTCAACTTCTCAACTATCATAGAGCACAACACTGAAGACCATGAGAGCTGAGAGCATCGAGGAAAAATGTTCCTTAGATGAGCAACTGCTTGATGATAGGCAAAAAAGGCAAAAAAAAGGCAGAGCACTGCGGAGGAGTGGTGCTTCAGATCAGTGATACTGGGTGTACTTAAAATTGCAGTGATAACATATACTTTATTCAAAGTGAAACTCCTAGCATACAGTGTTAATCATCATCTTTTAATGATTAACTGGTGCTTATTAATAATTAATACAGCCCTCTATGGTTCTCTTTTATAGCTAGATGTTTGGAATCAGCCAGAGTAAGACTGGTGCTTCCCCTCCTGTTTGAATCGGGGGGGTTTTTTTGTTGTTGTTTTCATAATTAGTTATCACGCAATTAGTTATTCGTGTTTGTAGTGTTTGATAAGGAAATAAATCAATTCATGTCTTCATAGTAAAAAAAAACCAAGTCATTTGTACCTATTGTACATGGATATCTGATGAATATATGTGTATTGATCCATCTGCACTTTGATTCTGCTGTGCATCCTGACACTTAGGACACTATAAACTGTTACATCAATGTATCATCCCTATTACAGCTAAACCTTTGTGTTTTTTTTATTTATTTATTTATTATTATTTATTTATTTGTTTGTTTGTTTATTTTTGCTTGTATTATATTGTACCCCGTATTGGTGCACTGCAGCGCTGAGGATGAGGAGGATGAGGATGGAGGCAGAGGTGAACGAAGAGATGGCGAAAGAAACAGAGATTGAGATGGAGTGAGACACGGAGGTGGGCCTCCCCCACTTCAGGGCCCCTTTCCTGTGCTCGGGTTGTTTGAGGACACGGTGAACTGGGCCACCCGATCCTGAAGAGGGCCCACTGAGGGGGGAAAACGACGGCCAATATGGATCATCGCTACGCTGCGGATCTTGAGAGACTCCTCGGCATGGAGAGACAGCAGAGGGAGGAGAAAAGCCGGGTCTGGAGGAGTGGGATTAGACAAATCGATGAAAGGGGCGGGGACTGGCAGCTAAAGTGATGCATAGGGACAACAGATAATCACAGCTTGTGTCTGGGGTCTAAGAGAGCCATACGTATTACATGTGAGCAATTTATTACACGTTTATTACCAATTTGAATAGGGTACTGTGAGCCTTATAACACAGTAATTACACAGAGATGGCCTACACATGTGTAAGAATGTATGTACAGTGTGTCTATTCTCTCTCTCTCTCTCTCTCTCTCTCTCTCTCTCTCTCTCTCTCTCTCTCTCTCTCTCTCTCTCTCTCTCTCTCTCTCTCTCTCTCTGTGTCTCTCTGCGTCTTTGTGTGTGAATAGCGGTGGATTCAGGCTACATGAATAGGCTCACTGTGAAACTCTGGCTCTCTCTTCACACTCTCCTCGTTCACACAGCGCTTCACTCGTCAGCGGCATTCCTGAACGCTGAGGTAAGAGAGCACTACACCTCAGTGAGCCAGAACACACACACTTCCACACATACACACACAAAACATTTATTTTATTTTATTTTTTTACATTTGCTCAACGAACAGCGCAGCAAACAGATACATAAGTACATAGTGCATGCACATGAGATCTGCACGCACACCAGTGCTGTCAAAAATTACTTTCAGATTTTGATTATTTCAGAAATTCGAGATTCAAACGCATTAGAACAGTGATACTCAGACCAAAACTCATAGGCCACACGTGGCTCTTTTTATTTATTATTTTAGTTTTAAAAATGCAGCTCTTTACATGCCTCAATTAAAAATTTATTTATTTGATACACATATATTTTTATTACTACTCCAATTGACTTGTTATATTCTGTAGTAACATTTTATATAGTGTTCACATTACAGGAAAATAATCAATGACAGGGTGGAGTGATGCGGCTGTTACCATTCAGAAGTGGATTATTTTCCTACACTCTTAAAAATAAAGGTTCCAATTAGAACCAAAAAGGGTTTTTGAGCCTGATTCACAGGAGAACCCTTTTAAGTTTCACAAAAAAACCTTTTACTCTCAAGTTCTTCAGAGAACCATCTATTTACTGGTGCTTTATAGAACCCACAAATGGTTCTACATAGCAGTGCCATAAGGAACCATGTTATCATAAAAAAAAATCCTTAGTTAGTGCTTTAAGGAACCAAAGTAAGGTTCTTAAGAGTGATGCCATGAGAACTTTTTCCAGTCCCACGAAGAACCTTATAGGGTCTACTTTAACCTGATAATGGATGATACCTTGAAGAACCAATATACTGCTCTGAAGAACCTATAATGGACCATAAAGAACTCTTTATAATGAAAAATGGTTCTTGACAAGAAGATGGCGCTGTAAAGAACCATTGAAGAACCTCTATTTTTAAGAGTGTATAACCACAGCAGTTTGCCAACAATTACAATTTTTAATTTATTAATGATTAAATTAATTTAACCATTTATTGTACTATTTAATGTTATGGAATGTCTGCAAAACAAGCTAGTTCCTCTTATCACTTATGTTATAGCAGCTATAAGCTGCTGTTCCCTCTCCATCTTCTCTTTTCTCTCTCATAGAGTTAATAAGACAAAAAAGCAAAGCTTGTGATGTTACCAAGAACCTGGAAAGTCATCTATCCTGAAGACTCTCATGGCAAAACAAAACAAAATGTACTGACAGTTACAAAGACAACAGTTACACTGACACCTTCCATAAACGTGAAATAAATGTCTCCTGAAGATAAAACCTGTGATTTGAATTATAGCCGGCACTACTGTCAGAGCTGCTGCTATAGAAACATAATGAACACCTTCTGACCAATCAGACTCAAGAATTCAGCAGTGCTGTCTTATAAATAAGCGTAAACAGCGTACACCACATTCTTCTTCCTGCATTAAAGAAATGGGGTTCAAGATATCAAGTTATATTGAAGACTATGAAGATGTTTTTTTTCTAGTGCTAGTTCTAATCTACAATCACAGATAGTAACTAGCTAGCATAATAACAGCTGTCCAAAAACTAATGAAGCTTCATGACTATTATACCTTTATGCTGTGTTGCCTTATTTTAAGTATTAAACAGATCACATACTACAGTGAACTCGGTTTCATTCATTCATGTATTTTAGTTTCAAACAGAAATATTTGTGATGGTGATCTGTTTCAGGTCAGAGAGGAAGTCAGATGTTTTTGGGGATTAGTAATGTCTCAAAAGATAGTTTGGAAAATCCAGATTCAATATTTAACACAGTAATGTTTTCTGTCAGAGTGAACACTTCACTTGAGGGAAATAAATATTTAGGCAACCAAAAAACACATACTGTATTAAACTGTTTTTTTTCCAGGACTCAGAACAAAGATATAAAAATCTGGTAACCTTTAACAATAATACTCCTAACAATAATGTAAAACTTTTTTCTTTCAGATTTGCTGTGAGAGGTTATACCACCATACCCGCAAGTGGGTGTCCAGAAGGTATACCTAAAATGGACAAATATAAAGCCGTAAATTTTGTAAACAAAAAGAAGTTTGTTTTATCGTTAATTAAGTTTTATTTATTTTACTTCTTTGTTCATTGTTTGTAAAGTGCGCGTGTTTTTTTCATGGAAATCTAATAAAATATTAACTCTTACTATTACATTGTTTGATTATAAACACAATCATAAGGTGTACAATAAAAAAAAACTTAAACTGAGAAACAGAATCAGGTACAGATCATGAGACAAAAGATAGAGCTGCTATGGACATGCTTTTTTGTCTGTTTCCTGTGGAATGGATACGTGGAAATTTGAATGACCAGTACTGGCACGGCCAGCTTCCACTGAAGTGTCCACGGTCTTCAATTCGTCTTTTTTATTTTCTTTAATGAAGTCTGTTCTAACACCTTTAAGCCAAATGTGAAACAGCGTTCTATGACTATGTGCCAGGATTCTTACTTATCCTCATGAAAAAATCTAGATTGATTGACATAGAAAACAGACTTTCTGTGTTCAGCTTTCTTGCTAAATTGTGAAGGTTATTAATTAAATGGTATGTGCATTAGAGAGGCTTGGGTAGTGCCAAAATAAGGGAATGTCTAAATACAATGGATTTAACACTTTGGAACTTTTTTCCCATACTTTTAAAGGTTTGTCAAGTTTCCTTACATTTCCAGGTCTACCAATAAATGAATTTAAATTCCATATTTTTCCAGACCTGCACAAAACCCCTGCACGGTCTTGGTATTGGTACCTTGGTACTGGTAACTACTTACATATGATATCACTTTTTATATTAGGAAATTAATACAAAGTCTTTAAAATATGGCATAATAATAAAATATGGTAAATAAATGATGCATGGCCAATTTTTCCACATCAGGCAATTCTTTATAAAGATTTAGCTTTAAAAAAATAATTAAAAAATAAAAAATAAAAAAAGGAAAACATGCTAGATCTTAAACATCTATTTGCCATTTAATAAATAATAATTAGTATTATTAACATTCAAATAGTATTCAAATCCCAGATTTTGTTGTCAACACTAATACACACATACATTCAGAGTGCTATACCACCACTTTCTCTCAAAGTCCATACATGTAATAAATGTACTCCTACATGGATTTGAATACTGTGTGTATACTGTGTGCACTCACACACACACACACACACACACACACACACACACACACACACACACACACACACACACACACACATACATGCACACACTGAATGTCTCATGTGCTCATGCAGTGATGAAAAGCCACTCATTTCAGTCTGAACTCACTGACCCCCCTCATGTCCAGGAGCCTATTCTGCTTTATCTGGTGCTGGCAGATTTCCTTTTCAATAAAAAGCCTGTTTGAAGCCGAAACCTCCCACCTCACACTGTTACAAAGCCACGGGAAAGAGTTGGCCTTTCTCTGCGTTAGTGATCTCGGCTGTGTTAGTGAACCAACAGGTGACACTAAGAGCAACAGATAGAGCTTAATGTAATAAGTTCTCGAAATGCTTGGAGCTTCTGCATATGTGTATGTTATTAACCTATGATTAGAACATATATTTTAATATATATTCATAATTTATTTTTTATTTTATTTTATTTTTTACAAATAATTAAACTTAAATCACATTGGAAATTAGACAAAATTGTTGGGAATATTAACATTTCCCTCAGATGTGTTGGTAAATTTCTAAGAAAATACTCTGTTGGACTATAATTACATTGTAATTACACTTAACATCAACCACAATCTGGAAAAAAAAAAACCTCCATTTGAATTTGAGTGAGAGTGCTTGTGGGAAAATTACTTATGGGAGTAAATATAACAACTGTTCCAACATGTCAAATCAAGTATTTGAATGCCAAGTGAGAAAACAGTAAATCTAACGTTCATTATTAATATAAATATCTGATATGTAGATATGCTAGTTAGCTGGCAGTGTTGTTATGGGTAAACGTGCACTGTTATGGGAACAAGGCAGCATTTTTTATACCAAAAATGTACAAATAATTAAATACTTAAATAAAAACCCTCAGAATAACCAAATGTCACCGGTCATATTAAGGATGACAGCAGCAGAACATAAATGCATAAATATATTAAGGAAAATAGTGACTTAGCAAAGTCATCTCGTCAGTGGTCACATGTTTAAAAAAAAAAAAAAAAACACACTCCCTTCTGGCTGTTAAAACAAATAGCTATATATATATATATATATATATATATATATATATATATATATATATATATATATATATATATATATATATATATATGCATGAATTAGCATTAGTATGTTTTAATTTAGCAATGAATAAAAAGTTAACAAACAAGAAAAAGACTGGAGCAAAATAAGAAACAAAATTTGGTGTACTGCATAATTGTGCTAATATATAAGATTGGGTTACTTCAAAATCAGCTTTCAGCTGGAATGTAACATCATGAGCATTGAGTTACACTCACAAAACTTGGCAACTATGTTCAGTTATGGTTTCTTTATTGTTCATTGTAGCTTGGCAAGAACTGGCCACTGGGGGCACTATTTGCAAAGGGTGCTTGGACCCGGCAAATCGCAGTTGGTGGCTATAGTTATTAGTTGTCTGATTCCTTTAGATTTTTTCAAATAATGAAGTCTTTGGGGAAAACTTTGCAAACAACCTTTTACACATAGATGTGTAAACACAGTTTTATTTTGCTTTTTTGTAAAAGAAGCAATATACATGCTAAACATAATATGTTAGCATATGGCCATTTTTATTATTTAAGTGCAACTACAAGTAAAGTGTCATCAAGTTCAAAACAGTGAGAGTCTGAGAGCACGCAGGGCCAGAGTGCTTTGCCGTTAGTGTGTGTTTACACAGGCTAAAGATCTGTAATGCTTCAACCAGAGAGTGTAGAAGTGGCCAGCACTCCCTTAGTGGGCCCCGCTGGAACAGAGCGCCAAGAAACCTTACTGTGACAAAAGCATTAGCAATAGAGACAAAAAGATTGAAGAAAATTGTGCAAAGAAAGATATACATGTCAGTGTTTTTATGCATTTTTGAAAGTTGTTCAGAAATATGTTCGTCAGACCAAATTTCAATGCAGTATTTTACCCTGTCTTTGGTCCAAGTTAAATCGCGATTTATGTTGCAAGCCATTAGCAAAACAAACACGCTTTCTGCATAATCCCATCATGCATTGCTCTACAGGTTGGTTCGTTGGTCCGTTGGGTCGGCTTGCTTTCACACCACAAGCGAACCGCTCCAGAGTTCGTTTGCAATCGGGCCCGATTGTTTTGGTGCGCATTTGAGCGCAATTGTTCATTAAAAAAAGTTCATATATGTCTAAACAAACCATTAAAAATAATGTAAAAAATAAAAATAAAAAAAAACATTAAAGTCTATAAGGTCAAGTGGGCTAACAGTACTGTTTTGAATTTTTTGGCCATTGTTTATGTAGTTCTAAAACATTTCCCTCCCAGAAAGCAAAATATGATGTGGAGTTTACTGTTAAAATAACATTGTGATGTATCAAGGCTTTAATTACTGACTTCACATGCTATTAAATGGCCATAAAAAATCTGGAGTTATCTGAAGCATAAACATGGCTAAAAACAGTGTTGGCTTATTAGAAGCAATCAAAAACTACTCAGAACTCCAAACCAAAAGGAAGTCTTTGGCCACCCTTCCTTTGCTGACCTTGGATTTATTTTCTGTGTATTGGAACCTTAGCTGAGAGAATATCACAGTAAAATGTCTCTGTATTCCATGGTCACTTTTATAATAATGTCAGAACCAAAGTTTTCCCAAATCAGGTGCAGATAATGAACAGCGTTTTCACCATTCCATCTTACAGTTGCACTCAGTATGGTAGATGCAGCTCATATTATGTGGATTTATTCTGCCAGCCAATCAGAAAGCAGATACAACGATGTCTGTCACTTTTATTGACAATCTAACTCATAGTCAGAAATCAGGCAGGAGTCAAGTGATCAAAAAAAATGTTAAAAAGAAGAAGAAGAAGAAGAAGAAGAAGAAGAAGAAGAAGAAGAAGAAGAAGAAGAAGAGAAGGTAAAGTCAAGCCAGGAATAGCAAACAGAGAACTCTCAGTAATGCACAGGGGAAATGGTAAAACCTTGCAAAGATTAGAAGTGAGTGAGATGGTATATATACGCTGAACTAAATGAGGATTTAACATATAACAGGTGCAGTCAATATCAGGTGAGAGGGAGGGAAATAATGTCCGGACTGAACTCTGCTGAGGAGTAGTGGTGGCTCATGAATAGATGGTGGATTCGGATGTGGAGAGCTGAGATTCCCAAAAGCATTGCAGCACAAAGACAGAGAAGAGAAGAGAGCCTTTGTTGTCACATATACAGTACAGTGAAAATCTTTTTTCACTGGATGTCCTAGTTTACTAGGAAGCTGGGGTCAGAGGGCAGGGTCAGCAAGGGTACGGCATCCCTGGAGGGTTATGGGCCATGCAGTGGCAACTTTTTAGTGCCAGGGTCTGATCTCATGACCTTTTGATCAGTATCCCAGAGACTTGACCACTCACCCACAACTGCACTATGATCACTAGCCAATGGGAAAGCAAGCATCACTTGGAACACTCCGTACCATTTAAGATGATCTTAACTTTATAATGTTTAATAAACACTGAGCACCGCGTGCGAGTTAAGAATAAATAAATAAATTAATAACTTAATACAAACATTGTAGTAAAACACCTGACACAAAATAGGAAGTCGTGTGCAAAATAGGGGTTATACTGCCCCAGCAATATGTTAATTAGGCAAAGTGCACCTGTGTTTGTTTGCATGCACATTTTTAGTAGATCAGCTGCTTAACTAGCCATTCCCACCAATCAAATGGCTGCTAAAACGGCTATAATTGGCGCTTATCTTAGTAAACATGGCTCTAAGTGTTCCAAAAGTATTCAATCTCGTTATAGTCTTGTTATACTAGATTTAACCAAACAAGATCACTTTATTTTTCATTCATATAACAGACAAATGGTCATCGATTGAGAGCAGTAGTAATGATAATATTTCACGCAGGTTACAATACTAGGTTATGATTTTTAAGAGATCATTATCATTATAATTTTTATTACTCAAATGGAATATTTGATGCCACAAATGTATGGAGAAATTAAGCAAATGATGTGCAACTGTTCCCTCAGGATATTTTTTGACTTCACCAGAAAAATTTTTTTCTAAATCATGTATTTCTAAATCACAAGAACAATAAAATGTTCTTTCAATTCTTCTAAAAAAAAAAAAAAGAGAGAGAGAGAGAGAGAGAGAGAGAGAGAAATAAAAGTGAGTGTGACAGACAAAAGAGACACAGAACAACTCATCACCTCCATTCTTGGTCATGATGTGGATGTCCAGTCGCATAAAGACAAAGCATGAGTCACACATGGGCTTAGTACCAGAAAAAAATTGACTTTCCTCTTGTGCACAAACACAATCTGTTCTGCGTTGTCACCCCATCACGTCAGTTTCCTCGCCACAGAACTGGTTTAGTGACCCAGTGGACTGACCCCAAGCTGTGTGAGTAATCAGCGTTGAGGAACTCACCATCGATCTATAAAATGGGAGTGAACAAGTATGAGTCATATTGGGGCTTACTCACAGGAAGTGGAGTGCATGAGTGTCTGGTGCCACTGAAAGGTGTGGTGTCTGTGTCTACCAGAAAATGCCTACTCGGCGTCTCCAAATCTTGCCAGTTGGCGTTTTTAGAATTTATTGCCAGATCTGTGTGAGAAAAGAATCCCAATTCACAAGTAATGTTCTCCCTAAAATGGTCTCATATTACTACATATTTTACACAAAAAAAAAAAAACCTGTACACCTGCATCATCCAATGAACCAGTCATGTGGCAGTAGTGCAATGCATACAATCATGCACATACAAGTAAAGAGCTTCAGTTAATGTTCATATACTGTATGTGATCTCAGTGATGTGAGCTACAACAGCAGAAGTTCATGTCCAAGTTCAGGTTCCATTCCTTTCAGCTAAGAGCAGTAATCTGAGGCTAATGTGGGCACAGGTTCACCACAACTGGACAGCTGAGTATTGGAAAAACATCACTTGGTCTTTATCCAATCTTCAACTGTCCAGTTTCAGCAAACCTGTGCCCACTGTAGTTTCAGATTACTGCTCTTGGCTGGCAGGAATGGAAACTGATGTGGTTTTCTGCTGTTGTAGTCCATCCTCCTCAAGGTTCATCATGTTGTGAGATGCTTTTCTGCTCACCATGGTGGTAAAGAGTGCTTATTTGAGTTACCGTAGCATTCCTGTCAGCTTAAACCAGTCTGGCCAATCTCCTCTGATCTCACTCATCAGCAAGGCATTTCCACCCACAGAACTGCCGCTTACTGGATTTCTTTTGCAAAATTCTGTCTAAACTAGTGTGTGTGAAAATCCCAGGAGATTATATTTTCTAAAATACTCAAGCCAGTCTGTCTGGTACCAAAAACCATGCCACCATCAAAGCCAGCGAGATCACATTTTCCCCCATTCTAATACACCTGTATCATCATTTTATGCATAGCACTGCTGCTTCATGATTGGCTGATTAGATATATATATATATTTTTTTTAGAAAAACTAGCCCAAAGAGTACTCTTTGGGAAAACCATGCACCTGGCAACTCTGCCAGCAACACGCATGGCGCTAATTGTCACTTTGTTTTGGAAGGCAAACAAAAATTTAGTGCAGAACTGGCTGCCACTAAAAGGGTAGCACATCAAGTGGAATTTGTAATCAGCCGCTCAAAACCCTTTTCGCGCTGACTTTCTACTTTGTGTGCTAGAATTGAGTGTTTAGGCAAGTTTTTTTTCTGTGCAAAATTCAGGATAGTCTTGGCCATAAACAGGCACAATGCACATAATACATCCGGTCGTGGGTGTATTATGGGTCATATACAGTACTGTGAAAAGTTTTAGGCACACTATTTTTTTTTAGTACAACGTTTGTTGTAGATTTTTTTATTTTATGACTTCTACATTATCAAGTCAGTACAAAAAAACATTTTAGATTCCCAAACATTTGTTTTCTAGCACGAAATTAAATGTTACAGAAAAATGTTTGTATGTCATTAAAGAATGCAGTATATTACGTAAGAGACCACTTTTCAGACAAAAAACACAATGAAGGCTGCTGGATTTTGCTGCAAAAATAAGAAGCAAGTGAGAAAGTCAAAGTGTCCAGAAGAACTGTGGCTGGTTCTGCAATAAAACTTACCAGCTAATTTCCTTATAAAACTGTGCAAATTGTACCGGAGACTACTATTTTTATTTTTATTTTTTTGTCACACCAAATATTGACTTTGTCTCATTTACTACTGTTTACTGCTCTTTACGGTATTTTCTTTTTAAATGTAGAAACATTTAATTTCATTATTTTGAAGGCATCTTTGCTCTACAGCATTTCTTTGCATGTGCCTAAAACATTTGCACAGTACTGTACACGCTACATCAAACATTAGGGGTGCGTTTTATTTCTTTAACTTTGAAGTTTCCTTTTCTTTTCTCCAAGGAAAGGATGCAAGGAATTGGATACGAGGATGGAATCAACATATTTGGCCAGAACGGATCTGCATATACTTATAATGTAATTACACACTGAATCAACATCAGTCCAAACACATACTGCATGTGTAATGTATTGTACACGATTTAACTGATTCAGTTATCGGATATTTCATACTGTATGTGCATGTTCTATGGAACTTCAGACATATTTAATCCACTTTGCTCAAGGGTTTGTTTATGTACTGTGACAAATGACAGCAAGTCAAATATCTTGAATATAGTCAAATGTTTCTAGTATTCCCTATTATAAGATTTCAGTAAATGAAATATATGATTATTGAACCTATTTCTAGACATTATTACTAATCAGATTTTTTTTTTCTAACTTTAAACATTACTTTCTAGAAAGTAGAAAAATTATCTGCCAATAGAAATGTGTACAAGCATCTCAAAACAGCCTGTATAATCTTATTATACAGGCTGTTACGTTTAGATACATTTGTTCATGTTTGAGATATTTCCACTTGCTAAGATAACATTTTTGCAATGTGATTCAATTTTTTTTTTTTTTTAATTAAGTGTATTATCATCAAACATGTATTTTTTGTTTGTTTCATCATTAATGGGATTTTGTTTATTCGGACAAAAAAAAAATTAGGCATAGACATAGGACTCCTTTCTCCTCAAGACATCTGAGCACATTTAGAGACCTGATACAATACAGGGCAAAAGAATGGTCCAAGCAAGAAAAGTGCATGAAATTTAGTGTTTTTAATTTAGCAATGAATAAACAAGAGGTAATATTTAAGTTGAGTTATTATAGAACAGTATTTCCTTTAGAAGTGTGTGTGTGGTCAGAGTTACTACTACTACTACTACTACTTTTGAATTACAGTGTACTTTCTCCAGCTGGTCAAGCCATTAATTATTTCAGATATACTGATCTGCACCATCATCTGAGTCATATCCTTTGCACACACACACACACACACACACACACACACACACACACACACACACACACACACACACACACACACACACGCCCCTGTTCCCTTGAGTCATATCTCACACAAATATTTTAGGGCAGGCATGCAGTGTGGAATATATATGAGCCACACACCCATTCTTCCTCAGTGAAGCATACATACACAAACCAGTTCAAAACATGATCCTAGTCAGCACGCATCTCTTAATTTCGAACCACCCACTTACAAATATTTCCGACGTTTATTAGACTTTTCCTGAGGAACATACTGATACCATTGATGACTCACGTTAAGGCCCTGACATTTCAGTAGTTTTTCCACACTGTTTCAACTAAGTGCCTGTCTGCTCCAGTCGACCATGTTGGAGAGAGAGGGAGCTGTGACTGGCTGTGCAGATGACCGAATCGGTGCAGGAGAAGAGAAACCAAACAGAAACACACACACACGCACACACACATTATCTCATTTCTCAGCTTCTCATCTGAATGCACCTGCCCTGACGTGTGTGGAGCACGGGGTGTGATGTTCAAAACCTGGTGGGTGTGACATTCAAAACCCACTTTGGGTTCCAAAATAGTGCTAATGTTCTCATTTATTGAATTCGTGCTTAGCGCTGACATGCTATTTGTCACACTATTCACACTAATAATGTCACACAACCTTAATATAAATAGGCCACTTCAATCAATTACTGAATAAATACAAGTGACAATTTTTTTTTTTTTTTTTTTTTACAGCAAATTTAGTTGTAAATGCTAAATATTCATTCATTCTTCTTATGTAAGCACTTTTTCCTGGTCATGGTCACAGTGGATCCGACGCTTATACCAGGAACACTGGAAGCGAGGCAGGATTGTATTGTAGACTAGATACCAGTCCATCACCATGCACACACTCATTCACACTAGGGGCAATTTAAAGTCACCAATCCACCTACCAACTGTAATTTTGGGAGGTCGGGAGAAACCAGACAACCCAGACGAAACCCACATGGACACGGGGAGAACATGCAAAACTCCTAAACTTGCTAGACAGTAACCTAAGCTCAGGAATGAAGCAGTGCTAGCTGAGTGGTTAAGATGTTGGGCTACTGATTGGAAGGTCATTAGTTCCCAGCACCACCAAGCTGCCACTGTTGGGCCCTTGAGCAAGGCCCTTAACCCTCAACTGCTCAATTGTGTAAATGAGATAAACGTAAGTCGCTCTGGATAAGGGCGTCTGCCAAATGCCGGAAATGTAAACCAGGGACCCTGGAGCTGTTGGTTGGCAATGCTACCTGCTGTTTTTACACATGGACTTGCAGCTTTTACACACGGATGTGTCAATGTGGTCCCATTCAGTTTGAATGCCCTCCCACAGACCATAAACAGGTTGTCAAGAAGCTGTGTTAGGTCTATTAACATGAAGCGGGTCCTAACTCTGAATCATCTGCAACACTTTTTTCTGGCAAAAAAGAACCTTGGCCCATTTTTTTTTTTTTTTTTTGCCCCTGAGTGTTGAACACCCAGAAAACTTCACTTGATCTAAATGCTCATAGAACCAGAACATTCCGCTAACCTCAAATTGTCAGTTGGGGAGTTGATATATTGTAAATGTTATGCATGAAAAGTGCACGAGAGGCAGAAAATACATTTGCTATAAGTTCTGTCAGCCAGCCAGTTATTTCTCCCACTAAATTGTCAGTCGGTAATAAAATCTAATCGTATGCTATTACAAAAATGTGACTGCAAACAGATAGGGTTGAAGGTTTATGAAGGTTAGAACCCTAAACTATTGAAAGAGCCCCCAAGGAATGCCTTTTTCCAGAGAGTGTAGAGGCCTCAGACTCAGATGCAGCTGCTGAAAATTAGCATGTGTTATGTTAGACTCAGTGGACAGGCATCTTTTACTCAAGGACTGTTAATATGCATCCAAATCCAATTAATTCTCTCTCTCTCTCTCTCTCTCTCTCTCTCTCTCTCTCTCTCTCTCTCTCTCTCTCTCTCTCTGTGTGTGTGTGTGTGTGTGTGTGTGTGTGTGTGTGTGTGTGTGTGTGTGTGTGTGTGTGTGTGTGTGTGTGTGTGTGTGTGTGATAACAGGATGAGAGAAGCCGAGTCGCTCTGCAGTGGGCAAGGGGATAATGTGTTGGTATGTTCAGTATGTGGCATCGTGCCCACCCTCGCTCCTGGAGAAACAATAATAAAGCACTATTGCAAAACCCCAGGCCCAGATGGAAAGAAAAACTTAAACACCACAAAACACACACACACACAAACACACACACACACATACACACACATAGATATACACCTGGACTGTGTCAAATGGCACCTCAGATAAACAGAATACCAGAAAGGTCCCCATATGTTATCACCGTGTCAGGTTGTGTGTGTGTGTGTGTGTGTGTGTGTGTGTGTGTGTGTGTGTGTGTGTGTGTGTGTGTGTGTGTGTGTGTGTGTGTGTGTGTGTGTGTGTGTTAAGCAGGACCTTTTGAGTGCGAGGTCCCCACAAAGTTCATTCATGACAGGAGACCCCCATAATGTGTAAAAATGTCTGTGTGTGTGTGTGTGTGTGTGTGTGTGTTAAGCAGGACCTTTGAGAGGGAGGTCCCTACAAAGTACATTCCTGACAGGAGACCCCCATAATGTATAAAAATGTGTGTGTGTGTGTGTGTGTGTGTGTGTGTGTGTGTGTGTGTGTGTGTATGTGTGTGTGTGTTAAGCAGGACCTTTGAGAGGGAGGTCCCTACAAAGTACATTCCTGACAGGAGACCCCCATAATGTATAAAAATGTGTGTGTGTGTGTGTGTGTGTGTGTGTGTGTGTGTATGTGTGTTTAGCATGACCTTTTGAGTGCGAGGTCCCCACAAAGTTCATTCATGACAGGTGATGCCCACAATGTATGAAAATACACCTAAAACTAACCCTAACTTTAACCTCAGTTATCATTTGGGTTTTTCAAAGCAAAGCTGCAGTTTAAGAAAAATCAGCTTTACCCATGAAGACCGCCCCCACAAGGTCAAAAACATCACATATTCCTACCTTTGTGGGGACATTTGGTACCAACCAAGATATAAAAACAGAAACAATTCTAAGGAAATTTCTGTGGAGTTTAACTCTGTGGAGATGGATGGGGTTGTGTTTTGGTAGAGGTTATGTTTTGGTATCTGAGTACCTGTTTAATGGTTCCTGTTTATTGAAATGTTCAGAATTAAAGCAGATGCATATCTAGGAAATACTACTAACTCCACCCTAAATTATTCTGTAACAGTTCCAAATGCTTATTTGTGGGTAGTTAATGACATGTTTAACCACTCTAAATGTCATATGAACACAGCCCTTACTAATATGGCAAGTTATTCATTATTAATATGGCAAAATTGATCAACAGTAAATTGTGCCTTAAATCAAGGGTTCACAAGCCTTTTTACACCTAGGAACATCCTTAACTGTGGAAAAAAATTAATAAAAATAAATAGCCACAGAGCAGGTTTATTGTCTGAACATAAACAAGCTATTCCTATATTAGGCTTTATTTAAATATGTAGGATATAATAATAATAATAATAATAATAATAATAATAATAATAATAATAATAATAATAATAATAATAATAATGTGTTTGTTATTTGTTGGAGTCATAAGCTTTTATTCCTGACTTTTCGATTCACAAAACACAGTTTTATTACAATTGTCATTAGATTTAAGTTGGGATTATTATTGGACAGGTTAAAATTCAAGTACTCTGGGTTTTGTTTGTTTGTTTGTTTGTTTGTTTGTTTGTTTTTGTTAGAGTCTCTCTCTCTCTCGCTACGCTGCTAGCAGAGGCTAGCGGAATAGCGCACTTCCGCATTCCACGCTCCGCGTTACCGAGAAGAGTAGCGCGAGCATTATTATTAAAGTAGAACAGAATAGCCTTAGATTGAGTATGTGCTGTAAGCCGGCTTCTTTCTTGTTTTCTCTCGCCTATAGTTCATGGTTCCCAGACCATAGTTAAATATTCCTAGTCCCTAGTCATTAGCTCGTTGTTCGTGGTTCCCATACCACTTCATAGCGTCGTGTGTTTGTTCCCTTTTTTTTGTGTTCAACATATGGATTACTTTTCTATGGATTACTGCCTCAGTTCTGTTTGATGGATATTCTCATTTGGATTACTGCCTCATTTGTGAAGGACTATCACATTTTGGATTACTGCTTTTCATTCAATGGATTATGGTTTGTTGTTTTTTTTTTGTTCCTTTATTTTTGAATGAAAGTTTCCCCTGCACATGCATCCTGACTCCCCTTCCAGTGTACGTAACAGTTTTGTTTTGTTTTGTTTGACAGTTTTAGCTGCTTGCACTTTTAGTAAGTGACTGGATAAAAATGACCACAAACACATATCCTTAAATTATATATCCTTATATTGTACATATCCTTATATTATATTGTGGAGATCATCAAGAGCCCCAAATTCCTTGGTGTTCACCTGGTGGAGAACCTCACCTGGTCCCTCAACACCAGCTCCATAACCAAGAAATCCCAGCAGCATCTCTACTTTCTGCACAGGCTGAAAAAAGCCAGTCTCCCACCCCCCCATCTTCACCATGTTCTACAGAGGGACTATCAACAGCATCCTGACCAGATGTATCACTGGTTTGGAAATTGCACCGTTTTGGATCGCAAGACCCTGCAGCAGATAGTGAGGACAGCTGAGAAGATCATTGGGGTCTCTCATCCCTCCATCACAGATATTTACATCACATGCTGCAGCCGCAAAGCCACCACACTCCCCTCACACAAACCTCCTGAAATCTGGCAAAAGGTACTGAAGCATTCAGGCCACCACTATACTCTCTACCTGGCTGCTATCCCAATAACTGCTATATCCATATATGGTATAAGCTTATCTGCTGAATACTATGTCATAGTATGTTATGTTTACATTCACAGCATTTTTAATATATTGTTATTCTTTTGCACTACCTGTTACAGTGCCCTCCACTAATATTGGCACCCTTGGTAAATATGAGCAAAGAAGGCTGTGAAAAATTGTCTTTTGATCCTTTGTTCATGGATATCAAACAACTGCAAACAAAACACAGGTTTATCAAATATATATATATATATATATATATATATCTTTGTTAAATATAGGTGTGCAACAATTATTGGCACCCCTATGAATTCATATGAGAAAAAATATATTTGATGTATATTCCCATTGATATTTTATTTTTTTTTAGTATACCTGGGTGACTAGGAACAGGAAACTGTATAACCTTGACTTCCTGTTTCACAGAGGTATAAATATGAGGTAGCACATAGGCCAAATTCCCTTAGTCATTCATAACAATGGGTAAGACCAAGGAATATAGCTGTGATGTACTGCAAAAGTTTGTTGAGCTTCACAAAATGGGAAGTGACTATAAGAAAATAGCACAAGCATTGAAAATGCCCATTTCCACCATCAGGGCAATAATTAAAAAGTTTCAGTCAACTGGAAATGTTATTGTCTATTGCTAATGTCTATATTCACAGCTGGAGAATTGCAGACGTTAGTTGTATCTTGGGGTCAGAAAGTCTCCAAAACTACAATCCGAAGTCACCTACATCACCACAAATTATTTGTAAAGGTTTCAAGGAAAAAAGCCTCTACTCTCATCCAAAAACAAACTCAAGCGTCTTCAGTTTGCCAGATACTACTGGAACTTCAAATGGGATCGGGTTCTATGGTCAGATGAAACCAAAATAGAGCTTTTTGGCAATAAACACCAGAGGTGGTTTTGGTGCACACAGAGAGGTAGGCATATGGAAAAGTACCTCATGCCCACGGTTAAATGTGGTGGTGGCTCTTTAATGTTTTGGGGCTCTTTCTCTGCCAGAGTACCTGGACATTTTGTTAGGATACATGGCATCATGGACTCTATCAAATATCAACATATATTAAATGAAAACCTGACTGCCTCTGCCAGAAAGCTTAAAATAGGCCGTGGTTGGATCTTCCAGCAGGACAATTATACAAAACATACATCAAAACCAACACAAAAATGGTTTACTGACCACAAAATCAAGGTCCTGCCATGACCATCCCAGTCCCCTGACTTGAAATCCATAGAAAACCTGTGGGGTGAACTGAAGAGGAGAGTCCACCAGCAAGAATATCTGAGATATATATGTATATATATATATATATATATATATATATATATATATATATATATATATATATATATATATATATATATATATATATATATATATAAAAACATTGTATGTGTGGCGCCTTCTAATTTCTAATCGTTCAAAATGCCCAGTTAAGCTATTGAATCCCAGCATGTAGTTGACGCGTCACTCACTGAGACACTTCAAACCAAGTTCTTTTTTACTATTTACTTGAAGGTACTGAAAACAAAATAAAGACACTGTCAAAGACTAGTGTGCTCCCTAGTTTCGTCAACTAACAACACGAAAGTGAAACTTATGGTTCTTATTAAAGGGTTACCCAATCAGAGGAGAGCAACTGCATGAGGCAATCACCTGATATATCTATAATGTTTGACATGGAAAACACATGTATAACACAACTAAAGGCACAAAAATCACTAATACAAGGTAATAATTAATATCAACAAAATATTCCTTGCTTTTACTGGAATGGCTCTTACAAACTTATTGATCAATACTTTAGTCAAAGGTAATTGGGAATTCATCTAAATTAGTAACTCAGTGTAATGGTAATGGTAATTTTTTCAGAGATGGGATTACTTTATCATAAGGAGGAATCTCTGGTTATGTGTTACCGGTGTAGTTGTGCGGCCTTGACTATGTTGGTACCACAAAGTGTAATGACCCAATATTACTTTTTCACAGTGTTGCCCAGGGATGGAAAGTTAAATATGACTGAAACAGCTATGATAAGAATTCCTCTCAGGTCTGACTATGTCTAAGATCTTTATTGCTGGAGTGTAACAGCTGTCATGTTAAAGGTTAGCCATAGTGAGTAGTGAGTATGGAGTAAACACGGTTTCTGTTCTTTACTCAGTACAGGGAAATGTGTCTAAAATATTGTACATGGAAGACATATGCCACAGATGTAGCTGACAGGGATTAGGATGAAAAGCGTTGTAGTAGCTATTGTAAATAAGGTTTTGATGATGCTCAGTAGACATAAATAGCATGCAGTCACGCGCCTGTCTTTCCAGACATCCTCATTACCATATTTTTCACAGACATCACCAGAACGACTCTATCCCTGCTGTTAGGATGCGCGTATGTGTGTGTGTTGAGAGAGAGAGAGAGAGAGAGAGAGAGAGAGAGAGGTGCTGCTTTCTCCTTGTGATGACTCTTTTAAGTGTGTGTGTGTCTGTGTGTGTGTGTGTGTGTGTGTGTGTGTGTGTGTGTGTGTGTGTGTGTGTGTGTGTGTGTGAGTGTGTGCGTTGAGAGGGAGCAGATGAGATGGTGCTGTCTCCTCGTGATGACTCCTTTAAGAGTGAAGAGAAGGGAAATGTGAGTGCGTGTGTGTGTGTGTGTGTGTGTGAGAGAGAGAGAGAGAGAGAGAGAGAATGAAGGAGAGTGTATATGACTGCACTCTTGAGGGGGTCTTCACCATGACAGATCAGATAGAGGTCAGGAAAAGAAGGAGGCAGCTGCATAAAAAGATGGAAAGCAGAAAAGCAGTGGTCGTGTTCCAAACATTCAAAGCTCCTCCAGAGAAGCACACTTTATCAGTCATCTCTCCCAGCCAGTGATCTGAATCATATTGGATTCAGGAGAGCATGTGGAAGATCTGACAACACCTGGACCGGAAAAAGGCGAAAGCAGACAGCATCGCTGCAGTGTGCGCACTTACTGAAGATTTATAGCTGCCTCGTTAGGCTTAAACCAGCTGTTCTGAAAGAAAAGAACAAAGGGATTTGTGGGAAATGCGGTGTGATGGGTGTGGACGAGGTTGATGAAGTAGTTTCCTGCCTCAGCAAAAATCCCTGCAATATGAGAACGTGCCTTGTGTGAAATGTAATATATTTCGTGTGTGTGTGTGTGTGTGTGTGTGTGTGTGTGTGTGTGTGTGTGTGTGTGTGTGTGTGTGTGTGTGTGTCTCTCAGAGGGAAAGTGTGTATGAATTGGACAAATAGTTTTCCAGAGAGATCAATAATAGTAACAGCGATCAATAGCCCATACAAATAACCCCAACTGACTCTCACCTCCTTTTACTTTTCCTCTTCCTCTCCCACCATTTCCTCCTCTATTTTACAAGCAAAAAGCTTTTCCTTCTACCTCTATGTCTCTGACTCTCTTTTTTCTCTTCTATCTCTTCATATCTCTCTATTTTCTCTTTTCTCTCTTGTTTTACTCCCCATGTACCTCAAACTATGTAACATCAACCTTTAATCCCCCCCCCCCTCTCTCTCTCTCTCTCTCTCTCTCTCTCTCTCTCTCTCTCTCTCTCTCTCTCTCTCTCTCTCTCTCTTCCATTTCCATTCTTTATTCCATTCTTTATTTTCGTTTCTCTTTCAGTTTCCTTGGAGGAATTTCCTTTTTACCATCTGTTCACCTCCCTCCATTCTACACCTCCTCATTTCCTTCCTTTTACATGTTAACTCCTCTATATTTCTCTCCCAATTTCATTTACTTTCTTTCTTTCTCTCCAGTTTCTCCCATCTCTTTCTTTTATCCCATGTAAAGCCTTGTCTTTCTATCTCTAATTCATTGATTCTTCTTCTTTGCTCGTAATTTCCTATGCTCATTTTTCCTCTTAACCCATTTTCATCTACCTCTAGTTTCCTCCATGTCTTCCTCCCCCTCTTTCTCCTTCCTAACCTTACATTTTTCTTCTTTTTCTTCTAACTCAATTTCCATGATTCTCCTCCTTCTCTCTTCCCTTCTGCCTCTCATGTCCTCCATGTTTCCCCCTTTATCTTTTTTCTTCCTCTCCCTGTTTTCTCATGTACCCTGTTTCAATGTTTTGTCTTTCAATGTTTCTACCCCATCATACTTCTTCTTCTTCTTCTTCTTCTTCTTCTTCTTCTTCTTCTTCTTCTTCTTCTTCTTCTTCTTCTTCTCATACTTCACCTTCCTCTTTTCTCCTTCTGTTTACACATCTGTACTCTTCCTGTATGTATTCATCCCTTCCTTCTACCACTATTTTTATCTTTCTTCTCTCACTTTTTGTATCTTTTTGTCTTCTTTTCTCAATTCTCAAATTTAAATGCCAATTTACCTCCCTTCTTTCCTTCGTTTCCTACCTCTCACTTCCTCCATGTCTCTCCACCTTTCTGTTCTCTTCTTCCTCTTCCTTTCTCCCCATTTACTCCTCTCTTTATCCCATATGAAGTCATTCGTTCTACAACCCGTTTTCATGTATCTATTCCTCTTATTCTTCTCTAACTATTTCCCCTGTTTCTTTCTATATCCTGCATGAAATTCTTCCCTTTACTTCTAATTTCCTCCACATCTCTCTCTCTCTCTCTCTCTCTCTCTCTCTCTCTCTCTCTCTCTCTCTCTCTCTTTCTTGCTATCTGCCGCCCATTGCCCTCACCTTGCTGCAGTGCTTTCTGATTGGCTGAAAATGCACCTCGAACCACTTTAACTCCAGCCCATTGGCTCTCATTCAGACTCAGTGTGAGCGCAGAGGTGTGATGTGGACATACCCTGTCTCCGTCTCTTCCCAGGGGCGTGTAGAAGAAGACACAGTGGGCATGTCTTCCCAGGATGACCAGGAGCTTATCCCTGGTGCCTTAAAGATTAAAGCATATTCGATCGGGCATTTGATCACAGGCAGCTGGATCACAGTGAGATGTGAGACTGAGAGACTGCTGAGCAAAACTGCTGAGTCATGGTTTCTAGTTGAGCTTCTCTTCTCTCTCTCTCTCTCTCTCTCTCTCTCTCTCTCTCTCTCTCTTGCTTTCTCTCTCTTTGTCTCTCTCTCTACTACCACCTGGTTATAAAGTAAATCGATTGGTAAAGCATAGTTTCTAATGAATAAAAGCATTTATGTTTTTGAACAGGCTGCCCGTTTGCAAGCGTGATCTAGATAGCGCTAGAGAGTCTGGTAGTTTTCATCAGTGAGGCCAAGAACTACCCTCTCAAACAGAAAGAGAGTGTATGATTGTATGATATCTCATTCCCTAATATGGTATAAGAGTTAACATTTTAATGATTTATATATAATCATTATATATATATATATATATATATATATATATATATATATATATATATATATATATATATATATATATATATATATATTTATATTTTTTTTTTTTTTTTTTTTTAATATATAAAATTGGGCCACAGAGATACTTTGTTTCCAATTAATGCTATTTTTAATAGAATTGCATACTGTTATTCATCCCCAAATAGTAGTTGGTCTGTTGTTGATTGGTCTGTCTGTCTTTTCGTGTAAACAATAATAAAACCCAACATTTCCCCAACCCAGCAATACTTTACAAGGCTTTCCAAAACTGTAACGTATAATAGCTCATCTTCTGAATGTTAAAATAGTTGAAATGTCAGTCTGGAAACTAGCACTTAAAATTTTCAGAGATCTGTGACATAAAAGCAGTATTCTTTTACCTCACATTATTATTATTATTATTATTATTATTATTATTATTATTATTATTATTATTATTATTATACCTTTGGCGTGCAAAGGTCTCTATGTGGATGATAATATAGTTCATCATTGATTTTAAATTTGTGAATACAAACTAACCTTAATAGCTAGCTTAATAGAATGTAGCTTCATGATATCATTTGGAGCTGGTATATGAAGATTTGGCTAGAGACCTCCATTACATGTTAGCTAGATTGTCCTCATAGTTCTTGGGCAAAGAAGCTAATGTCAAACACCAGACATGCATTGGTTGATCATGACCTCTTTAGAAGTGAAAGATAGTGCTATTTTGATTTATACTTTTTAACTTGAATATAGAATGGATTTCTCTGGCACATGGTTTTTACCATTTCACCTGCCTGTTAGTGAAGCTGATTAGCCTTGGTGAAAGGATATAAGCTTAGCAGCAGATATGCACGCAAATGCAAATACAAAGCATATGTCAGCGCACAGGTGAAAGATAAAACTTCAACCTGCTCTAAAGCTGAACTTGTCAAAACGGCATAAGAGCTCTTCTGTTGAATTTGATACAAAATTGTAAGAAAAGCTGTATATTTTATATATATATTACCCCCTTGCCAAAACCTTTGCATTTGTATTGTATAAGCATTTGTAACTTTTCATGCAAGTGTGAATTTTCAGGCCTGACACTGTGTTAATGCGTTACAATGCTTCATTATTCATACTCTGCAACAAAGTGCCCCAGAGCTCCTAAAATCCAGAGTGGGGTGTGGTCTTTGGGGGAAAAAATCCCCGCAAACAATAAGATGACAAAGCCTATTCTCAGTTGTGCGCGCACACGCACACACGCGCACACACACACACACACACACACACACACACACACACACACACACAAGATTTGCCCAGCTATATCCGGCTGAGTCATAGGTTTGAACTGCAATGAGTTGGTGGTATGATAACCACTCCTTATTTTCACCCCTTCCTGTCCTCCTAACACACTTTTTGCTGGGTCATGTTTGAACACACACACACACACACACACACACACACACACACACACACACACACACACAAAACGGTGCCGATGTGCCAGTCTGCCACCTGCAGATTTACAGGGGTACTGCAGTCTTCAATAAACTTGTACTCACCATAAAGACGGCCGTGGTCCGGGCTTTATGAATCCATGTGCTGGTATCTGTAGGGCGCACATACACACACACACACACACACACACACACACACACACACACACACAAATAAGAGTTTGGTTGTTCTTTGATTTACAATTTTAATATAAAAGTGTAAATAATAAAAATATAACATAATATGAATTTTTGTTGGTTTTCCTTCAACTTTCTCACAATTCTATTCTTCAGTAAAAGTAAAAATGAAATTGTGTTAAATGGAAAATTAAAGTTCAAGTTCAAGTTCAGTTTATTTGTATAGCGCTTTTAACAATGGACAGAAGTATATAAATTCAGGACATAGATTTTAAATTTATGAATTTATCCCCAATGAGCAAGCCAGCGGCGACGGTGGCAAGGAAAAATTCCCTGAGATGATATAAGGAAGAAACCTTGAGAGGAACCAGACTCAAAAGGATATGTGAAGTATAAAGGATAAAGTAAAGTAAATTAAAGGTGCCATAAGTAATTTTAATACAAGTGTTTCTACACTGGCAATAATGACAATATTTCAGAGATACCTTAAAAAAGGTAGGCTTGTTTACTTATTTTCCAGCCCATAAATTAGCCCCGCCCCCAGCCAGAACAGAGCTGCTCAGTTTTGCTCCTTTACATTTCATGAGGCTTTGAGGGTCAGATGTACATTAGGATTCAACTTGGTGCGGCTGCAAAATGTCACAGTGAATCTGAAATGAACGTTCAGTTTACCAAGGCTGTAGCATGCTAAGAGCACCCTGTGTGATGTGCAAACTGTGGTAAAAAATCCGATGTTAAGTGGTGGAGAGCTGTCAAAAAGCTCGGGCTAAACAAGGAAATGCGAGCTCAGTAAGGGAGATAATGTGTTAATAAATGAAGTTGTAAATAATTAAGTGTTCAATAAAGAATCTCATGCCAGAACAATGAAATTATGTTGAATGTGTTAATCAGTCCATACAGAATTTCTGTGTGGAAATTTAAGAAATTGCGAAGAAACTCAGTTTTTTTGTGATTTTTTTGCAGGCTAAAATGCTTGATTTTGCTGCAGCTTTTTTTTTTTTTCTTCAAAATTTGCGATGCAATTTTGGGGAGTTTTTTGTGCTTTTTTGTGGAAAATTACTTGAATTGGCGAAGTCACAATTGCATGAAATTGTTTTGCACAGTCTTTCATTTGTTTGTTGGTAAATGAGACCTTTTAGCTGTACTCATGTTCGACGCACGTGAATCGAAGAGGGCGTTGGCTGAATGTGCGTTGTGATGATGTCACATGACGCGTCTTGGCCCAAATCTGCAGAAAATCTTGAAATCTCAGAAAATGTTGAAAATTTGCAAGCTCCTCTGAATATTGAGGACTCGATTTTGCGTTAACTACTGTGACTGCAAAATCCCAAAATCCTGGAGGGACTCGATAATTTGGCTAACATGATATGTGTTTACTAACTGGTTTAAATGAAAAAGCTGCTGTTTACAAAATGAGATAGTAGTGTGAAATGAAAGCGTACTCCATTTTTCTTTGGTCGACTGCAGCTTAATATTTAGAAAAGGGTCTCTTACTATTAACACTTCTCTTAAATTCAAAATATGTATGAGAATCATCTCACTTACATCAAAATATGTATGAGAATCAATATGTATGAGAATCAACATCCCATTTGTCTTTCTTTTTTTAAGCTGACTTCCTACTTTTCCCATGATCCTCCTTCATATGAATATATAAGAGGGAAAAGCATATTTTGTGTATTGATGCATACACGGTGCTTAAATTGCATGTTTAGGCTTGTACACCAGTTTCATACACAGCACACAGGTTCATGGAGAATGCAGTGTAATTGCTGTGCAAAAAAAACAGCTGTAAACAGCTTGTACATCTGGTCCAGTTGTTCCCCACTTAACAGAGGGGGTGGGATCATGAAGAGATGGGAAAAGCTTAGTAATATTATAACTGCAACTGTACTTCACCTCTGAGGCAACAAGGCGATCTAAAATAATGCAAACTGCTCATTTAAATTAATATATTGATAAAATAATTAACTTATTTAATGTCTTATTTACCATCTTTGGGTCGATTAGCAAACCCAAATAATTATCGATTCTTTATCAACCTATAGTTTCAGCACTTTTTAGTTACTTTCACAAATATTTACATGTGCCATTGATTTCTTATAATCAATAAATCTAGTCCCTCTTTAATATAATAAGGTTTCACAATTTGACAAAGACAATACTAACTTTTTAGAATTGCTAGGCATACAATATATTACCCTCATTAACCCTTTCATCAGGTAAATCTACCATATAGGTGACCCTTATAGGTATACAGTTACTGACTGTAGGCAATTTGTTCCTGTGCCCAATTTGTCAGCTTTCCATCCATAAAAACGGACCACCATTAGTTATCCCCCATGTAGGTTTACAGGTAGAACCTCTACTCTTTATCAGTGTTAGATTCTGACCATAGCAACACTGTTGAGGGTTCCATCGATCCACCATTTTCTGTACTGTTTATCCTACACAGGGTCCCAAGGAACTTGGGGCACAAAGTGAGGGACACCCTGGACAGGGTGCCAACCCATCGCAGGGCACAATCGCACACAAACTCACACACCCATTCACACACTACAGACAATTTGGAAATGCCAATCATCCTACAACACATGTCTTTGAACTGGGGGAGGACACCAGAGTACCCAGAGGAAACCGCGAAGCATGGGGAGAACATTCAAACTCCACGCACAAAGGGTGGAATCAAACCCCCAACCTTGGAGGTGCGAGGAAAACATGCTAACTACTAAGCCACCGTGCCCCCCTCCGTTGAGGGTTAGACCCCACTAATCACCTTTGTTCCCAAAGACCAGTCACTGATCACCATTGTTCCCAATGACCAATCACTGATCACCATTATTCCCAACAGCCAATCATTAATCATGATTGTTCTTCAAAACCAATCACTGAACACCACTGTTCCCATATCCAATCACCAATCATTGTTCCTAAAAACTAATCACCTATCACCATTATTCCCAATGATGAATCACGGATCACACTTGTTTCCAAAAAACCAATCACAATTGTTTTTTTTTTGTCTGCATTCTTGACAGAATACGTAAATGCGTAAACATTTTGTGAAGCCAAGACCAAAAATGACTACTTTCTATAAGAAATAACTTCTATTTCTTTATAATAATCTATTATTGTCTATTATGTTGTGTCTTCAGACAAATGCTCGTGACAAATCAATTAATATGCAAATTAATCTTTGATGTTATCTGGCAAATTCTGAAGACTTCTTGAGCATGCATTAGCTACTTTCCAATGAAAACAGTTATGGCTGAGGGTTTCGACCAAAAAGTGGTGTTTAAAAACTCCAGCAACAATGCAGCCGTAGTGGTCCTAGGTATCCCTGATAAAATTGTCGTAGGTCTACATAATAAGCTCCAACTCACAGTGTATATACTACTGTTACATATTTTCTAAAGTACAATCAATTATAATGCACACAGAAAATAGGAATAGCTGAAAAAGCCAGCGAGTGTGTATGTGTGTGTGCTGTGGCAGAGGAGACAGGAGAGGAGACAGACACTGCAGTGACGTCTGATATTAGAGAGCAGACAGCAGCACGTTAATCTGTAGTTCGCAGAATCTTTTCCTCTCTCATTCCTGTCGTATATAACCATCATTCTCCTACGTTTTTTTATTATTTTCTTATTTACGTGAGTGAATGTGTGAGCGCCTCTCACTCTTTATCGTCAGTTTTATTATTTCTCTGTCTCTATCTCTTTCTCTGATGGAGGGAGGGTAGGCATATCTGCAATGGTTGCCATGGCACCAGACAGCTCTGTTTCTGCCAGTGTACATGAGTAAACGTGAGTGTGTGGTTTTTTGTGTGTGTGTGTGTGGTTTTTTTTGTGTGTGTGTGTGTGTGTGTGTGTGTGTGTACTACTCTGTGAATTTGCGAGACAGCGTGATTACATGTGCTAGCCTGCCATTCAGCTGCCGTCTCGTTAACGGGCTGGCTTCGGCGAGCTAATTAACACGCTGTCCATTCATTCAGACAGCCACAAACAGCCGATAGGTAATTAAAGGCCGTCTGAAAATGACACGTTTACGCAGACTGGCAAGCTGTGTGTGTGTGTACACAACACGGAGCTCTGTGTGGCTCGCTTGTTAAATTATCTGATAGAGATGGATCACAGTGATCAATTTGAGTGTGTGTGTGTGTGTGTGTGTGTGTGTGTGTGTGTATATGTGTGTGTGTGTGTGTGTGTGTGTGTGTGTGTGTGTGTGTGTGTGTGTGTGAGTGTGACTGACTGTTGGACGTGTTTTCATTCTTTACTGTGACATATTTATTAAGTGTTTGCTGCAAAGAGAGCAATTCTGACCAAACGCTTCAGGGTTCAACAAAACAGAGAATTCTTCAGCATCAGGTTTAGGGCTGAGGCGATTATACCAGTATGGCTGTAAAGCCTGATGAGTAAATAATAATACAGTTAACATTATGGCATACTAGCATAAATAAATATGTCCAATTCTATTTTAA
Source organism: Cranoglanis bouderius (assembly GCA_023630585.1). NCBI lineage: Eukaryota > Metazoa > Chordata > Actinopteri > Siluriformes > Cranoglanididae > Cranoglanis > Cranoglanis bouderius. Next base: position 8,006,956 of record CM042565.1, on the reverse strand, counting down.
TTATGATCATCTATCTATCTATCTATCTATCTATCTATCTATCTATCTATCTATCTATCTATCTATCTATCTATCTATCTATCTATTGTTATTTTAAAAACAGATATAAGTGCTAGAGGCATTATGTTTTCGGGCTGTCCATGTCCATCTGAGATTCTGTGAGATAGTGTGATATCTCAAGAATGAGTGGTGGAATATCTATAGGATTTATATGTAATTATCATTGTAACTAGCAGATGAATGGGTTAGATTCTGAAATTGCTCCAAACAGGGTTAAGTCACAGCAAGTTCTGGGCCTCCCGCAAAACAAGTTAGTTCCTGTTATTACTTAAGTTATAGCACATATAAACAGTCGCTGCCTCACTGGCCTCTTTTTTTCTCTTGAAGTTAATAAGACAAAAAAATTTCTCCTGTTCGTGTTACTGAAAAATCGCCCTCCTCCCTAAAGACTTTCCGTGTTTGAAAAGTCTTTTTAAACTCAGTAAAAATCTGTGTTTACAGCTTTACATCTGACTGTTATAAAGTTCTGACACTGGAGACTCCTCGCAAAAATGCTAAACAAGCGTCTCGCCACAGACAACTTTTATTTTTAATTTCTTCAGGTGGAAAGTCCACCATACAAGTCCCTGTGTAAGTTGTTATCATAGAAACGATAATGTATAAGAAAGAGCACATTAATATAAACCTTGCAGTTGAAATTATTGTCAGAGCTGCTGGTATTAGAAAATTAATCAAGACCTTATTTTCAATCACATTAGATAAGTCAACAGCATTGTGTTATACTTTCATTTCATTGTATATTATTAATCTTTGGATTTGTCTATATACAGTACCTATTGACTGGCTTTCTCAAAATTATATTATAGTGTAGACATATTGAAATATAAAAATATATTGTGACAATACAGTGGGGGGAAAAAGTATTTGATCCCCTGCTGATTTTGTACGTTTGCCCACTGACAAAGAAATGATCAGTCTATAATTTTAATAGTAGGTGTATTTTAACAATGAGAGACAGAATAACAACAAAAAAATCCAGAAAAACGCATTTCAAAAAAGTTATAAATTGATTTGCATTTTAATGAATGAAATAAGTATTTGATCCCCTATCAATCAGCAAATTTCTGGCTCCCAGGTGTCTTTTACACAGGTAATGAGCTGAGATTAGGAGCACTCTCTTAAAGGGAGTGCTCCTAATCTCAGTTTGTTACCTGTAAAAAGACACCTGTCCACAGAAGCAATCAATCAATCAGAGTCCAAACTCTCCACCATGGCCAAGACCAAAGAGCTGTCCAAGGATGTCAGGGACAAAATTGTAGACGTACACAAGGCTGGAATGGGCTACAAGACCATCGCCAAACAGCTTGGTGAGAAGGTGACAACAGTTGGTGCGATTATTCGCAAATGGAAGAAACTGTCAGTCTCCCTCAGTCTGGGGCTCCATGCAAGATCTCACCTCGTGGAGTTTCAATGATCATGAGAATGGTGAGGAATCAGCCCAGAACTACACGGGAGGATCTTGTTAATGATCTCAAGGCAGCTGGGACCGTAGTCACCAAGAAAACAATTGGTAACACACTAGGCCGTGAAGGACTGAAATCCTGCAGCGCCCGCAAGGTCCCCCTGCTCAAGAAAGCACATGTACAGGCCCGTCTGAAGTTTGCCTGAATGATTCAGGGGAGAACTGGGTGAAAGTGTTGTGGCCAGGTATGGTCAGATCTCTTTGGCATCAACTCAACTCGCCGTGTTTGGAGGAGGAGGAATGCTGCCTATGACCCCAAGTCATAACACCATCCCCACCGTCAAACATGGAGGTGGAAACATTATGCTTTGGGGGTGTTTTTCTGCTAAGGGGACAGGACAACTGCACCGAATCAAAGGAACAATGGACGGGGCCATGTACCGTCAAATCTTGGGTGAGAACCTCCTTCCCTCAGCCAGGGCATTGAAAATGACCTTAATGACTTGGAGAGGATCTGCAAAGAGGAGTGGGACAAAATCCCTCCTGAGATGTGTGCAAACCTGGTGGCCAACTATAAGAAATGTCTGACCTCTGTGATTGTCAACAAGGGTTTTGCCACCAAGTACTAAGTCGAAGGGGTCAAATACTTATTTCCCTCATTAAAATGCAAATCCATTTATAACTTTTTTGAAATGCGTTTTTCTGGATTTTTTTTGTTGTTATTCTGTCTCTCACTGTTAAAATACACCTACCATTAAAAATATAGACTGATCATTTCTTTGTCAGTGGGCAAACGTACAAAATCAGCAGGGGATCAAATACTTTTTTCCCCCACTGTATATTATTGTGGTATAGATCTACTGTGTGGGTCTAATGGTACACTATGATGAGCATGAGTTATTAGCATTAAGTTATACTTGTATAAATAAATATGTCACAGATAGGTTCCTTGCAATAAGCTTTTTAAAACAGGTCATTTTTTTATACTTACATTCATACAAAAAAATTGTTAGATTTTGCAAAATCCTTTCTTCTCTCTTTTTTCCTCCACCTCCCCTCACAGACACACACACACACACACACACACACACACACACACACACACACACACACACACACACACACACACACACACACACACACACACCAGAAGGGAGCAGCATTGCGCTGGAGGGGAAAGTTCCAGTCGTGACTGGGGATCTTAACACACACCTTCATCCGTTCACACCCACGAGTTTGGAGGGATCAGTGCATATGATACTCCTGACATGCTGCATGTTGCATTTGAGCGAGGAGGCCATATGTCTCTATGATGATAGATACATAATTATATGCTGATTGGCTTGTCAATATGGCATTGAAATGTATTTTAAAGTTCTAGGCTTTGTCCACATTAATCCGGATAGATCTGAAAATTGCATTTTTGTTTTAAAACAACACTGGCGTTTTCAAACGTTTTCTAAAAATTGCTCTGAAAATCGTCTGAAAACGCTCACATCCCTATACTGCGCGTGCATAAAAATGTAAGCAGCTTTGGCCTGCGTCATTTCCACCAGGTGTTTATTTAAAAGTGAATCTGAAGGTTGTACAAAGTGATGTTAATCTTTAACAAAGCTATCAAACTGAATAGCAGGCACAACAACTGCAGTATGTCATATCACAGCCTGTCACGGACTCAACTTCCCAGCAAGCACAGCGACCTACAAATATGGCCACCACGGATTCCAATACCCAGAACATACACACGCTTCCCTGCTCACAATCACCTATCTTCTAACACAGCACACCTGGGTTCAATCAGGCTCACACTCACACACACACTACATAAAAGGACTTTCAGTCAGTACACACTTTGCGAAGTATACGCTTGGTTACCTTGTGTTCCACTGTTACCAAACCTTATATATATCGTGACTGATTCTACTGTTTTTGACCCTTTTTCTGCCCAGTGTTTTGTGAGTTTGTGCCTTGCCCAGTTCAGTCTGTTTGTTCATCACCTGACCCTTTGCCTGTTTTTTGATATGGATTCTGCATTACCCTTTGGATTATCTGCTTGTTTTTTTTGTTTTGTTTTGTTTTTCGAATAAACTGCATCTTGTACCTGCGATTGCATCCGCTTCTACTCTATCTGGACACGGTACAACATCGTCCACCAGCTTGTTTGTTTCCAGTTGAATGGGTCACATGACTGCATCACATGACTAACGGAGCTTTTCGAAAATGCTCTCCCAAGCAGATAAATCTGAAAACGCAGTTTTTGCGTTGTACTGTGGACTGAGAAAATGGAGATACTCAAAAACAACGAGGTGTTTTTAGTCATGTGATGCAGTTATGTGACCCATTCAACTCAAAACAAACAAGCTGGTGGACGATGCTGTACTGCAGTTGTTGTGCCTGCTATCCAGTTCGATAGCTTTGTTAAAGATTAAACAAGCCTAGTAAAAAGTAAACGCCTGACGGAAATGATGCAGGCCAAAGCGTCTTACGTTTTTAAGCATGTGCAGTATAGGGATGTGAGCCGTTTTCAGACGTTTCAGTGTGGACAAGCACTTTTTGGAAAACGTTTGTAAATCCCAGTGTAGACGGAGAGCGTCTTAAAACGAAAATGCAATTTTCAGATCTATCCAGATTAAAGTGGAAGTTGCCTCAGTGTGAATGGAAGGCCAAAACGTAGAGAAAAACATGTGTTTTCAAGTTTATCCAGATTAATGTGGACGTAGACTTATGTAGGTATGTAGGTATAACAGTATTTAAGTAGAGGCGTTATACATATGTGTGTCTGTGGGGGGGGGGGGGGTTGGATTGGGCAGGGGGGGCTACATGGGGTTGTGTGTGTTGGAGGAGAACCTCTTTGCTTAGTTAAACAAAGGGCCTCAGCACAGGCTTGCAAGACAAACACACTTCCCTGAGAAAACATGTGTGCAGTTACACTGTAACTCATCCTGGGTAAGTCCTCTTCTTCTGGGCAGGCACACACACACACACACCCACACACACACGCACACACACACACACACACACACGCACACACACAGACAGTGCATGTGACAAGCCTGCAGGGCAGTAAGGCAATAGTCTTTGACGATCTGCTTGCTTTGTCAAAGCATGTACAGTTCATTTAATCTATCTATCTATCTATCTATCTATCTATCTATCTATCTATCTATCTATCTATCTATCTATCTATCTATCTATCTATCTACCTGTAGAACTGTGTTAAGCTTGAACATGTTAAAATTGACTAAAAATGTTTGGGTTACTCTGATTGAACTCAAATTAAATTCAGATGAAAATATACCACTTCACAAATCATTTCAATTATAAGGATACATGCATGCCATTTAAACACAATCGTACAAATTGTACACTACAGCACATAATTTCCAGCACAAGGCCACTCTTGCATTGAGTAATGTGAATGTTCATGAGTCCTCCATCAGGCAAACATTGAACAAGAATGGTGTGCTTGGCAGGATAGCAAGGTGGAAGCCACTACTCTCCGAAAAGAACACTGCTGCCTGACATGGATAAGCCAGAAGCATATTGGAAGAATGTTCAGTGGACAGATGAATCCAAAATAGAATTTTCTGGTTTAAATAAAAAGCATTATGTTTGGCGAAAACCAAACACTGCATTCCAGCATAAGAACCTCATCCTGACTGTGAAGCATGCTGGTGGCAGCATCATGGTTTGAGGCTGCTTTGCTGCCTCTGGTCCAGGACAGCTTGCCATTATTGGTGGGCCTATGAATTCTGGATTGTACCAACAAATTCTAAAGGAGAATGTCAGGGTAGCTGTCCGTGAACTGAAGCTTAAGCATAAGTGGGTCATGCAGCAAGACAATGACTCTAAGCAAGTAAGTCTACAAACAAATTGATTAAAGCAGAAGAACTTTTTAAGTCATAGTCCAGTCCTTAACCCAATAAAAATGTTGTAGAAGGTCCTAAAAAGAGCAGTGTATGCAAGGATGCCCACCAGCATCACTGCACTGAAGCAGCTTTGTAAGGAAGATTGGAACAAAATTTCTCCAACCCATTGTGCAGGATTGATCACCAGTTACCAGAAATGTTTGCTTGAAGTTATTGTTGCTCAAGGGGGTCACACCAGTTACTGAAAGCAAAGGTTCACATACTTTTTCCGACAAAGCTATTCAATGTTGGATAAGCTTGCTCAATAAATAAATGTGAAAACTATAACGTTTTTGCGTCATTTTTTTAAATGGTTACTCTTTATCTAGTTTTAGGACTTAGATGAAGATCTGATCACATTTCAGGTCAAATTTACGCAGTACAGACAATTGTAAAGGGCTCACAAATATGTAAGACACAGAAGTTTTTCACACAGAATGCAGCCTAATTACGTGTAAAAACAGGCAAGCAGAAATTAGTCTGGCCCTGAGAACGAGTTTGATTAAAAATAGCTCTGAACCAAAAGAGAATGAAACGTGCCAAAATGTGTGTTTCTCTCTGACTTTTTTGGAACATTTGAGGTCATTCTGATACATTTAGATAGCGACTTATGTCAAATAATATTTTTACGTTTTGTTGTAAATATTAAAAGTACAGTAAATGTTAAATATAAATGGCAAATATAAATGTAAATATGAATGTTAAAAGTAAATGTAAATGGAGAACTTCATATGCCAATTGAATCCTCTCAGAGTATGTCTCATGGGAAAACACAGCGCCAGTAGGGTTGCCAGGTTTACACCATACTGTGCCTGTTTAGGAACAAAGTTGAAGACGTGAAACACAAGTCCACTGATGGCATTTCTGGGCTGATTCAAAAACAGTCCACAGCCACCAAGATCTTGTTGTAAAGCAAATAATCAGAATTAAATCAAACCTATTTCTACAAACTTTAAATGTGGACAGTGTAGATCAGTGGTCACCGACCCTCTTCCTTGAGATCTACCTTCCTGTAGGTTTCATCTCCAACCAAAATCTAACACATCAGTTTTAGCTGATCAAGAACTTCTCAAGGCTTCTAATGATTAGATGGTCAGGTGGTCACGATTATGGTCGGAGATAAAGTCTTCAGGAAGGTAGACCTCCAGGAACAGGGTTGGTGACCACTGGAATGGACCTATCTACAATGTACAGAACCATTTCTGTTTTCTACGGAAGTAGAAAGGCCATGAGTTATTTTTTTTCTTATGATCTTAAGATAACAAAATTTGTTTTCTCAACATCACAACTTATTTGTCTCATGATGTCGAAATGCATGATTAGGCATATACTGTATGCAGTACAGCATGGATGAGTGAGTCTGTTTTTATTTTAATCAGTGAGTACTGCAGGAGCTGATAGCTGGTGCATTGGTAAAGCTTTTGCTTTCACTTTTCAATGCCAAAATCACAGAGTTGAGCCTGTGCTCAGGGTGAAGGAGTGGTGTTTCATTTTCACAAATGTCCTCTTGTGGATCAATAAAGTCCATCTGTCTGTCTAGCTAAAAATCCAGAAAAACGCATTTCTAAAAAGTTATAAATTGATTTGCATTTTAATGAGGGAAATAAGTATTTGATCCCCTATCAATCAGCAAGATTTCTGGCTCCCAGGTGTCTTTTACACAGGTAACGACCTGAGATTTGGAGCACTCTCTTAAAGGGAGTGCTCCTAATCTCAGTTTGTTACCTGTAAAAAGACACCTGTCCACAGAAGCAATCAATCAATCAGAGTCCAAACTCTCCACCATGGCCAAGACCAAAGAGCTGTCCAAGGATGTCAGGGACAAGATTGTAGACCTACACAAGGCTGGAATGGGCTACAAGACCGTCGCCAAGCAGCTTGGTGAGAAGGTGACAACAGGTGGTGCGATTATTCGCAAATGGAAGAAACTGTCAGTCTCCCTCGGTCTGGGGCTCCATGCAAGATCTCATCTCGTGGAGTTTCAATGATCATGAGAATGGTGAGGAATCAGCCCAGAACTACACGGGAGGATCTTGTTAATGATCTCAAGGCAGCTGGGACCGTAGTCACCAAGAAAACAATTGGTAACACACTACGGCATGAAGGACTGAAATCCTGCAGCGTCCGCAAGGTCCCCCTGCTCAAGAAAGCACATGTACAGGCCCGTCTGAAGTTTGCCTGAATAATTCAGTGGAGAACTGGGTGAAAGTGTTGTGGTCAGGTATGGTCAGATCTCTTTGGCATCAACTCAACTCGCCGTGTTTGGAGGAGGAGGAATGCTTGGGTCAAATCTTGGGTGAGAACCTCCTTCCCTCAGCCAGGGCATTGAAAATGACCTTAATGACTTGGAGAGGATCTGCAAAGAGGAGTGGGACAAAATCCCTCCTGAGATGTGTGCAAACCTGGTGGCCGACTATAAGAAACGTCTGACCTCTGTGATTGCCAACAAGGGTTTTGCCACCAAGTACTAAGTCGAAGGGGTCAAATACTTATTTCCCTCATTAAAATGTAAATCAAGTTATAACTTTTTTGAAATGCGTTTTTCTGGATTTTTTTTGTTGTTATTCTGTCTCTCACTGTTAAAATACACCTACCATTAAAATTATAGACTGATCATTTCTTTGTCAGTGGGCAAACGTACAAAATCAGCAGGGGATCAAATACTTTTGTTCAAAAAAAAAAGTCAGAGAGAAAAGATTTTGTGCCCCATATGGGTATGCATATGAACACATGACATGATATCTGTGTGTGTTTCTGAACATGCTTGCATGTGTACGTGTGTGCGAGCGTTTTCTAATGGCGTGGGCCCCGAACTGTAAACACCCAGAGGAATTCTGCACCCTGTGACCTAAGCTCTCAGAAACAGCACAAGGGCAATGAGTTCATTCACACACACACATTGACACACACACACACACACACATTGACACACACACACACACACACACACACACACACACACACACACACACACACACACATACACACACATTTACACACATGAGCCTAGCCCAGAGAGGCCTCTTGGGGAGGAAATGCACATGCCTCCTCCATCTAACACCACCAGCACATATGTATATACACACACACACACACACACACACACACACACACACATTGTAACACGTGACAGGCATATACATTCTGTATTGTAGCTCACTTTACACTAAAAAGAAACAACAAATGGCAGAGGTATGGGAGCATTCCATAAACTCAGGTTAAGACAAGCTGAGTTATGAGAGTAACATGATCGGATCAGGTCTAACACACAGTATGTGCTGTGATACACAGAAAAAAGTCTCAGCTTCATTTCTAGGTGTTGGTTATCTAAGACACTCTACTGTTCTGTCTTTTGCCCTGATTCTGTCAAAGAACGGAATGGTATGTCGTTCTACGGCTCACACACACACACACACACACACACACACACACAACCACGCACGCACACACACACACACACACACACACAACCACGCACGCACACACACACACGTGCACAAGCACACGCACACACAAGAACTCATCAACACTTAGAAGCATGGACCACCGTGTAGTATTTAACTTTCCATTCCTCTTCTCAAAATGAGTCCTATTAATACTAAATAACGATAAGCTAACATAACAAGAGCTTCTAACTAGTTCAGGGTTCAGTTCTTTCATATACTTGCAAAGCTGTTGGAAGGGAACTCGTATGAAAAGTTAGGAATAATTAGAGTCAGGATTTAGGGCAGGTTTAGCGCTTCTCTGGGTTTTTTTTTTTTTTCCTCACGACTTAATTTGTATGTGCTGCTGCTTGTTAAAATACTTTACTAAATTTCTGTGAGTTAAAATCAATCCTGTTTTGTTCTGAGGCTACAGTTAAACTCCCCTCACAAATGCTCCTTGCCCTAAGAAAATTCTTAAAAGTTCATCAGAGTCATCATTCTAATCACTCATTTACTTGGAAAATGTCCAATTTACCACATACAGTAGTTATCTCATAATGTTATTATATTGATCAGACCAAAATGTTAAGTTTTATATGAATTTCATTCACTGTGTAGTTTCACTATTTAAAAAAAAAAATGAAGCAGCAAGGCAACAAAATTCATCAGTGTTAAAAAGTGAAAGATTATGAGACATCTGCAAGGAAAAAGAAACAACAGTGACTGGCAAGCCTAGGCAAGCCTATTTTTGTCAGTGGTACAGGATCTGAGGAGGTTTTCTGTATCTTTCTGTATCTTTCTGCTGAGAACAAGTAAGCTAGCTAGCTAAGCAACAATATCAGGCAAGATGAATACTGTACTAACATGTCAATTCATGCATCCCTTCATACAGTTTATGTAAAATACTAAAATCTTATTTAAAAGAAGTATCATCAATGCCAAAGCTAGGGACAGTTACATTTCTAGATAGAGTTGAGGGGCCAGCAATTATTATTTCAGTTTTACTCAAGTTCAACCTGAGAAATGCTTCAAACCACCCATCATTGATTATTTCCCCCCAACAGTAAACAGTGTTCTGTTTAATTCCCTTGCTACCTGTCCAGCAAATCCTGCCTGCTGTTCTGCGATTTGCTAGTAGATCTTACAATCTGTCCAAAGAGATAAGAGATTTGACCTTTTGTACGAAGAAGTTAACATGGTCAATATCACAAATGTCATAGGAATAGTGCAAAATCTTGAATACTACGAATTCAAACTATTAAACATTTCCTTTCTTTGTTTTACATTTTTCAAAAGTCCAAAACTTTCTGTTTATTCCAAGATTTTCAGTGTTGTCTCCGATTTATTTATTTATTTATTTATTTATTTTAAAGACCCCATTGTGTACATGTAGACGTGTTAGAAAAGATCAACTCCTAATAGGCTTAATATTTCTTTATATTGCGTAGTTTTGGCCCAATAATTGGTTCTGAGATCACATCTTTCTCTTATTCTCCTTCTGGAAACACACTGACCCACTAATCATGGTTTTCGTATATGTGAGTGTGAGATGGGGAGGACATTTAGCTGTAATGGTTAAAGAGTGTGCTTCTCCAGAGCTTTCCTTACATAAATACTGGTGAAGAATGCTTGTCTCGTCTGTTTAGCCAAGAATCCCTATAAGAGACGCGTGGTTTGAGAAGTTAGCCAGTGTGGGAGTGTTTGTCTGTGGGAGTTTGTTTATGTGTGTGTGACTCGGAGACTCCGTTTAAACGGTCATCAGATCCTTTGCTTGACTTATAGCTATGAAAGTAAAACAAACATTGGGACTGTTTAATGAAGCTCCTCAACACTCACATGCGCTCACACACGCTTTTGCACTTGCCCAATCCTGCTTGGCCTAGCTGATTAAAAGTCAAATGTGCAACAGGATATCTTGAGCGTGTGAACTGAAAAAGAAGCAAGACGCGTTTTGTGTCAAACTCTGCAGACTCTCCTGTGACGCTTTACATCTGGACGTGCTGAAGACTAAAGAAAGGCATTAAAGCATTTACATTTAAAAGACCAGAGGAAGCTGGAATCTTTTTTAAAATTACTGAGTCCTTGAATCTTTTACATGAGCTATTTTCTATGATTCAATTCAACTGACAGACAAGTGCCAAAAAATCTTTTTTTTTTAATAAAATGACAGGAATACTCCAGCCATGGGTGTACAGTGAGGGAAAAAAGTATTTGATCCCCTGCTGATTTTGTATGTTTGCCCACTGACAAAGAAATGATCAGTCTGTAATTTTAATAGTAGGTGTATTTTAACAGTGAGAAACAGAATAACAACAAAAAAAATCCAGAAAAACGACTTAGTACTTGGTGGCAAAACCCTTGCTGGCAATCACAGAGGTCAGACGCTTCTTGTAGTTGGCCCCCAGGTTTGCACACATCTCAGGAGGGATTTTGTCCCACTCCTCTTTGCAGATCCTCTCCAAGTCATACTTTTTTCCCTCACTGTAATTTGACATTTGAGAATGGGGAGGTGAGGCTAATTGGACAAAAAAGCAACTTTATAGTGTTATTAATTCACTATCCAGTGACTGTGACAAAGTATAGTAGAGTACTTTGTTAGATAACATGAAAGTAGAGTCACGTACAAAACCTATCTAGGTTAGTTAACCTAATTAATCTGATAGTGGTAACCACACTGCTTTATGACTGGCCTCCACTGTATTCACTAAATTAAAATTAAATTAAATTAAATGACTAAGGCCCAACCTAATTTAGAAATAGACACCTTGTCTTTCATCTTGCATAGATGTGGGGTTGAATTTTTAAAGAACACATTTTTGCTATACCAGTTGGACTTCTTCTACAACTGTTGCATAACCAAATAGCTCAAAGAATTGTCACAAAACCCATCCATCCATTCATTTTCTGTACCGCTTATCTTACACAGGGTCGTGGGGGAGCCTGGAGCCTATCCCAGGGGACTTGAGGCACGAGGCAGGGGACACCCTGGATGGGGTGCTAACCCATTGCAGGGTACAATCACACATACACTCACACTACGGACAATTTTGGAAATGCCAATCAGTCTACAACGCAAACTCTGTGCACACAGGGCGGAGGCAGGAATCGAATCCCCAATCCTGGAGGTGGGAGGCAAGAGTGCCAACCACTAAGCCACCGTGCCCCCAGTGTCACAAAACAGTAATGCAAAAATGGCACAAACTGGTAAAAACTTCCTACATTACAAAAATGTGTGTTAAAAAATCCACAGTGTGCTATAACTAGCTCGCTAGTTAGGACCGAAATTAAAAATGAAGACCCTAAAGATTCCAGTAGACCACTAAATATAATTGTGACAAAATAACTCCATACACAAATGATAAAATTATACAAATATAGCAGTTGTATTTCTTGATATCTAATTTTGGGAATGCTCGGCCTAGCCTGTGGATTTTACCACAGGATTTAACTACGGAACGTTCACCAAAGCAGATGTAGCAAGACAGTCTGCAAATCCAGCCAAAATAACCATCTTTTTATTGTTTATTAATAAATAAAAGTTGTATACCTAATTATATAATGCATTTTTTTTTGACAGCTTACTTGTAGCCCAGATCGTTGGTTTATGAAGTTCAAGGGCCCCTGTTAGACACGGACTGAAACCCACACTTGCATCTATCTATCTATCTATCTATCTATCTATCTATCTATTTATCTATCTATCATCTATCTATCTATCTATCTATCTATCTATCTACATATCTATCTACATATCTAAATTAAAAAAACATTACACTCCAAGAATAAAGGTCTTAGAATGAGCAGACATCTTACCAAAGATGTTTTAAAGATATTTTTATCCGCATCCACGTCCGCATCCATGTTTATTACGTTCAACAACTGCCCTTAGACTTCTATTATATAAGTTTTGAGTTTCAACATTTTTTACATTCTGTTCTCAGTAGCTCTTCTTCTTTTCCTTTTGGCTGTTCCCTTCAGGGGTCGCCACAGCGAATCATTTGCCTCCATCTAGCTCTATCCCCTGCATCCTCTTCTCTCAGACCGACTACCTTCATGTCCTCCTTCACTACATCCATAAACCTCCTCTTTGGTCTTCCTCTCGGCCTCCTGCCTGGCAGCTCTAACCTCAGCATCCTTTTACCGATATATTCACTCTCCCTCCTCTGGATATGTCCAAACCATCTCAACCTGGCCTCTCTAACTTTGTCTGCAAAACATCTCACATGTGCTGTCCCTCTGATGTACTCATTCCTGATCCTATCCATCCTCGTCACTCCCAAAGAGAACCTCAACATCTTTAGCTCTGTTATCTCTAACTCTTCCCCCTGTCTTTTCCTCAGTGCAACTGTCTCCAAACCATACAACATCGCTGGTCTCACTACTGTCCTGTACACCTTTCCTTTCATTCTTGCTGGTACTCTTTTATCACACAACAGACCTGACACTTTTCTCCACCCATTCCAACCTGCCTGTACACGCTTCTTCACCTCTTTTCCACACTCCCCGTTGCTCTGGACTTTAAAGTAAGTTGCAGGATTTTCTAAGTACTTAAAATCCTGCACCTTCTTTATCTCTTCTCCCTGTAACCTCACTGTTCCACTTGGATCCCTCTCATTCACACACATGTATTCTGTCTTGCTGCGACTAACCTTCATTCCTCTTCTCTCCAGAGCAAACCTCCACCTCTCTAGACTTTCCTCCACCTGCTCCCTGCTCTCACTACAGATCACAATGTCATCCGCAAACATCATAGTCCATGGAGATTCCTGTCTGACCTCATCTGTCAGCCTGTCCATCACCACCGCAAACAAGAAGGGGCTCAGAGCCGATCCTTGATGCAGTCCTACCTTCACCGTGAACTCCTCTGTTACACCTACCGCACACCTTACCATTGTCCTACTGCTCTCATACATATCCTGCACCACTCTAACATACTTCTCTGCCACTCCAGACCTCCTCATACAATACCACAGCTCCTCTCTTGGCACCCTGTCATACGCTTTCTCTAAATCTACAAAGACACAATGCAGCTCTTTCTGACCCTCTCTGTACTTCTCCATCAACATTCTCAAAGCAAATATTACATCTGTAGTGCTCTTTCTTGGCATGAAACCATACTGCTGCTCACAAATGCTCACTTCTCCCCTTAGCCTTGCTTCCACTACTCTTTCCCACAACTTCATTGTATGGCTCATCAGCTTAATACCTCTGTAGTTTCCACAACTCTGCACATCTCCCTTGTTCTTAAAAATCAGCACCAAAACACTTCTCCTCCATTCCTCAGACATCCTCTCACTCTCTAAGACCTTGTTGAACAGTATCAAAATCCTTGTCCTTGGTAATCACACCTACAGATTTGATGGATAGACATTAAGCTGAAAGATGCTGATTGTCATGAATTAACCATTAATTAATTTATGTATTCCTAACCCTATTTGGGATGTATAAATGATCCCAAGAAAAGTCCTATAAAAATAAAATGTTACATGATATGGTAAAGAAGACAGTTATATATAACATTTCAACATATCTACAGGTTTTACCTCCTACAACCTCAAAAGCACATTGCTTGCAAAGCTGAAGAAGGACATTTGTCTTGTCTCTCAGGAAACTGTGTACTACACTTAGCTTTTACTGAAATAAAAGCTATCTGCACTGAAGTACACTCCAGTTACTTCTCAGGTTCTTCTCAAATTGCAATTTCGCCAATTCATGTAGTAAAATCCACAGCAAAATCAAGCATTTTTGGCCGCAACAATCCCCAAAAAAACTCTGTAAATCCTGTACGGACTGATGTACACCCTTCTAAAATATTTCTCCATCCATTTTCTATACTTCTTATCCTACACAGGGTCATGGGGAGCCTGAAGCCTATCCCAGGGAGCTCGGGGCACAAGTCGGGGGACACCCTGGACGGGGTGCCAACCCATCACAAGGCACAATCGTTGTGCCAACAGCCTACTGTACAGCGCATGTCTTTGGACTGGGGGGGTGGGGGGACCGGAGTACCTAGAGGAAACCCCCAAAGCATGGGGAGAAAATGCAAACTCCATGCACACAGGGTGGAGGAGGGATTCAAACCTCTGACCCCAGAGGTGTGAGGCAAATGTGCTAACCACTAAAATTAAGTGTAACTCAAAATAACAGTATATCATATGTGACACTCTTATAGCTAGCTAACTGCATCAAAATAGCTCAAAACCACAATTTTTCTATGGTTAAATCATCACAAATGACTGATTCTGATTTGCTCAAATTTGTTAACATGAACAAAAATTCACCTATAAAACAGAGACTTTTTAATACTTGGGGGGTTGGGGGGGGCGGAGATTTGGACAGTGTTATGTATGTATCTCTGAGCCAAAGGTCAGGCAGGGTCACCAGAGTGTGCAGACTGAGATTTGAGGGATGGAGTGGAACAGATTGTTCAGGAGAGACTCCTACACACGCACACACACACACACACACACACACACACACACACACACAGGGTAATTTTGAGCCCTTCTATAAATGGTGGAAGAATGAGTAAGGGACACTGTGTTCCTCTACTATCCTGTGCTGTCCTAGATATATTCATGTGTGTGTGTGTGTGTGTGTGTGTGTGTGTGTGTGTGTGTGTGTGTGTGTGTGTGCACGAGTGTATAGGACTCCCTCCTGAACAATCTGTTCCACTCCATCCCTCAAATCTCAGTCTGCACACACTGGTGACCCTGCCTGACCTTTGGTGCTATGGCAACCCACTTCCTGCCATTCTTAGGACTATTCTGGGATGTGCTTGGAGGGTTCTGTCATGAACTGCAAAGTCCAGCAATACCAACATGAGCGTGTGTAATAATACTT
The DNA here is from genome assembly GCA_023630585.1 of Cranoglanis bouderius. Taxonomy (NCBI): domain Eukaryota; kingdom Metazoa; phylum Chordata; class Actinopteri; order Siluriformes; family Cranoglanididae; genus Cranoglanis; species Cranoglanis bouderius. The sequence continues at coordinate 7,991,318 of CM042565.1, read as the reverse complement.
ATCATACATGTCAAATAAAACAACGAATTTCTATCTTCTAACTAGCCTTCAGATTGTTTCGTAATGTTTAGTGTCTAAAATTTTAAGATACGAACATCAACTTAGCTGCTAAAAAGGAAATGCACACACACTAATGCACAAACACTAATGCACAAACAGCAATACTTTGAAAGATCAGTGTAGAAAGATACTCAGACACATGCACTAAAACACTACTACTTACTCACGGCAGCAGATCTTTTTGCACCCCTGACTTGTCAGAGAAAACTGTAAGTGGGAAGTGACACACTAGCTGGAGAAAACCGACGCAGCCACGGCCATCACAGTGACGTTACTCGTGCTCTTAGAATTACGGTTTCACACTGTTCTGGTAGCAGCTTCCCCTATCTTCCATGATCTGTGAAACAAACATGTGAAAGCTGATCCCAGATCAGAGCTGACGATTTAAAATGTCTAAAACTGGGCCACACACTTGAAGCTCTATCTGTTTCAGGGCGAGTTGTTAAAAGTGCTGCAGTCAGTCGCATCCTGTTCTGGGCGGCACAGAAAGATAAACAGAATTTTTAGACTTTGTATATGTGTGTGCACTCGCTAAAAGGGGAGCAGTGGGTATTTTTACACAGCTGGGTCAGACTGAGCCGCAGGCTGTCGCTAGTCTGCCACGCTGCTAATGGTGTCAGACGTGAGCTACACACACAGACTGATTGCCTGCCATATTCATCTCTGTCTCTCTCCATTTCTTTCTCCATGACCCACGTCTTCGGATCTGCTCACAGCCCACATGAATCCCGACTCGGAGGCTGTGTACGTATTGTACGATTTGACAACCTTAGCAGCATTAACAATTAGCAGTGTGTTTGCTGAAGGAACTAGATCAATATGGACCAAAGATGAGAAAGGATTAAATAAATATCATTTCATGCTTTCATAACTGTTTTTTTTTTTCTCTTCAAAAATGTCTTTAAATGTAAAGTGCAAAATTGTCATTCAGAGTGACAACCTACATTACATTTTTATATAGGGTATAAAACATATATACAGTCCAGGCAAAATCATGCATAACATTATTGGGTGGAAAATGAACCTTGATTTTATGAAAAATAAAACTCCAAGATGTTAAAAATTAAATGTGGGTGTCTCCGGTAACCACACAACAATGCAAAACAAGAGCCAAAAACAACAGAAAAGATTTTGAAAAGATGTTTTCACCCTCCCGGACTCCAGACTTGAAATGAAGAAGGCAGTGCATAACTCTGACAGAGTCAGAACAGATATGTCAAGAAGAATGCGTGGGTTGGTGAGCAGCAGAGTCTACAAATATTACAACTGAGCGGATCCAAAAGCAGTTCAGAGGATACAATAAAGGCTACAGGAAGTTATTCTCTAATATTGTAAGTCTTTATCATATTTAGAAAGGGAGATTTTTTTCACCTGATACTATTTTAGCGTTTTCACCTTTAACATATACTATTGCTCCATTTTTGTTACTTATAAGTAACTGATAAGGAAGGATATGTGAGATTTTCTTTTTTCTGAAGAACTGCTCTGCAGAGCCTTACACATATGCAGAGAAATGAATGAAAGATGTCAGTATGCATGTAGCAACCAGTGCACTTCCCCAAAGGCTAAAAATATCATAAGATCTTTCAGTGAATGAAGGTTCAGGAGGCCAAGCAATAGTGTGTTATAAATAGTGGTCAAGAAAGCCAGTCCAATGTCAAAACTCAAACTCCAATCTTCATAAGCTTTGTATTAAACTTCAAAACCAATATATTTTACTGTATTAAAACCATCTCCTAGACTTATCATATGTATTGTCATAAATAAAGAACTGCTATGAGAATCACCAAACCTACAATTCTACAGTTTATTTTATATTTATTTATCATACCTTGTTTCTGCTGATACACCATTTGACCTGTTTCTTCATATATTTTAATATTTTATCTCAACCAGAACCCATATACTTACAATACACTATGCAGTTAATATTTACAAAAACATTTACAAAACATTGCCATAATTAATCTAATGTAGGCAAAATATAATACAAATCATAGGCCAAGGTAGGTCAAAAGTGTACACTTGAGCAGAAAAACATCTGGAAGCCCAGGTGCAAAGGTATTACTAGTATTGCTAGAATCTGAGTCTCAGTTTTAGCCACATGACACCCATCCTCACCATTACCGTCCTCACTATATGACATACTATATGTCTACAACTTTGTTCTATATTTTAAACGTTAAAGTTCTGTTATGAAAATGTTCATCGAATATGAAGTATAATTTTAAATTCCTAGAAAAAAATTGTGTCATATAGCATTTACATGAGAGCTGACATCATATGCTTGCCACACAGAATCCACTGACCTTTTTTCTTTTAATCATAGCTGTGTATTACAAATCTGACTCATGGTTATAATATTATTCATCTTAAAACCACCTCTTACATTTTGCCAAAGAATAAAAGAGTAACCAATATGACAGTGTTACCAATATGACATTTAATAAACATTTGAAGGACTTAAAGAACATAAAGATTTATATTTGAATCTGTTTATGTTGGTTTTGTGATACTTACAGAGATCTGAAATCAGATTCCTCCTTAGTAGTTACATATAATAAGTAATTTGTGGAGAAAGGATCTGGGCCGCTATGTAAAAATGTCTTAGAAATCCACTTAAGACAAAAAAAAAAGTTTTTAGTTAAAGGCTCACATTAAAAAGAAAATTGTTCTCAGAGCAAGGAGTAGGAGTTAATCCCATGACTAAAGCATAAGCATCGAGTATGACAGTTGCATCGCTGTAGATCACTTAACCACACCCCAAAGTCACTTAACCACTCTGAAGTACAAGCCAATAGAAGTACACAAGAAGTAGGCTGGTCATAATTAAATTGAATAACCAACATTTGATAAGTTAGTATATATATATATATATATATATATATATATATATATATATATATATATATATATATATATATATATATATATATATATATGTGTGTGTGTGTGTGGTGTGTGTGTGTGTGTGTGTGTATGTATATAAAATGAATAATAAAAAATTATCAACTGTGGCTGGTTCTAAAACTTTTGCACAGTACTGTATATATATATATATATATATATATATATATATATATATATATATATATATATAGTACTGTGCAAAAGTTTTAAGCACCCTATTTTTTTGTACAAACTTTGTTATAGATTTTTTATTTTATGACTTCTACATTATCAAGTCAGTACAAAAAACGTTTTAGATTCCCAAACATTAGTTTTCTAGCACAAAACTAAATGTTACAGAAAAATGTTTGTATGTCATCAAAGAAAGCAGCGTATAACATAAGAGACCACTTTTCAGACAAAAAACACAATGAAAGCTGCTGGGTTTTGCTGCAAAATAAGAAGCAAGTGCAAAAGTCAAAGTCTCCAGAAGAACTGTGGCTGGTTCTAAAACTTCTGCACAGTACTGTATATATATATATATATATATATATATATATATATATATATATATATATATATATATATATATATATATATATATATATATAATGATTTAATGCTATTTGCTTTGAGAACATCCAGTTACAACTTCTCCATATTAAATATTGGATGTTTTCAACAACTAGCCTGTTTATGACATATATTTGTTCCCTGCTCAAATGCAAACCACACTGGACTCAAATTCAAACCCTATAGCTAAGCTGAAAGAAAGAACAGGCAGCAAAAAGAGCACATTAGGGTTCAGCTTGGCTAGTCAGGATAAGAAAGCTTGTGGTAAGATGGTAGAGAATTAATGCCTTGTATCCAGCCAGTTTGTGCACCACAGAAGAGTATGAGAAAATAAGGTATGCACCATTAAAAAGCCAGAATCAGCTCCCACTGAAATATGGCTGGCCAACATGAGTGTCTCCTCCTGAAGTTGGCAGTTGAAAGATATGTGTCACTGATGACAGGTGTTTATATGTCATTTGCATAAAGTCTTCATAAAGTCTTCCTCTTGATTGGCTAAACTTGTCTGCAACACTCATTTGCAAAGAGTTGAACGTCCTGCTGAACAGCGAGCCAGATTTCACCATGTCCAAGTGAACACATACCAGTAGCCAACATCATAAAGCAAATCTTTGGTTTTAATTAAACCGCTAATCTGGCATGACATTTTATCTGAAACATATTGTGTCCAAACAAGACTCTCAGCACCACCCTTCTGCACCTTACTATCACAGTGAACTCTATCTGAACCACAGCCAAGTGGAGGCTGAATAAAATATCGTATTCCTAATAATAACAACACATTTTAACCTGTAGCTTCTGTGACAACAATTACCAAATAAATGAGTCAAATCCACCTAAAGTCATCAAACATTTTAACCTCTGCATTCTAATTCATCCATCATTCAATGTCTTTGAAAAACATCCTGAAATTTCAGTGCTTTAGCTCTCTCTCTCTCACTGTGTAGCCTAATATGATTTGCAATGCCAACAATGTGAGTGATTAATGTTCCTGGTTATAAAATGCTTAAGGTCAGCTTATAATAGTAGGGAGGAAAACTAGAGTCAGCTAAGATCTATTCAGTGACCAAGTAGAGGGGAAGCCTGGTAAGCAGTTGCTGTGAAAACACAGCATCGTGGTTTCATTTTGATTCACAAGAAAATATAACCTTATAGCAGGCCAGGCTGAGTTAATTAATGTTATCTTTACCACTAGCTGAAATAACTGCAAAGCCAAAATGTCTGCTCTTTCTGAGATCAGCTTGTGTCTAAATTTGTTCTACAGTCAAAGGAAAAAATACAGAAACATTTAATTAACTCATTTACGGGCAATGGCAGGGACTTGGTTTACACTGTATTTAATAATCACTTCACACTTCACACTTCACACCAAACTGGGCCCACACATAAGGGAAATCTGTTCACTCTGAATTAGCTAGGCTTTGTGTGTACTTTTATTACATAAAAAAAAACAATGTTGTGTTCTGTCCAAACAACGTGGAAAACCTCCACTGATCCATGATATTCTAGGAAGAGTTATTCTAACTGTCACCTGCTCTGTCATTCATTAGTAGCTGCCCTCAGTAGCTGCTGAACCTTCTGCTTGATTTAATGAGGATATCTGGAAGAACTCCTGAACGGGTCTCCTTCCAGGAAAACGTATCTATCTAGACCACCATATGGAGAGTTGTAAACGTTTCTAAGGCAACTACTGAGATTGAGATTGCTTGCATTTACATTTATTCACTTGGTAGATGCTTTTATCCAAAGTGACTTAGAACGAAGATGATAGCGTCCATGCAGTTGAGGTTCAAGAGCCTGGCTCAAGGCCTACAGTGCTTCCCCTCAGGTCCTGAGAATAAACTCACATTCTTCTAGTCACTAACTCAGAGCCTTAACTGCTGAGCTACCACAGTCCTGATTTGCCAAAGGAGGCTACATTATGTGGGTGCAAGAACATCTAGAACTGATAAAGGTGTAAACAGAGTGACGTTTATTTAATGGGGAATTCCACAGCAAAATATGATTTGCTTAAGGCTGATATAAAAACACATGAAGGGATTTTTCTTTTTAATTAAAAGGTCAATGACAGGCAGTGTTGTCAACTTAACAACTTTGTCACTAGATTTGGTGACTTTTAGACCCCTTTAGTGAATTTAGTTCAAAAAAGAGCCTAGCGACATATCGAGTGACATTTTGAGCAGGCTTTCCTGCACTTGACATGGCACTCCAGCTCATATCTACTGGTTGAGAGATAAGATTTGGTCGACTGGTCACCAGTGTAAAACTTCACTGAGTTGTGCTCGTGTCAACATTGTTCCCAACAACCAATCATTGATCACCACTATTCCCAGCAACCAATCACAGATCAACATTGTTTGCAATGACCAATCACTGATGTTTTCCCGTTGTTTGTCCCACACACTTCTTTATTTTAAACTCCCTTCTGGAATAGATATACAAGTATTAAAAGTCACTTATTCGATCACAAGTGTTTCCTTTATAGTATTTTGTAAATACACAACCAGTTGGCTTTGTAAATACGTAGCTAGCTCATTTGTGGTGCGATGTCCACAAAGAGGACTTCTTCTTTCTATAAGTTATAATCTATTCATTTATATTCCGATCAAATGCTATTCTATTATATTCTATTATACTAAGTCTTTAGAAAGTCATCACGTAGTGTGATTTGATATGCAAATAATCATAACAATTCAATGAATATGCAAATTAGTCTGGCAAAACTGTTGACAGTAACATCCCACACTTTGTGTCATGTCTACAAGCATCATCTTCAGCTATCATTCACATTCCAATGATTAAAGCATTAGGCAGGCACACAAGAGGTGTGATTGAGAAGGATGGAAGTCTGGGCCATGCGAAGTGTGACCATTTGGAACGCTCTGGCAACAAGCCACAGGTTACTAAAGGAGAGGGCTCATCATTATTCCTGCTGACACATTTGGCTTCAATCAACACAACACAACAGCAACAAAGATTTTCATATCTTGGACTGGCTCCAGTACATCATACAATGCTCTGTGATGAAGTGGAGATAAAGGGAAAAAATGAAAGATATGTTTCCATCAGGTATTTGGGAGACACATTTCCATCCAAATGGAAATGCATTTAATTTAAAAGAAGAAATTAAATCGTGTGAATCTGTAATAATCCTTTAAGTGCAGGAAGTACTGGACAGAGTTAATAGCAGGTTTCTGTTCACACTTTATTATAGGGTTGTTGGGTTTGTTTGTTTTTTGTAGCGACTCAGTAACACAATTGACTTGTCATCCATTGATTTATAGATAAATCTAAACCAAACATAGATTTATATTCTTTTCATATATGAAATAATTCTACCTCCACCTTATCACATGACATTTGTTTGTAGAAAGAAAAATGTATTTCACACAGAAATACAGTTTCTGAGAGTGAAGAGCAAATTTCAGTGGCCACAATGGCAACATGTAAATGGAATTTAATTCGAAAAATGTTTATCACTGCTTATGTTTTATACCATTTCAAAACTTTAACTCAGCATATGTGCAGGAATTCAAAAAAACAATAAAGCAGAAAATATATCACTTCCAGTATTTACAGTGCACCAGATGCAAATGCTTCAGTTGTTAAAACTAGTTTGAAAAAAAAAAAAAGTAATTTGACTATAACAGCATCTCTTTTAAACACAACCCTGAAGAAAATGGCCCCTGGCCAAACTACTGGTTAGGTAGTGTGGATAAGAACAGGAAAATTAGCATTGTTTTGAGCAGAATCAGAGAAAGATATATTAACAGACAAATGAATTTGCAGAATTTGAAGAACTTCTTCCGTAAAGCCACCATGGGAATTCTGATAACTGAAGTCGCATCTGGATCTTGCTTTGGAAAAGCAGACTGCTGCTGTTTGCAATATTTAGTCACCTAGCATGTGTATTTACTTCCTGAATCGCACAAAGATGACTTACTTGGTATGAGTCATGTATCTTTGTCTCCATACCACCTACACTAGAAGCCCATTAGGAGGAGAAAGAAAATAAAAGGAGAAGAGCATCCTCCCGAAAGCTGATTGAAGGAGCTATTATAATGCCAGCTACAGGTAAAATATAAAGTCATACTTATCATGCAACATTTACTTTTCTATGAATAAATGAATGCGCAGATTGTGACGCTCTAGGTTCCTTAATGGGCCACTTGCACGCAGGGCTATGACGCATTTCCATTTTGAAATTATGCCATTCTTGAGTTTCCAGTAGTACTGTTTACATTTGTCAGCACTGTTTGTCGTTTGTAATGTGACCAAAATGAGTATAAAGTATTTAAGACAGAATGTTTTTTAAGGCAAATAATGGAATAGCACGAGTACTGCTGTGTGCCTCTATGTACAGTGTCTTTGAAATGTAACAGCTCAGAGTGATCTCAGGAGGCAACGCTTAGCAAACAGTGATAACTTGTCAAAGGAAATCACAGGTAATAACAATCGCAAGCGACTTTGCAGTGAACTGTGTGGAATAACATTAGCTTGGGTGTTGGTTTCTGTCATGTATTTATGTGCAGCACACAGTTTAATACCTTTCTCCTAGAAGGGGCTTTGCAAGTTGCAACTTACAGTACATTTCCAAAGAATGTAAACTTACATTCATCTCTAGGAGTTCTTCCAGACCCCAACTGTAAAATAGCTCACTTACAACTGTAGTAAATGAAATGGAAATGCAGGTACCACGGTAAATATAATGCGGAAGTGTTTGTGCAAGTATCCAATTATCTAATGTTGCCACATAAATACAAATAATCATAAATGATTCAGTACAATCCATATATGTATAATCATATAACTACCAATACACACCATGTTCCCTTCGAGTCTCGACTTAACCCACCATCTCTTACGATACAAGGAAGACGTGCATCAAGACTCTTCTCTCTCCTGGCACGCAGGTTGAAGATACAGAACTAGCATGAGGATATATTTCTGATGGACATACAAAGCACTTCTGTTAATAGATAAGAGTGTCCTGCTAAAATACTGTAAATGTAAATGTGACCATGTGTGACACGATTATCCATAGACAAAACAACCTGGCCGAAACCTGTCCCTCACACATTATTTATTTTACACACAGAATTTAATTGCCATCCAGACATGAGAACTTTATCACAGAGGAAATGCGTAAAAATAAATAAATAAATAAATAAATAAATAAATAAATAAATAAAAGTTAGCACTAGCATCACCCAGTAAAACTAATCCCATCTGAATATGGCTTTCAAGATATTTTTTAAATAAAGGCTTATGACTGGAATTTGTTTAATACCCATGTATACCTTTATTTCGGAATCAAATGCATTTTTAACAAGTAGTTTTTACTTCAAATTAAATTATTTCTTCCCTAAAATAGTGTACATTTAGGATTTAAGGGAAGCAACTAAAGAGTGCTCGGCGTATTTGTGAACTTTCAGAAAAGCCTCTATCATGACGATGTTTGAGAAGCTTCATCAGGAACACTAGGAAGAATTTAAAATCTAAAATAGTTTTCATTTCATTTCTTGGTCAAGGCATAAATAAAGTCTCCATTATTATTCTAAAATTGTATAAAATAGTAAAAAAATGGAGACAAACCATCTATATGCATATTTGACTAGTAGTTTACATATCCGAGTAACTTTAGAGAGCTTCCAGAGAGAAGCATTTGTGAGTTGACAGCTACAACTCAAGACAAGAGCCAGTTACCCATGAACCAGTGAGGAATTTCTGAACAACTCAAGTATGTCTAAGCATCCACCAGCTCACAGTGAAGCTACATGGTGTTAGCTCAGCAGAACAGAACTAAAAGCCTGGAATTTCCCATTAAAGCAAAGAGCAAGGCATTTATGATGCTCATTTCCTGAACTGGTTTCAGAGTCTAGCCACAGGGTAATCCCCTACATGGTTTGAAGGAATAATTATCCCGAAAATGCTCATGTGGCTCACAATGAAGGAAATGCGAGTGGATCGGTTACCACAACACAAACTGATCCAGTTTCATCCATTTTAAGCCATGTTAGCAATTATTCCTTCGCTTTGTGTCGAAGATTACTCTGCAGTTCATGTTAACTGGCCCCTATCGGCTTTCCTTCATTTTTAGCATTGTTATCACGGGCAAATCTTTTCTTTTAGACCAGTGTCTGAAATAATACCACCATATCGTCAATACACAACAATCCACCCACTTGGACCTAAATAAGAGGAGAGTTCAACCCCAAACTGAACTTTGGCCTCCAAGGCACCACTCTCTCTCTCTCTCTCTCTCTCTCTCTCTCTCTCTCTCTCTCACACACACACACCCACAGGTTGTGACCTTGCACCGTGACCCTCTTGGCCCCTCCCTAAAGCATCTGAGTCAGCACCAAGGAGAAGCAAACAGTCATCAGATAAGGAAAGGCTGGACGGATGGAGGGGAGGAAGGGTTAACTCTGAAAACTATCAAAGAATGCGGAAACTGAGGAAAAGCATGCAAAGAAAACACATTAACACATTATTTGATGTTTTACTTTGTGAATTAAATTTATTTTTGAAAATATACACATTTCAAATCTGATGACTGCAACACACTCCAAAAAAGTTGGGACAGTCGACTGTTTACCACTGTGTAACATCACGTTTTCTTTTAATAACACTTATTAAGCGTTTGGGCACTGAAGACACCAGTTGGTTAAGTTTAGCAAGTGGAATTTCCCCCCATTCATCCATTATTCATTTCTTCAGCTGTGCAAGTGTACGGGGCCTTCGTTGCCTTATTTTCTGCTTCATAATGCGCCACACATTCTCAATCGGAGACAGGTCAGGCCTGCAGGCGGGCCATGCTAGCACCCACACTCTCTGCTTACGCAACCATGCGCTTGTAATCCAGGCAGAATGCGGTTTGGCATTGTCCTGCTCTGGATGGCAGCATATGTTGCTCCAAAATGTGTACATATCTTTCTGCATTAATGGTGCCCTCACAGATGTGCAAGTTACCCATGCCATGGGCACTGACACACCTCCATACCATGACTGACGCTGATAACAGCTTGGATGGTCCTTTTCTCTTTGGCCCGGAGAACACGACGGCTGTTTTTCCAAATTTGAAATGTCAACTCGTCGGACCACAAAACACGATTCCACTGTGCTACTGTCCAGCTCAGATGAGACCGAGCCCAGAGAAGTCGGCGGCGCTTCTGAACAGTGTTGGCGTATGGCTTCTGCTTTGCATAGTAAAGCCTTAACTTGCATCTGTGGATGCAGCGGCGAATGGTGTTGACTGACAAAGGTTTACAAAGTATTCCCGAGCCCATGTTAGGATATCCATTACAGACTCGTGACGGTTTTTAAGACAGTGACATCTGAGGGATCGGAGATCACGCACATTCAGAAGTGGTTTTCGGCCTTGCCCTTTAGATTTGACCCGATGGATTCCTTGAATCTTTTCATTATATTGTGCAATGTAGAAGGTGAAATGCCCAAAATCCTACCGATTTGTCTTTGGGAAATGTTGTTCTCAAAGTGTTGCATTATTCTGTTGGCAGGTTGGCGAGCCTCGACCCATCCTTGCTCTTGAAGGACTAGGCTTTTTTTGGAGGCTCCTTATATACTATGATTAGACGATTGCCTCGCCTGTTTCACGTCACCTTCTTGTATCAACTTGTCACGTCACTAGTAGTCCTAAATTGCCCCTGTCCCAACTTTTTTGGAATGTGTTGCATGCATCAGTTTCAAAATAAACGTTTATCTTCAAAAAACTATGCAGTGGATTAGGTAAAACATCAAATACCTCGTTTTTATATGTTTTTTGTTTAAATACAAGACAAAGTACATTTACAAATCACTCCTCTTTGTTTTTATTAGCATTTTCCATACTGTCCCAACTTTTTCAGAATTGGGGTTGTAGATTAAGGTTATTTACTGCATTAGCTAACATTAGCTAATGCATTCCATTCAGATTGGTGAGAAGATGTTGATTCATTTTCTATAACAGCAGCTCTGACAGTACCTGCATATCACAGGTTTATATTAATGCGATCCTTCTAATATGTAACAGTCAATTCACAGCAACTTGCAAGAGAAGCCCGCCCACACATGAGATTTGTGCCAGAATGGTGAATACAAACTTGCGGAGTGTAAACAAAAAGTTTGAAAGCGTAAACGGAAACTCTGGCAACGCATTTATAAACCATGATTAAAGACACTCAGTTTCAGGGTGTTTTTCTTCTTTCTCATTGTATATTTTTGTTTGTTTCTTGAAAAGTTACATTCAATACTTTTGGCACAAAATTTAAGGGTTTTAGGTAACTTACTGATTTTTTAGCTCAGATGTAACCTACATATTAAGTACATCTAATCTATTAACAATCAAGCACAACTTAGTACATAGTACACATAGAACTTTTGATGTGACAACATTGAGTACATCATGAACACATTCCCTTGTGTGAGTCACTGTGAGTTATGGGATCGCTTTTCCCATGACAATTGGGAATCTTTTCCCAGCCAAAAAGTCGGAGTGTTGAATTATTATACGATGATTATATAAGTGAGTTCAGCTTAAACAGGTTTTCTTTCCTTAGTAGAAAGAAGCATTGTGAAATCCATGACTGTAGTACTTGCACATACATTAAAGATGTGGTGGATGAAGAGATCAGGTTAAAAACTGCTGGAGGATTCTTTAAGGATCATATTAGATTAGGAAGTGTCATCGTGGAATGTCTGGACTGTGGCTGGTATACTTCTCAGAAATTCCACAATGACGCTTTCAGAAGATGTAAAGAATGACTCTGCTAACATGCAAATACTTTCGTTAAGCCAAATAAAGGCATTCCATGCTACGTGTAAAGGCCAGTATGTGAAGTGGTTTTTGACACACATCACACGTGTCACACTCGGCAATTACACTTCCCTTTTAACTTGCATTTCAGTCCACACTGGTTGTGTCAGTGGCATGTTAAGGGTGTGTCACACTCTAGCCTGCATGTCACCTCTCTTTGTTTCATGCGTGAGTCAAGCTTAACCTCCATAGACATGCACTGAAATCTATTACACCAAATGACCAAATGTTTCTGTTTTGTAATTATGCCTCAGTTCTTCTGTATCTGCATTAACACTGTATAAAAAAGGTTTCTTATTCTCCTCTATGCTCACTTGCTGGTATAATGTTGCCCTGGAGACAACCCCAAAGTGTCATGTGGCACAACCTTAGAGGAAGTAGAAAAATATAAAACAAGCAAAATGTGTTCATTAGCTAGTAAAACTGAGTCTCTCCAACATTACCAATCATTAAGAGATTCAAATGAAATCATTTGAGACAGTGTACAGTGTACAAGCTAAATGTACAGTAAATGTACATTTACACTTGCATGGAATGTCACAGTATGTCACAACCTAACTAGGGAGCTAGCTTTCGAACACGGGCAGTGCGATTTGATGGAGTGAAGTGTGAATTTGGATTAGTTCAAATGAAATCTTATCCAATGCAAACATCAGTGTATGGTGTGAATGTTACCATAACAGGTAGCACTGCAAGTTAGCTAAGTATTTATCTCAGTGTTAGCAAAACATATAATATCCTAATATCCTTATGAACAAAACAAATTGCAGGAAGAAATATTCACGGTGGCTTAGTGGTTAGCACATTTGCCGTGTAGCTCTGGGGTTGGGGGTTTGAATCCTACCTCCGCCCTGTGTGCGTGGAGTTTGCATGTTCTCCCCGTGCTTCGGAGGTTTCCTCCAGGTACTCCAGTTTCCTCCCCCAGTCAAAAGACATGGGTTGTAGGCTGATTGGCACTTCCAAATTGTCTGTAGTGTGTGAATGGATGTGTGAATTTGTGTGCGATGGTGTCCCCCGCCTTGTGCCCTGAAATCCCTGGGATAGGCTCCAGGCTCCCTGTGACCCTGTGTAGGATAAGAAGGATGGATGTTGCTTTGAAATATTAGTTTGATTCTTGTCATCCAACTACCCCCAATCAACTACCACTCCAATCCCGTTTGGAGGTAATTTTTTGAAAATGACCTCAAAGGTGGAGAAATTTTAAAACTCACAGTTTTAAAATGGACATGGACAGGACATGGACAGGAAAAAAAAAACATATGTTTTTGAAAACACTGACAGTTTTGCGTGTGTTATGAATGTTCTAGGATTGTGTTTATGTTGGCTTCTGACCAGGTTCTTACCTGTAATTTCTTATTTAATAATGTCTTTGCAGTTATTACATCACTGTGCAACAGCACCAGAATCTGTTACGTACTGTACTGCTCCTCAATCAGTCCCTCCAGGATTTTGCGATTTTGCGATTGCAGAAATTAATGCAAAATCAAGCTCCGCAATTTTCAGAGGAGCTTGCAATTTTTCAGAATTACAACAGATCTTCAGCAGATTTGGGCCAAGACACATCACAACGTGTATTCAACCAAACCCGTCTTCGATTCACATGCGTCGAACATGAGTACAACTAAAGGTCACCAACGAACCTCACTGTGAAAGACCTGCAATTGCGATTTCGCCAATTCAAGTAGTTTTCCACAAAAAAGCACAAAAAACTCTGCAAGTTGCATCTCAAATTTTGAAAAAAGCCGCAGCAAAATCAAGCTTTTTTGGCCGCAACACTCAAAAAAAAACAGTGAAATCCTGTACGGACTGCATAATCACCACTCTGGCTGTATAAACCGAGTACAGCTGAAAAATCTGAAATTTATGATTTTGTGCGGACATGTGGTTGGTCCTCACAATGAAAACTGTTTCGTTACAAATCCTGCAGGTTTTATGTTATAAAACTAAAAGAAAACTGTTTTTTTTTTTTAAGTTTTGGTTTGGATACTGAGATTAGGGTTATTGTTAAATTTTTTGGTGTACAAAGGTTGAAGGTGGAATGGAAAGTCCTCACAAGGATAGTATACCGTGTGTGTGTGTGGTGTGTGTGTGTGTGTGTGTGTGTATGGATGGTCTAGTGTTTGAGCAGTGTAAAGAACGATGGTCTCTGCCTGACCTTCCTGAGTGCCTCCTGTTATTTTCAACAGAGGTCAGCAGCTTAGAATTCACAACATGCAGCACCCTTTCACTTTTCCTCCATTTGCTTTTACCGCTTGTGTGTGGGTGGCCAGCACTGCTCCTATGAACTCTTTCTCTCTGTTTCTTTTCCTTTCTTTTTCTCTCGGTCTCACTCTTAGCATTTACATGTGTTTCTCTCTAAAGACATGTAGTTCTACTATACCATGTTAACAAGCCGTTCACCCACAGGATATCCTTTTACACACCATGCAGGTTTTTTGGGCTGTCTTGCACATGAGCCCACACACACTTATAACACACATACTGTGTATACAGAGTGACAGAAATGTATTGCTTTCACAGACATTTCTGCAGTATCTAATTTATTAGATGATGAGTTGAATCAGGTTTGTTGAAAACTCTTGTTACAGTACTTCAGTGCATGGTTCACTGTAAGGTACTTTTTTTTTTTTGTAAAGTATAATTATATATCATTCACTGAAAACCCTAACAAGTTGACCGTACTCAATTGATTGAGCAAACTCGTTCACTCAATTTAATTGAGTAATGGGGTCTCCCAAAACTTGTATAATTAAGTTTGCTTAACTTGGTGCTCATGTAGACTGTACTTAAATAATTAAGTTCACTTAACGTTCATACAGTGTACCTTATAGCTTTTTTTGAATGGGAATCAAACTCAGGTTGTGGTATTGAGAGTGCCTCATGCTAGCCACTAGTCCACCAGGAATCCTGTGTGCTTATATAATTAAGTTAATTTCAAGTGTACTTAAATAGAGGGTGTTCCAAAAGTCTCCATACATAGGGGAAATTAACACTTTTTAACAAAGTAACTTTATTTACAAAACATCCTCTACATGATTAGTCATTTCTCCTACTCATGATGAGCTCTTGAACTTCACTAAACCGGTACCAGTAACAGACGAGATGAAGAGGACCGCCTTTTGTAATTATCTACCAATCAGTGCGTTAGTTCACTTGTTGCCAGGCGGAATTCCTTGCATGGCCAATCACATCAAAGAATTACCAGCGTGAGCTATTTTAATAAATTATGATTCTGAGTTTATAACACTTGAAATCTTAAGTGTATGTATTTTGTAGGTAAATAAGTTAAACTAACTTGCAACTAACTTACTAACCAAAATGCAAAAGTTTAAGTATTGTTTAGTCACAGTTACTTGATTGTTTAAGTAAAGACAACATTAGGGTTAACAGTGTTGTACTACAACTTTTACCTGAGTTTTTTGTTTTTTTTTGTTTTTTTTATAACATACTCAACTTTGCTACATTTATTTTTGATCACTATTGCAGAGTGAAAAATAATAATTAATTAAACCCCAGAAGACTGTAAGTCATTTAAAAGATGGTATGTGCAAATTTTTCAATCAAAATAAAACAGTTTCTTGCCGAAGGTCTACACTTCAGGTGCCAAATGCTTAGCAGCAATGTCTGAGACTGTGGAGTCAGATTTATCAGGTATCTAAATGATTCAAAAGAAACCGTGTGATATTGATCTGAAAATAATCCAAAACCTGTGGAGATATTGACATTTCACAGCTCAATGTATGTAATCTGCAGAAACATGTACAGGTAAGCCATTAGCTAGCTGACTGAGCTACACTAGCCAACCAGATCTTTTGATGTTTTACAGTATGAAATCGCTGTATTAAACGTAACATGTTACTTTGATGCTCTGTTTTATGCGAATACCCGCTGTGTTAAATGTATCTAAATGCCGCTAAAGTCTATAAGTAATGCTCAGGATAATGTGTAGGGGGCATCTTTGCTAGCTATAAGTATGTAGCTAGAAACATGAGCTATATAGCTAGCTATAGGTTTCAGTAGTAAACTACTGAATCCCCAACAGCATTTGTCTAAGTTAGCTAGCCAGCTAACATTTCCTTTTTTTCATACTATCAATAATAGATAGAGGACAGATAGAGGACAATTTTAACACCACTGACCCTCAACGCATGTTGCAACGTATCCAGGTTCTCACAGACTACAAGCCAGCCAACATCATTCCCTCAATCAGTGACCGCTCCTTCCTGGAGGAGCTCAACACTTTTTATGCTCGCTTTGACCAGAAAAACACTACAGCGTCTGCCAAAGCTGAGCTTCCAGTTGGTGACCCCCAGCTCTCTTTCTCCACTAGAGATGTGTTCTCCACTCTGAGCAGGGTGGATGTACGCAAGGCTGCTGACCCCGATGGCATCCCAGGCCGGGTGCTCAGTGCATGTGCGGAACAGCTAGCCGGGGTTTTCACAGACATATTCAACTTATCATTGACTCAAGCAGTTGTCCCCACCTCCTTCAAAACCACCACTATTGTGCCAGTACCAAAGCACAGTGCTGCAACAGTGCTCAACGACTTCTGTCCAGTCGTTCTTACCCCTATCATCGCCAAGTGCTTTGAGAGGTTGGTCCTCACTAATCTGAAATCCTGCCTACAACTGTCACTGGATCCCCATCAGTATGCTTATCATCACAACAGGTCAACAGAGAATGCCATTACCTCAGTCCTACACTCTGCACTGACTCATCTGGAAAATAGCAACTTCTATGTGAGGATGCTATTCACTGACTTTAGTTCTGTGTTTAATACTGTCATTTCATCTAAGCTGGTCTCCAAACTCTCAAGTCTTGGCATCAGTACCACTCTCTGCAACTAGACTCTGGACTTTTTGACCAACAGACCACACTCTGTTAGACTTGGTAACAACTCCTCTACCACCATCATCCTAAACACTGGAATACCACAAGGCCGCGTGCTGAGTCTGCTCCTCTACTCCCTCTTCATCTCCGACTGCATATCCATGCACAGCTCCAACTTTACAATAAAGTTCACAGGTGACACCACATTGGTTGGACTGCTCAGAGATGACAACGAGACAGCTTACAGGGAAGAGATTCAGCATCTGGTAACATGGTTTGGCAATAACAACCTTGAGCTCAACACCCAGAAACTGAGGATTGAGGACTACCGGAAATCCTTGAGGAGCCACAAACACACCCCTATCTTCATTAATGGGACTGTGGTAGAGCGAATCTCTAGCTTCAAGTTTCTGGGTGTTCATATCTCTGCTGACCTTTCCTGGAACCTCAACTTGCTCAACTTACTCCTCAGATCACGGCGAACTTCTACTGTTGTACCATTGAAAGCATCCTTACAAACTGCATCACAGTATGGTACAACAACTGCACATTAAATGACCATAAGGCACTACAACGGATAGTGAAAACTGCCCAACACATCATTGGAACACAGCTGCCCAACATTACAGACATTTTTAAAAATCGTTGCTTGCGTAGAGCGAGAGGTATTATTAAGGACACCTCCCATCCCCATCATAGACTGTTTGTTCATCTCCCATCAGGGAAACACTACAGAAGTATGCGTTGAATCATGAACAGTTTTTTCCCTTCAGCAGTACTAATGCTGAACTCAGCTTCTAAGCATTAACTACCAGCCTCCACTAACAACTAAACATTGCATTAAACATACACTACACACATCGTACATTATCATACATTGCATCATACATCATACATCATACATACATCATCATACATTACTGCAATTACTTGCTCATTACTGCAATTCTGTCATACATCATTTATTTATACCAGACTGTTATTTGCACTTCCTATTTATTGCATTTAACCTAATTGCCATTTGCATCACTGCTATGCATCATTTTGTTTACCTTTACCTGTACATTGTTATCTTAACTTATCGCACCATTACCTTATTTATTTAATTTAACTTATTACTATTTGCACAACTGGTTGGATGCTAACTGCATTTCATTGTCTCTGTACTTTTACTCTGACAATGACAATAAACTTGAACCTAACCTAACCTAACCTAATAGGGGTGGTGTTAACTTCAGAATAGATCATTTGGTTAGTTCAAATAATTGTTAAAAAATGCTCAGATGTAGAACATTTTGGATTCATTTACATGAAAAAAGATTAGTAGACATGTTTGTTTTTTTTTTAAAAAGTCAGTTGTAAAGTAATTACTCATGTAGTTTTTACCAGATAGCTTGAACTCGTGACCTTCCAATCAGTAGTCCAATGTCAACCACTGAGCTACCCACTGCCTTACTTCTCACTACATGTACTGTATAAGAGGTGTTTCTAAACTTACTTTCTAAACTCTGAACCACATACATATAGTTCATGTCCCTCCATGGTTTAGTAGGTTCTAGATATATGTGTCCTTGTAATTTTTTGTAATTAATCTAAAATACCTAAATACTAAATTAATCTAATATAACTAAACACTAAAATGGTGTCTTACAATTTACTTATAATGAGGAAGGATTTAAAATATTCACCTCAGTTGATGCACTCAATGATGACGATGACTAACTATATATATATATATATATATATATATATATATATATATATATATATATATATATATATATATATATATATATATATATATATATATATATATATATATAATTATTATTATTATTGTTAAATAATAAAATAAATATTAAAGTTGTTTTATAATTATGGGTCACACGGGTCATTATTAACTTATGTTATTAACTTTGTGCAGTACACAATATGGCATTATAATGAATGGTGACACTTGTGTACATTATTACTTGGAGTACATTATTAGAGATTTCCAGGGGTGGAAAAGTACTGAGACATTATGTTTAAGTGAAAGCATATTATATAAATCTTACTCATTAAAAGTGGAACTATAGGGCCAAAGAAAGTGCTGAAGTGAAAGCAAATATGCGGCTATTTATAAACGTACTGCAGCATCAAAAAGTAAAAAGGAAAAGGGTTTAAACGGATGAAATTAAGGGTGCATCTCAATCAGCTCCCTAGCTCAGTAGTCAGGGCACTGATCAGGGATTCGGCCATTTTAAGGGCTGTCTCAATCACCAAATCCTTCCAGTGCACTGGAACATTCCCTCCCTAAAAATCCCACAATGCACCGCAAAAACCAGGGAGCATCAATGCTCACTATGTTCCCTTACTGGAAATGACATCATGTTTTCTGAAGCCTCTCAGCTCGAAAAAAAATGGCAGACGAACTCGCAGCCAACTTCATTTACAAATGAAGGAGTTTGTTATTGTTGCTGTAGTTCGCAAATGATTATGTCCACAAGCGATTTGTAACTTTATTTGATGTTTTATATACAGTTTGTTTGAGTCTAATGACTTTGTTTGCATTTAATGTTTTTTTTTTTTTTTAAATCCACTAGCTAGCTTACAATCCTGCTTGAAGTACCATGACAGAAACACATGTGATTAAGCAAACAAATTTATATGACATATAATGTCAGAAAGATATCGGTCTTGCCTGTCGTTGATAAATGCCAGTGGTGACGTTTTACAACACGGGTACATAGTCGTATCCCCGGAAATTGAGTTATCAGTGTCCCAATGTATAGTAGGGTACTTACTGTACCAGTGCCCCAGCTTATGTGCACAATATACAGATTCACGACCTAGGGATCTCTGCTTACTCCAGTATATTGAAACATTGTACTAAGGTAAGGTCAGATGTTCAAATGTACGTGGATAGTTGTATATTGTATACATTGTGAAGCATGAGAAGGTCACGACATGACAAATTGGCATGAACTTTGATAGTTTTGTTCTACACTGATGAACTTAATTGGATTCTTTCAATTCAATTGAAATGGAAATAAAATGTGCAGGAGCCCATTTAAATATTTCTGTAAAGCTGCTTTGTGACGATGTCCACTGTTAAAAGAGCTATACAAAAAAAACTGAATTTAATTGACATATAGCATATATTCATTTGCTAGATGAGCGATGAAGAGACCTTCAAGATTTGTAATGAGAAAGAGTACTCTGAAGTTTATTTGTTTGTTTGTTTTTTTCTTGCAAGTGTAATCTGTAAAATTATTGAATATCAATAACACTCAAGTAAAGTATAAATAGCCTGAAATAATTCTTAAGTATTTTCCACCCCTGGAGATTTATGAGCCAATATTACAGTTTATAAAAATGAAAAGGAATTATAAGCACAGTTATAATGATTTATGAATATGGGCTTCATAGAAAGCATTACCGGCCAAGTTTGAATGAGCTGATGGAATTCACCACTTTTTTTTTTCTTTCTTTTTTTTCTGTGCTCCAAAATAGTGTGAGCCCAATAACCACGTTCCTTCCCCTGACTTTCTAACAATAAAACAACTGAAAAGTCACAGTAGGAGGTACTACTCACCATTTCAGGTGTCTGTATTCGTTCTTATTATTCAGATAACAAACACCCTAGTGCACAGAATTGTCTTGTTGAATGAATTCATATCACGGTACTGTTGAAGTCTGATTGGTCAGAAGGCGCTGATTCTTTTTCTATAACAGCAATTCTGATAGTAGTGCTGGCAACAAGGAAAAACACAGGATTATATTAATGTGCTCGTTATTTTGCATTAATGTTTCTATAGTAACAACTCATTCACAGGGATTTGTACAGCAGATGCTCCGCATAATCTAAGGTTAATAATAAGTGGATTAAAAAAGATGTGGTTATTCAACAAACAAAAACTTACAATAATTAATATTGTAATTAATATTGGTTTCTCGGTAGCATGACAAGCTGCTTTCTGTATGGTAAGAGTCATCCACTTCACATCAGGCTGTATCAAACCACACAAGAGCTGATTATTAACATATTATTATTATTATTATTATTATTTTCCCTGCCATCTTTTATCCCTTACAATACATATCCATTTAGGTGTACAAAGGCTTAAGTATACACAGTACTGTGCAAAAGTTTTAGGCAACCTAATTTTTTTATTTTATGACTTCTACATGATCAAGTCAGTACAAAAAGCATTTTCGATTCCCAAACATTAGTTTTCTAGCACAAAATTAAATGTTACAGAAACATGTTTGTATGTCATTAAAGAAAGCAGCGTATTACGTAGGAGACCACTTTTCAAACAAAAAACACAATGAAGACTGCTGGGTTTTGCTGCAAAAATAAGAAGCAAGTGAGAAAGTCAAAGTCTCCAGATGAACTGTGTCTGGTTCTGCAAGATGCTCAATAAAACTTACCAGCTCATTTCCTTATAAAACTGCACTAATTGTACCGGAGACTACTATTTTTATTTTTATTTTTACTTTTTTAATATTGATTTTGTTTCATTTAATATTGTTTACTGCTCTTTACGGTATTTTTTTTTAATGTACTGTAGAAACATTTAATTTCATTATTTTGAAGGCATCTTTGCTCTACAGCATTTCTTTGCATGTGCCTAAAACTTTTGCACTCACAAACATGCAAACAAGTTTGCAAACATGCAAACTTATAGAGCTGTGAATAGTTATTTATGGTAGAAGGGGATACCCACAGGGAAAGATATCCCCCTGCCCTTAATTAAAATTTTTTCCTGACCTCCTGAAATATCCAGCTTAGTCTGACCAGCTACCATCTGCCAAAACACAAGCTGAGTTGGTCAAGCTGGTAAACCATCTTTGCCAGCTGGTGAATTATTTTCCACTATAATACTAAATCAATTGTTTAATGAATGTTTGATTTAATCGAATTACCTTTAGATTGTGTTCTTTTCTTTACAAATACCTTATGTATGATGTTGCATTAGTAATGGTAATTCAGAAACCATTTCCTTTCTGCCAGCACTTACTCACTTGCAAAGATGGTCTACCAGTTTGACCACCTTGGCCTGTGTTTTGGCGGCTGGTAGCTCATCAGACTAGGCTGAATATTTCAGCAGGGTGACCAAACGATGGTGCCAAATCTACTGTAATCTCAGCACATTTATAGACTGAATACACGCCAGCTATTTCTGAAATCTCTTTTGTAAAATGCTTTTTGCACTTAATGTACTTTTTAACCAAAAAAAAAAAGATATTTTTTTTGTCCTTGGATAGAACCAACCTATGTATTTATATTAAAGTGTTTTTGTACAGGAAGATGGGGGATTTATCTGGTTTTATTCATTTAAAAAATTAAAATGAAATCAAATAAAACAAGAAGTGAACTAAAGAAGAACAAAAGCTTCCACCATCTTCCCCAAAATGATATTTCAAGTTCAATTCAAGTTCAATATAGGCATACAGTCATAAATCATAAATTCGATAGCAGTTGTTTGCTAGCTAGAATCAATCAACATTTTTAGCACAGCAGCTGGAAAAAAGACATTCTGGTGTGAACTCCATACAGCTTAAGCTTACATAAAAAGTGCACATAGTATACTCAACTGAGGCAATGTTGGGCAAGCTTGCTTTAAATTGCAGTTAGCTAAAGCTAACAAGCTACTATTTGAGCTAGGGTGAAACTAGATCAATTATCAATGGCAATCACACACAATAGTTAATCACAGGAAGCTGCCTAACAATTTATCAGTTTATTCTTGTAAACAATTTTGTCCTATTATCAGCCCAGCTCAGTTGTTTTTTTTGTTTTTTGTTTCCAATCAACAAACAAGAAGCAGCTATAACTTGTATTCATTAGTTGATTAACTCATCTTCAGTACTGTGTTGCCAACTTATAGACTTCGCTAGATTTGGTGACATTTAGACTCCTTTAGTGGCTTCATTAAAAAAAAAAAAAAAAACAGCCTTGCAAAATATCTAGTAGCTGTTGAGCAGATATTAGCGACTGTCCTGGACTTGATATTGTTCTACAGCTCACAGTTGCTAGGGAACCCCAGTGTGTAAAGCCTGACTGAGTTATGCTTGTGTGAGCCTATGTTCCCAAAGACCAATCACTGATCACCATTCTTCCCAAAAACCAACCACTAATCACCATTCTTCCACAAAGACCAATCACTGATCACCATTCTTCCCAAAGACCAATCACTGATCACCTTTTTTTCCCAAAGACCAATCCCTGATCATCATTCTTTCCCAAAGACCAATCACTGATCACCTTTTTTTCCCAAAGACCAATCACTGACTACCATTCATCCCCAAAAAAGACCAATAACTAAGCACCATTCTTTCCCAAAGTCCAATCACTATTCACCATTGTTGTCCCACTTGCATGAATAAGCAGATTTCTAGTGACCTTTTGAGCATGCATTAGCTACTTTCCCCTGAAAACAGTTGGCAACACTGCTTCAGAAACCGATTTATCCTGGTCAGGGTTGTGGAGGGAACAGAGCTTGTTGTAAACACTGGGCGTGAGGTGCAACACCCTGGATGGAATGCCAATCCATGGCAGTGCACCATGGACTCATACATTCAATTTAATAGATAGATAGATAGATAGATAGATAGATAGATAGATAGATAGATAGATAGATAGATAGATAGATAGATAGATAGATAGATAGATAGATAGATAGATAGATAGATAGATAGATAGATAGATAGATATTGTGATTGTTTTAAAAACAATGAAAAACAGTTTAGCAGCTCTTAAGGATTGGCAGTAGACACATAATAGGAAAACATAAATAAATAACAATAAAGATAACCACAGTGAGGTGATATTTACACAATAGTGCAAAATGAAGGTAATGTAAAGTAAAATGCCATGGGGAAGGAGGGGGGTTTATTGCATGGTTTATTGCATCTCAGTCTTAGGTAGGGGAGGGAGGGGAGGAGGATTTATGCATTTGATTGGCTATGGGAAGAAACTGTTCTTTAATCTTAATATATCTAATCCACCTACCAGCATGCGTTTGGAGGTTGGGAAGAAACCTACATGGACACAGGGAGAACACATGAAATGCCACACAGCCAGTAAACCAAGCTGACAGTGAACCCTGGAGCTGTGCCACCCAGCAGCTATATACATATTTTTTTTGTATATCTTGTGTACATTAAGAAAAACTATGGTGCCTATCAGTGCTATTCCACTACTCAGGTGATAAAATTATTAAACTAATCACAAACTAATTGATGTAGAAGTAGCAACACTACTACCTTGCTACTTAATGTAATTATGTAGCTAGGCTAAATGCTGGCACACATAAACTTCTGTGTCAGCTTTCTCTAACATCTGACTTCAACACAGTTTCACAAATGAGAAGTTGAGAAAATCTAACCTCAACTATTTACTTTTTTGCTGGTTTAACAGGAGAAGGGGTGAGGTGTGTAGGGTTCAGGACAAGTGCATATTCATAGAATTTGGATTTCTTTATGAGGTTAAAAGTGTAGGTGCTTCTACACCCTTCTCTATTGTCTAAATAACATTTATTTCTGGAACCACCACGTCAAGAAATTCATTATAGAAATATAAACCACGACCTTTAAAGCAAGTTATTAACCATTTTTCACTTCATTTTCAAGCAAGTTGGGTTGCGCAAATCTTTTCACAACAATGTTGACTATGTTGAGTGTCATGTGGTTTGTCATGTCGATAAAGATATTTTTGTTAATGTTTTAGAGTATACTAACAGACAATTAATGAATAATACAGTGAATGGTAACTATTGGTATATAAATTGGACATCATGCACATACACATTCTTTTGACAACTGGGACAAGCTGACACTTGGGACTTCTTTCCTCGGGTAGGGAGTGCAACCAGTGTCCCGTTTATAGTTTATTGCTTTATTGGTTTA
This sequence comes from Cranoglanis bouderius, assembly GCA_023630585.1. NCBI lineage: Eukaryota > Metazoa > Chordata > Actinopteri > Siluriformes > Cranoglanididae > Cranoglanis > Cranoglanis bouderius. Next base: position 7,966,255 of record CM042565.1, on the reverse strand, counting down.
TACATCATTATATTTAACTGATATGCCCCTATATGCCCAAACAAATGTTGTTATTCATATAATCAGGCAGAATTGAATATCATAGTTAAGCTAGCTGTAGATTTGAACACTTCTATACATTAATTAAAATTGCATATACTGCAATGCACCCCAGGGTACTCAACTCAATCACACATTCACACATTCACACAACATCGAGTTTGTAATTACCACAACAACACAGATACAAATCTTCATTATAAACACTTTCATTATGTCTAACTTTAGAAGTTCTGATTGCCCAATTATAAAGTGAAAGGCAGTTCTAAGAAGAAGCTTTCTGATGCTATAGTCTCAACTTCCATCTCACACACACACACACACACACGCGCGCGCACACACACACACACACACACACTGAGTTAGACTTCAACCGAAGCTCTCAGTCAGGACTTTTCACTCACCTTCCTTCTCGTTTTCTCCCAACAAAGTTGCCTCTTCATGTTCCCTTTTTTTCCTCTGCACTTTTTGGGCACACCCACAGACACATACAGTATGTTTAGCTCCACACCTTCTCATTGTTTCTTCAGCTCCTGCTTTTTAAAAAAATCATTATTATTATTATTATTATTATTATTATTATTATTATTACTTTCTGAGTTGAGTTTGATAGCCTAATCCCGTTTCTGCACTCAGACACTTCAGCCACTTCCTCACAGAATCAGCCATGAGAGAGAACAAAAGAAGGAGAAGGGGGAAAAAGAGAGAGGAGTGTATGAGGAGAGAAACAGCCTGCCACTTTTACACACACACACACACACACACACACACACACACACACACACACACACACACACACACACTCACACACTCTCTCTCTCTCTCTCTCTCTCTGTGTCTGTCTCTCAGTGCAGGACTCCCTCTACTTTCACCCTTTCTCACTCCCCTCCTCTCTCTCTCTCTCTCTCTCTCTCTCTCTCTCTCTCTCTCTCTCTCTCTCTGTCTTCCTGCCCTCCCCTTAGCCAGTCAGCCTGCTCCGTCCAAAGTCTAACTAATGCTTGTGTGCGTGTGTGTGTGTGTGTGTGTGCGTGTGTGTGTGTGTGTGTGTGTGTGTGTGTGTGAAGAAAAACAATCAAATACAAGAGTTTTAAGACTAGTTTTTTTTATGATATACTTGTATGTACAGTGTGTGTGTGTATGTGTGTGTGTGTGTGTGTGTGTTTGTGTGTGTGACTTTAAAGGTATGTGGTCTTGCTACTGAGCAGCTCTTTGTTTTAATTGGTTTGAGTGTCCAGGTGAATTTGAGAAGAATCCAAAACATTATAACAGACAGAAAGTTTGTGAGAATGACTTTTGTATTTTTTCCTTGTATCAGGCATTTTTTTCTTTGTCTCAAACTTCAAAATCTCTCTCTCTCTCTCTCTCTCTCTCTCTCTCTCTCTCTCTCTCTCTCTCTCTCTCTCTCTCTCTCTCTCTCTGTGCAATCTAGCAAATTAATACGCCTTGTCCCGAGACCACAAACTCCTGACAGCTGCGTCATCCTCATCCACAGAGCGAGATTATTTTGCTTATGAATAAATCTCATAATCTTCTCCCATACCTAATGCATCCCACACATAATCTTCTCACATACCCTCACATATATTATATCAGAAGTTCACAACATTTTCAAATTCTAAACATGCTTGGAATTCATCAGCTCTCTTCATCGGCCCATCAGCTGTGTGTCTAGAATTTGAGAAATTGTACGAATTCATCACGGTAGGAATGGAATTTTTAGAAAAGAGTGTGCAAGAGCACAGTAAAATGTGGTACAACCTAATTAGGTATGTCCACGGCAAAGTCACATTCAGAGAATATCTGTTTATTTCCATGGTGCAAAAACAGGCTATGTAATAACTGTATAAATGTATTGTGTCATAGTTGCTAAATAGTTCCTGGTAGTGCACCTAAATCAACACAAGATAGATATGTTATTACATCTGCCCGAATTGCTTAGGAGAAATAGATCTCTCAGAGACTGGGATGGCAAGATTTATTTTAAGTGTGGGCACACCCGTTCTGTTTATCTGTCACTCCTTATCTGATCGTCAGAAAGATTTGGCAGTCGATACAGGCGGTGAAGACATTTATGGTTTGAACAGTTTAGTAAGAACCGCTTGGAAATAGTATCATTTCCTATTAGCATGTATTGTTCACTGACCACTTGGTTTTGTTATTAACAGTCATCTCTGTCTTTTACACTTGATCTTTTATTAATTACATCTTGAGCTGTTACTCAAATGTCTGCCTGTCCTGGTTGTACATTTACATAAGAATAAACATACTTGACTACTTGCTTGCCGTGAGTTCAGATCCCAGGTCTACCAGAGAGCCACTGATGGACCCTCAACCTTCAGCTTTTGCACACTCTTTTCTAAAAAATTCCATTCCTACCATGATGAGTTTTGAAAAAAAGGGGGAGGGGTGAGAACAGTACAGTGACAGTTTGTTCTTGCTAAATCTCCGTCAAACAAAAGAAGATAATCTTGAATTTCTGTAAAAATACTTGTAGTTTAATGCATTCTTTCACCTTTTTCTGATACTGTAACCCTTTTGAATATAATACATTTAGTTTCGAAAATACCCACGGTACCATGACCCGTTACCACGTGATCTTCAAGCCTGAATGTGTTTGCATAGAAGAAGAGAAGTTAGGCTTATTTAATTGAATTTAAGTCCAGTAAGTGTAATTAATATATTTTTAAAGCATAGGTAAAATGATTTATTGAATAGAGATCTCATTCAAACAGCATAATGGTAGAGGTGGGCATGGTTAAATTACATTGCTGCATTGAGTGAATGCCTGAGACATGGATATGCAACGCATGTTTGTGCCAGAATGTTGATATTCATTGTATAGAAGGTGCTGTAGAAAAGCTGCATATGAACATTTATTTATTTATTTGTTTATTTATTTTTCTGTGAGACTGGGATGGAAAAGTCACACTCCTATCGAGGATATAGAAGAACCATGCTATAGCTATAATGAATGACTCTCCTTGGTGAACTTACTGACCTGTTAAAAGCTATTTTATATAACAGTTGAATGAGAACACCCTGTTTGTGTGTGTGTGTGTGTGTGTGTGTGTGTGTGTGTGTGTGTGTGTGTGTGTGTGTGTGTGTGTGTGTGTGTTATCTGAATGTTCTTTGATGCATGTCCTAGAAATCCCTCAGTCTAATACATTCAGCAACATCAACACACAGATAGGAGGGAGCTCTGCACATAATCTCCTCTTTTTTTCTGACCCAGATTCACAATCACACACACACACACACACACACACACACACGCTCACGCACAAGGTTTTATGCTAAAAGCATATGTCTATTGGTGCTGAATTCTGAATGTCAAAACTGTAGAACATTTTCTGTAGTTCAGAAGCCATTGATTGCATTCATTGATTGTTTTATTTATTTATTTTATATTAGAACCAATGGGTCCCTCAAACAGAAGCAAAATCTGGTCTTAAACCCATACATATATCTATATCTGCACCATATAGTCACCTCTATCTTTATACCACATACGCTACAGGCGGTCAGTGCGGCTTCAGGCAGTCAGTGTGCACATGCTAGGCACAGCTGTCTCCAGAGGGTGAAAGGGAGAAAGACCAAGTTCTGCAAATAGCTGTACTAATCCAGGAAGCAGACAGAACATTCTGTTTTCTTGCTTCACACTCAAGCAGCTTTGCTGCTTTGTAATAATGATCGACGCCCGGGAACGACACAGTGAGAACTAATGTAGAGTATAATCCCAACTCTGTGACAGTAACATCCTTTTCCTTCTATGTGTTTGATCCATTAACAGTCCAAACATAGACAGTCATTAGATGGATTTGTGGGTTCTTCAGCTTCTTTTGTATGTGTGCGCTATATGTTAAATTGTCGATTCTATGTTGGTAGAAACTAACCCTGCATAATTCTTGCCCAGTGTATAATTACCAGCCAGGTAACAAGGTTACTTTATAGCTATGTTAAAACATAGTCATTTCCTATATCAGATTGTTACTTTTTCTTTTGTATTGCTTAGACTCACTAAATTGACTATTTTCAAATATGAAGTCACCAGCAACAGTATGTTTAAACTATATATTGAATATTCATGCCATTTGGCATACGTCTTTATCCAGAGCAACTTAAATTTATGTCATTTAAACAACTGAGCAGTTAGACCTCTGAATTCAATCCATACAGGATTTTGCGGAGTTTTTTTTGTGAGTGTTACGGCCACAAATGATTTTGCTGTGGCTTTTTTCAAAATTTGCAGTGCAACTTCTTGAATTGGGAACTACTTGAATTGGGGAAATTGCAATTGCACGATATTGTTTTGCACGTTCTTTCAGAGTGATGTTTGTTGGTAAATGAGACCTTTTCGCTGTACTCATGTTCGACGCACATGAATTGAAGGAGGCTTTGGCTGAATGAGCGTTGTGATGATGTGACATGGCGAGTTGTGATGATGTTACATGGCATGTCTTGGCCCAAATGTGTGAAAAATCTGTGGTAATTTTGAAAAATTGCAAGCTCCTGCGACTATTGCAGTTTCCTTGATTTTTGCTCATTTCTGCTATCGCAAAATCCTGGAGGGACTGTGTATTGTAATCTCAGTCTCAGATATTTCGCCTATGGGTCACAGAGGGACCAATAACTTTTTGTACACTTTTCTGTTCATAAGCTTCAGGATCTCTAGTGTTGCAATCTAGTTAGCTCTCTGTGTGGCTGTGGATATGCAGGTCCATGCATCGGTTTTCAGTGGGAAACAAACTTTGCTACATAATAATTTGTCAATGGACTGAAAAAAAGGACATCAGAATACTGATTATATTTTAAAAAATAAAAAAAATTAAAAAATAAAAAAAGATTTACTTGAAGCAGTTAGTGGTGAGTAAACAAGATAATCTTTACCATGTTAATCAAATTACATGTCAAAATGTACCAGACACTCTAGACTGTTTTGCAGACAGTGTGTCTGTCCATCCTGCCTCCATTGTTCCATCGCACTTTTTAGTCACTCCACCCTGTCTCCTTTACATCTCTACCACTTGAATTAGCAACCAATACTTTTCTCTCCTCACTTCATCCATTGTCCACCGCTGCCATCTTTCTTCTACACCAGGGCTCACCAGGGTTTAATTAAACATGCGCAAGCTCTGATTCTGTAGCAGGTCCTCTGTTGCAGCTTATTGCATTTACGTAGATTATATAGCTGAAGGCAGCTCATTGGACCAGAGAGGCTAGCTATAGGGCTAGAGACATTAGCTCAGAAATGGCTTTCATTTTATTTTTACATTTTACAGAATGCTTAACAACGAAAGAACAAAGAAGTAAGTGTTTCACCCTGCGTAAAATTCAAAACAGATCCATGGTGCTAATCCAAAGTGATATTGTGAAAGAAAGTCTCGCTTTGCCCCTTGACTGCCAGATGTGCTGTGCAGCATTCGGAAAGAATTAAGAGCAGCAGAGAGAAAGTGCAGAGTATCACAACTTGATGATCTTCTCCACTCCTACTGCTGGCTTCTCTATCTAAGGTTTTTTTTTTTCTCTCTGACGTGAATGCTGCCAAGCATCCTTTTAAAATGGAAAGCTAGAATCAATTTCCCTTCATCTTCCTCTGATGCAAACTCAGTCTCTTCATGTCTCAAGCCTCCCCCTCATCCTCCTCCCTATCTGCTGAAGGCTTTGCCACCTTCTTTGAAGAGAAAATTAACACGATCCTCCAATCTTTCCCTCCTACTTCTATTAATACAATTCATTCTCCTTCTCCCCTTGCCATCTTATTAAAATGCTTTTCTCCTCTTTCTAGAGGTTCTGCAGCCTCTCTCATCCACCACTTCTCTGCTGGTCCTATCCCTGTGCTAGAGACCTCGGACATTAGCATCTACTGATCAGTATCACTTAGTGTAAATTTCATTACTGAAAACTATGAAGAAAAACTTTCATCGACAACCTTTTTTTCCACGACTAAGACGAGACAATGACGAGATGACACCGACGTCATTAAACACTGACTGTGACTATATCAACATGCAATATTGTTGATGAAAAAAGACAAGACTAAAATGTAGTTTAAAAAATAATAACCCTACCAAAATCTTTCTTTATTTTCATCAACAAAAAAAGGAGACAAAATACACACATAAGCGTAGCGAGGATATTCTGCATGTGGTTGCACAATGTTGACTTTCCTGATTGGCCATAATACCTACAGGCTGCAGCCAATGGGAACGCTTCTCTATCAGCACGCGTCCTCACAGGACCAATCAGACCACCTCAGGTAAGTTAACAGAGTCTTAACGTAGCCGAAAATCTTAACAGAAACAGTTACTTTAACAGATGCGATAGTAGAAACTCTGATATGGATAACGCTGTGTGCACATACCTGAAATGATCCAGGTTTAATCTATTTCGAACGCCCTTATTCATCTTACTTTATTTTCACTATCATAGTTTATTAAGAGTCATATCTACAGTTATGTCAGCCTACATGTTTATTACAAATAGAAACTCGGTCAGTAGTTGCATAGAGAGATATGTAATGTTTGTAAAATGTTTTAGCTAGCATTGATGCAGATTCTCAAGCCACTATTGGCTTTTACTGTACCACTTTCATTTTCTTTATTGCACTGCCACAGGCTGTCACTTGTATTTTTGTTGATAGTCAAAAAAGGCAAAAAAGAGAGAGAGGAGTCTGAAGGGGAGAGAGACAGTCAGTTGGGCAGGATGAAAAAAAACTATATTAAATTACTTTGGAGCGCCTGGTAAAAAAAATATATAAATAAAATAATAAAAAATAAAAAAAAGCTAGGAGTGAGAGGGCAGAGGGTCGTGATATGGAAGATAAGGATGAATGAATGGTGTTTGTTTTGTGACACAAATAATTAATGTTCCTGTCTTGATACTCAAGAAAGGAGGAGACATGAAATAAGTCTAATGTTATTATAATATTATAGAGGTATTTATATTTATATGTTTATATTATATTTACACATATTTACCCCCACCATCTTCCAAAAAAAAAAAAAAACTTCCCAACTAGAGTCCCCCCTGTGTATCTCGGCCATTTCCACCACTGGCTACACTAGATTGACTGAAAAATAATCTTATGGCTAAAAATGTCTACAGTTCTCTGTGACTAAAATGTCAACAGTTTTAATTGACTAAAACTAGAAATAACTAAAATACTTATGGTTTCCTTTGACTAAGATAAGACTAAAATGTCCAGACAAGGTTGATGAAATATGATAAATAAATAAAAACTATCAAGGACATTTGACACAGGAATAAGACTAAGATGAAATTTTAAAAAATAACTGACAAAATTAACACTAGTATCACTTTATTCCATTCTCTTAAAAATTTCTGATGGTGCAGCTTTCTATCAACTGTCTCTCCCAGCAGGAATGATCCCCTGAAAGGACTCCAAACAAAACAGTGCACTCCACAGTCCTTGTGGCTGTTAATGAGAAGCGTCTCGCCACTAGATCAGCCAAGCTGTCACTGATCTTGATCCTTCTTGACCTCTCAGTAGCCTTTGGCTTGGTCAATGACAAGACTCAACTGTTCCTCCTGACAAGCCTTGAAATTCCAGGTTGGAATTGGTTTGCTTGCTAAGTGGAGGGACGGTCATATCAAGTGACATCCACATCTGCTCCATGCACACTACTGACTCGAGTGCTTGGTCCTCTTCTATTTTTTATCCTCTATACCCACTCTCTCCTTGAAGTAATATCATCACATGGTTTTTCATACAGTACCACTGTTATGTTGATGACATATAACTCATTCTCTTCTCCCTCAGACATTCATGCTTCTGCGTGGATCTCACAAACTTGTGGCAGCATCTCAGCATGGATGACAGCTCATCAGCTGAAACGAAATCCCCGTCTATGATCACACCATCTGTCAACACACAAAAACTTGGTGTAATTCTGGACAACCAGCTATCATTCTCTGCTTGTGTTGCAAACTTGTCACAGTCATGTAGGTTTCTCTTCCACAACATTGGGATGATCCAAGCTTTTCCAGGCCACAGAGTCTGTCATCATCTGAAGATTGGATAACTACTTGCCCCTGGTATTTCTTCCTCTGTGTGCCATTAGACTGTTAATTCAGTTCTCCCAAATTGCTGCATTCCCCCCATTGGTTCCTTGTAGCGGTCTGCATCAGATTTAAAACAGATGATTGGCTAAAAATCCTTCGTAGCTCATAAAGGATTCTACTTAACTCTTGGGTAAATTTTCAAATTGGTTGACGAATGAATTACATTCAGCATGAGAGCCACAGTTACCCCAGCCATGTGAAAAAAAACATGGAAATTGTTGGCTTTTTTGACATATTTGGACAAGCAAATTTTTAATCATCTTTGAAACAGTGCCTAATAATAAATTTGATACACTTGAAAAAAAAAACACAATGAAAAATAGCTTTTTCAATCATTTATTCAACAGAAATACCAATAGATGTGATATTCTTCTGTGGAAAAAGTTAAATTGTCTGTAGTGTGAATATATGGATAACCAGGCTTGGGGAGTAACGGAATACATGTAACGGCATTATGTAATCAGGATACAAAAAACAGGTAACTGTAATCCATTACAGTTACGTCAAAAAACAAAGTAATCAGATTACAGGTACATTTTGTAAAAAAAAATGGGAATACTATCAGGATTACTTTTGCAGGGCTCCAGACTGAGCCTAAAAAGGTCGCATTCGCGACCAAAAATATTAATTTGCGAATGATATTTTTGCTGAGATTGCCACTGGCGACAATATAAATTTACATGTTATAATTTAATAATTGCATGTACTGTCTTTTTAATTGCGTTTTGTGAGGAGGTGCCTCATGAGGTCCTGCGCGTGAAGTTCAAATTCATCCAGAGTGCCAAAATACGCACGGTGAAAGCGGGAATCAGCTTTCCTCCTCAGAAAGTATCAGACTTTTTTAAACAATCCTCATCTCTGTTGAGCACCAATGCTGATGGCACACCTGCTAATAAAAAGACAGACTCCATTGTGCCAGCATGAGAGAGATAGAAAATGACGGAGACACAGAGGATCATCTTTTCGTGTCAGTCAATGAACGCCCAAGTAAAAGCGCAGAAAGGCATTTTAAGACTTACTGGATTCAAGAGTTTGCATGGCTCAGGTGTGATCATCACACACAGAAAATGTTTTGTGACTTTTGTTCCAAAGCGGGCAGAGAAATAGCAGGAAAACGGATTTCATTACTGGAACGAACCATTTCAAGAAAGAGACAGGGCGATAGTCAAAAGCATAAAAAAGCTTGTGACTATGTAATCACAGAGAGCGCCACAAAAATACCGTTAGCACAAGCAGTGTCTCGTGCATGTGAACTACATGATGAGACCGAATGGAAAGAGCTAAAAATAAAATTCAACACCGCCTACATGAATGCATGTGAAGAGCTGCCTTTCACCAAATTTACCTCTCAGATATTACTAATGAAGAAAAATTGACTGGATGTGTGCAAGAGTTGAGATATTGCTTGTCCTACCAATATTGGCTGCTCAGTGCAAATGTGGCTTTTCAGCTCAAGACAGGATAAAATCAGAAGTATGCAATTCAAACTTGGAAGACTTGATCACTATCAGCACAGAGGCCCATCACTTGAACAGTTTGATCCTGAACCATGTGTCAATCGCTGGCTTTCTGCAACACAGAGGAAGCCAAACTCCACTCAATGGCCAGGTGATGCTGACATAATTATGGTCATTTTTCTGCACCCCAGTTCCTGTGCTTTCATGCATAGTTGAGTCACTTGGCCTTGTTACCATGTCGGAGGTATGGCTTTTTGGCCGCAAGTCTTCCATGAAGGCCACTTCTTACCAGATTCTCTGGACAGTACAAGGGTGTACAAGGGTTCCACTGGTTTCTGCCAGGTCTGAGCTGATGGCACTGCTGGACATCTTCTGATTGTGAAGGGAAGTAAGCTTGATGTGTCTTTCTGCAGACATCCCCTGCAGTAAGTTTCCTTGGCCAACCACTGCATCTACGGTCCTCAACATTGCCCGTATCTTTGTGCTTCTTCAAAAGAGCTTGGATATCACATCTGGAAACCCTGTCTGCCTTGAAATATCTGTCTGGGAGAGACCTTGCTGATGCAGTATAACTACCTTCTGTATTGTTGCTGTGCTTAGTCTTGCCATGGCGTATGACTTTTGACAGTAAACTGTCTTCAGCCCTAACCCCAGAGGTGCAAGGCAAACATGCCAACCACTAAGCCACCTCGCCATAATTGAGGGTTAAGGGCCTTGCTTAAGGGCCTCACAATGGCAGCTTGGTGGTGCTAGGATTTTTTAAACTCACAACCTTCCAATCAGTAGTCCAATGTCATAACCACTGAGCTACCCACTGCAGATGTCCGCTACGACCTCTATCATCCACAAGGAATTTCTTCCCACAGAACTGCCTCTCACTGGATTCTTTTTTTTTTTTTTGCTTGTTTGTTTGTTTTTCTTTTTTTTTTTGTTTTGTTCTTGCATCGTTCTCTGTAAACTCTATAGACTGTTGTGCTTTAAAAGCCTTTTAAAGCCCAGACCAGCAGTTTCTGAAATACTCAAACAAGCCCATCTGGCACCAACAACCACACCATTATCAAAATCACTGAGATCACATTTTTCCTCATTCTGATGTTTGATATGAACTTTCACTGAAGTTCTTTACCTGTATTTGCATTACTTTATGCATTGTACTGCTGTCACATGATTTGCTGATTGGATAATTGCATAAATGAGCAGGTGTACAGGTGTTCCTATTAAAGTGGACAATTTAAAAAGTAAAACAACTTATAATATTGCCATTAGAATTTAAGGGCAATAACTCAACATCTTCAAATGCTCTAGTTATAAGACCATCGACCAAGTTTTCAAAGCTAATATGTGAGAGGAAAGTCTTCACCCTTTCTTTTTCTCCTCCTTTTTTCTTAATGTGTTTTCAGTGTCTGTCAATCCAAAGAGGAGAAGTCTGAGCTCATTTCTCATTTTGTCTGGCAGACTTGATATACTTGGCCAGTTTTGCGCCAACATTGCAGACTGTGGTTGCCAAGCGAATCCAAATCACATAAATTGCTTTCATATTCTCAATGCATATTTCAGTTCTCATGTCAGAGACTGCTACCTTAAGTTACATTCACAGGTTAAAAGAAATAGGCTGATTGAGAAATAGACTGCTGCATAAGGCTTCAGGACAAAATAAGGATACTTTGAGGTAGCTTGGAAATTATTAAATAATTACAGTAGACTACTGGATGTTTATAATGCGCATACCGAGAAGTACATGAGGAATTTATATTTTTTAAAAATAATAGATTTTAATTAAAAAAAGGGACTGTAAATGACTGATGATTTAAACCTCGGGATGTTATCCTTTTTTGTTTTGTTTTCATAATTTTTCATTTAATTTTCTTTGTTATATCATAGCAAATGTGATTATTATGGTAAGATAAGATAAGAAAAGAAGGATTATGTCTTTATGAGCTCTTCATCAGTTGCACAAATTTCTCTCTTTTTCTAGACATTTTTCCTCTCCTCCTTTCTTCACTGGCCATCTACTTCATCCACTCTTTTCTCTTTCACTTTATCCCTCTTGCTCAATTTTTTTCCTTCTTATATTTGTTTCCTTTTCTCTCACCTTCCACTCTTATTCTGCTGATTTCTTTGCTTGCTCTTTCTTCCCATTATTTTGTCTTTCTCTACTTAATGTGCCTTTTTCCTCTCTCACTTTATTTCTCTTCTCTCTAACTACGGTAGCAGTGTTTACAGAATTAGATTGATTTCAGTTTTTAAAAAGTTAAAAATGGCAACTACAAAAAAAAAGAGTTTCTCAAAAATATCTACAAGAAGAATGGATGAATCTCACTGTTTTTTTTTTTCCCCAAATGGACATAAAGAAATACACACATAAAGGAGTCCCAGTTGAAGGTGCATTTAGAGAAAACAAACAGCGCTCCCCCACAGTATCAGCTTTACCTAATTTGAAAGGATTTTAGAGTTGGTTCATGTCCCAGAAGAAAAGAAAAACACCTGGCTTATCTTTTGTTACAGATTGATGGAGGGAAAGTTTAGAAATTTGAACTTTTAATGTAAAGTCCTGTCTGTGGTGGTGATTAAAAAAAAAAAAAAAGTTTCAGTGTTCCATTAACAATATACCACTAACATGTGAAGGCAGACATTTTGTCAGTTTGACCCCTTCTACTAAATTTTGCCATTTCTCTCCTTGTGTGTATGTATATATACGTGCGTATGAGTAAGTATCAGGGTGTGACAAAGCGAAGGATACCTCAAAGCTGCACAGAGGCACCCGACTGATACCCAAGGTCAAAGGTCATGAGAAAAGCACAGAACAAAAGATCTCGTTCAGGGAATATCGGAGAGAAAGAAAGCACTTGCATTCTGTGTGTCCATGTCTGTATTTTAGCTAAATAGAAGAAGCAATAATACTTTTGTGTAGTAACATGGACATGTGATTGTTCGCTCTGAAAAGAAAGTTTCCCCCAAGGTGATACAGGAAGACAAAAGCAAGAGATTTTTCCTCTTAGAGGTAACACTAGCCAATCTCCCCTGAAGCACTCAACATTTCCTCTACAAAACACATGGAGGAAAGGGAGTGTTCGCTCTCTTAGTGTGTTCATTCAAAGCTTGTCCAACTGGTCTATACAATATTTATTAGCTGTGTTTATATGGTAAACAACAGAGAGAAAGATGATGTCTCTCTGTGCAATGTACAATAACTACATTTAACTCCAGAAATATTGACACCCTTCACCTGTTTTAAAATGACCTACATGACTACAGTGAAGCATATCTGGAGATATAGTGAAGCATCTGCTGGAGAGAATAATTACACAAAGCCTCTTCCTTTCTTTATATTCTTGAGTCTGTGCGTGTCGACTACCCTCTACAAGTCAATCCTTTTATTAAGGAGGATTATGTTTGTTTGTTTGTTTGGGTTCATTATATTGTTGATACATGTACAGCCAAGTTTGAACCTCTTGGCAGAGGCAACCAGGTTTTACACTAATTATCAAGTGCACCTGTACCACCAGCCTCAAAACAGCACACAAGGCAAGGCAAAGGCGAAATATTGATTTTCTGCTGTGTTTTTAACCATTTTCGTGTTGACTTGGCTCATTAATCTGTTCAAAGCTCTATCGATGGTCAAATCTGAACCTCTTGGCAGAGGCAACTAGATTCTGGACTGAAATATCTTGCTACTTAGCAGAATTCATGATGCCATCAGTGGGTATCAGGTGCTTTTCCTTGTGTGAAGTCCCTGGGTTTTTTTTTTTTTTTGGGGCGGGGGGAGGTTCACAAAAAAAAAATAAAACAAAATAAAAAAGAGAGAGATTTTGGTTTCATCTGACCATAACACACAATGCCAGTTGAGGTTGTAATGACACGTGGTGATGTTCAGATGCTGCATTCTGTGGTTTGCATCCAGGAACTGCTTCTTTCTTGCAAACCTTCTAAATAGCTTGTTGTTTTAAATTTGGCGTCTAATAATCTTGCCAACCACAGGAATCAGCTAAACTATACAATACTTAAACTGCGATCGTTGGATTTGTCTTTGCTTTACTATTGTTTTAAAAGTTGTCCACTCACAGTAAGAAATGTAAAATTTTAGTATTTGTTAGATTGCACATTGCACTTTGTTTGGTTATATGTTATATGTATATGAGGTGATGGATGTGTACATTGAAGGTATTAACTGGAATTAATTGGAATTAACTGTCTAAACTCCCAAACCCCCACCAGTTCTCTCAGTCAATTTCCCTTTCTGTCCCAGTCTTATTTAATGACCCACCCCACCCCCAGTACACACACACAGACACACACTGTAAGCTGTAAGAAGGATAATCTTTGCTTGAATCAGTGAGATCACAACACATAGATCAAATACCATCACAGGCCACCTGACCTCTCACAGGTCGTTGCTCCAGAGGGTCGTGTGTGTGTGTGTGTGTGTGTGTGTGTGTGTGTGTGTGTGTGTGTGTGTGTGTGTGTGTGTGTGTGTGTGTGTGTGTGTGTGTGTGTGTAGGGATGGGGGTGTGGGGGATGGTGACAGTGAGCGCAAACAATCTCAGAATGGAGATCGGAAACTCACCTATTAAAACAGGACCCAGAGGACTTTGGAACAGATTTGGACGAAAGCCGCTGGATGAACTGGTTTGATTTTTACTGCACTGGACTTTCTGCACTTCTACACATAACTCAGCAGTTTCCTCCACAAATATAACTGAGTACAGATTGCATGTTCATTTGTTTTTTTGGACAAAAAAAAAAATAATTATATCACATTCAAAAAGAGTATTTTAATGTTTTCACTATTAATATTGTAACAAACAACTTTTAGCCAGTATTTTAAAGTAAGGGTACGTCAGCTATAGAGGTAATGTTTAGTTTTCTAAATTATTTTTATTTAAGCAGAATATACTGTAAGAAAGCATCTAAAACAGATTTAGAACCTCAGGACTTACTTTGATAACAGTATATCTACACCCATCAGCTATACAATTAAAACCACAGTTTTTGTGACAGTTGACGTGAATAACATTGATTATCTCATTAAATTGGCACCACTATGGGTGGGATATACAGTGTCCTCCACTAATATTGGCACCCTTGGTAAATATGAGCAAACAAGGCTGTGAAAATTTGTCTTTATTGTTTAACCTTTTGATCTTTAGTTAAAAAAAAAATTCACAAAAATACTCTGCTCTCATGGTTATCAAACAATTGCAAACATTAAATATATATATATATATATATATATATATATATATATATATATATATATATATATATATATATATATAGATAGATAGATAGATAGATAGATAGATAGATAGATATACACACAGTACACCCCTCACATTTTTGAAAATAGATACTCACTGAAAATAGATACTCACTGAGATACTGTATATATATATATATATATATATATATATATATATATATATATATATATATATATATATATATATATATATATATATGTTATTTATTTATTATTTTAGTCAATACCTTGTGCTACCTCCCTTTGCCAAGATAACAGCTGAGTCTTATCCTATAATGCCTGATGAGGTTGGAGAATACATGGTAAGGGATCTGAGACCATTCCTCCATACAGAATCTCTCCAGATCTTTCAAATTTTGAGGTGGACTCTCCTCTTCAGTTCACCCCACAGGTTTTCTATGGGTTTCAAGTCAGGGGACTGGGGTGGCCATGGCAGGACCTTGAATTTGTGGTCAAACCATTTTTGTGTTGATTTTGATGTATGTTTTTGATCATTGTCCTGCTGGAAGATCCAACCACAGCCCATTTTAAGCTTTCTGGCAGAGGCAGTCAGGTTTTCATTTAATATCTGTTGATATTTGATAGAGTCCATGATGCCATGTATCCTAACAAAATGTCCAGGTCCTCTGGCAGAAAAACAGCCCCAAAACATTAAAGAGCCACCCCTATATTTAACTGTGGGCATGAGGTACTTTTCCATATGGCTACCTCTCTGTGTGCGCCAAAACCACCTCTAGTGTTTATTGCCAAAAAGATTTATTTTGGTTTCATCTGACCATAGAACCCGATCCCATTTGAAGTTTCAGTAGTGTCTGGCAAACTGAAGATGCTTGAGTTTGTTTTTGGATGAGAGTAGAGGCTTTTTTCTTGAAACCCTTCCAAATAACTAGTAGACGTAGGTGACTTCGGATTGTAGTTTTGGAGACTTTCTGACCCCAAGACGCAAGTAACTTCTGCAATTCTCCAGCTGTGATCCTTGGAGATTTTTTGGCCACTCGAACCATCCTCTTCACAGTGCGTTGAGACAATATAGACACACGTCCAATTCCAGTTTGATTCATAACATTTCCAGTTGACTGGAACTTCTTAGTTATTGCCCTGATGGTGGAAATAGGCATTTTCAGTGTTTGTACTATTTTCTAGCCACTTCCCATTTTGTGAAACTCAACAACCTTTTGCCACACATCACATGACTAAAGGAATTTGGCCTATGTGTTGCCTCATATTTATACCCCTGTGAAACAGGAAGTCAAGAATGAACAATGTCCTGTTCCTAGTCACCCATGAGAACAGAGTATTTTTGTGAATTTTTTTTCACAAAAGATCAAAAGGTTAAACAATAAAGACAATTTTTCACAGCCTTCTTTGCTCATATTTTCCAAGGGTGCCAATATTATTGGAGGGCACTGTATTAGGCAGCATGTTAACAGTCAGTTCTCAAAGTTGATGTGTTGGAAGCAGGGAAAATGGGCAAATGTAAGGGTCTGAGTGACTTTGACAGAGGCCAAATTGTGATGGTAGAAAACTGGGTAGGAGCATCTCCAAAACGGCAGGTCTTATGGGGTGTTCCAGGTATGGAGTGGTTAGTACCTACCAAAAGTGGTACAAGGAAGGACAATCGGTGAACCAGCGACGTACTGCGTATGGGGCTGTGTAGCTGCAGAGCGGTCAGAGTGCCTATGTTGACCCCTGTCCACCACCGAAAGCACCTACAACAGGCACGTGAGCATCTGAACTGGACCATGGAGCAATGGAAGGAGGTGGCCTGGTCTGGTAAGTCATGTTTTCTTTTACATCATGTAGACAGCCGGGTGTGTGTGCATTGCTTACATGGGGAAGAGATGGCACCAGGATGCACTATGGGAAGAAGGAAAGCCGTAAGAGGCAGTGTAATGCTCTGGGCAATGTTCTGCTGAGAAACCATGGGTCCTGGCATTCATGTGGATGTTACTTTGACACATACCACCTACCTAAACATTGTTGCAGACGAAGTACACAACTTCATGGCAATGGTATTCCCATTATAATGCACCCTGCCCCACTGCAAAATTGTTCAGGAATAGTTTGAGGAACATGACAAGGAGTTCAAGGTGTTGACTTGGCCTCCAAATTCCCGAGATCTTAATCCGATTGAGCATCTGTGGGATGTTCTGGACAAACAAATCCGATCCATGGAGGCTCCACCTTGCAACTTACAGGACTTGAAGGATCTGCTGATAACGTCTTGGTGCCAGATACCACAGCACACCTTCAGAGGCCTTGTGGAGTCCATGCATTGATGGGTCAGAGCTGTTTTGGCGGCACAAGGGGGACCTACACAATATTAGGCGGGTGGTTTTAATGTTGTAGCTGATCTGTGTATATCTATAATGTTCATAAATTTTCCCAGATGTTTTCTGAAATTCCACATTTCCCTGTCTGTAAATGACCTTTTACCTTTTACATTTCCTGTAAAAGGTACCTGTAGTACCTTTTACATTTCTCAAATGTAAAAAAAAATTCGGACATTCTCTATAAATGCATGTAGCAAAATGCAAAATGGCCAATGCACCGTTACTGGATTTGTACTCCCATCTAGTGGTAACTCTGTACATTCCAAGTGTGTCACTTCTTCTTCTGAGGATTCTGTAGATGATTACTTCTCTTACTTGCTTCTCAATGCAGCTGAATTAAAAAGAAACATGCTAATGTGTAGCTACAACAGTTTAAAAAAGGAGGACTACATGGGCTGTGCATGTGTTAATTATTTGGCTATGACCCCCCCCCATTTAACAGTCATCGGTCATTTCCCACCCACCAGCCAGCTCTCCCCAGTCATATAACAACTACCAACCAGAGACAGTGAAGGCTACCACATGCTTCCTCCCAACATTTGAAGCCAACCAACCACACCTTTTCAGACTGCTGCTCATGCTGTGTCACATGACAGAGTAACACTCTCGCATCCATGAACTCCCAGACGCCCATGATTGGCTAGCGTCACTGTGATTGACCTTGGAGAAAGAGTATGCCAATCCTCCCACCAAGACAGCGTGATCAATTTTGCTCCCTTGGCTCCCAGACACAGATGGCTGTGGCATCATTGGAAATTAAATTAACAGTGATCTCCTGATGATAGGGCGAACACTTTTCTGTTGTGCTATCATGCTTTTTAAACAGTGATTCCACCTCACAGCTCCAGAGGCCCTGGTTTGATTCTGAGCTTGGCTTACAGTTTGTGTGGAGTTTCACATGTTCCTTCTGTGTCTGCATGGGTTTGCTCTGGGTTATTCGGTTTCTTCCCACCTCCCAGAAACATACCATAAGGGGGGTTGGTGACTCTAAATTGTCTTCTGTGTAAATGAGTGGGTTTTTTTAAATAGATGTTTGCTGGATGAAACAATTTTTTGAAAAATATGTGCCTCATTTTTACCATTACTAATACAGCAATAGCACAATATTAATGGTATAACCACTATCACGCTGTTTTTGGGGTTCTTCTTGGAACCCTCTACACAGAACCTTTAAGGGTTTCCCTCAGAGGCAAGCCTCTAGATATGAGTTCTTTTCTGTATGTCCAGTCATATTGTTATATGGCACCACTAGAAGCAATGTATTTGGTACTGGAGTTAATTTTCACCCTGTGATGGGTTGGCACCCTGTCCAGGGTGTCCCCCACCTTGTGCCCCAAGTTCCCTGGGATAGGATCCAGGCTCCCCTGCAACCCCGTGTAGGATAAGCAGTACAGAAAATGGATGGATGGATGGAGTTCATGTTCAGTACAATTACAGCCTCCAGTGGACCCACTTCACCCCACACCACTCTGACTTCACAAATCTCATGGTGATAAAACATTTATTTTTCAAACATTGTTAATATCTTTTAAGCAGATAAGTCGCAAAATAATCTGAAAGAATTTACAGAGATAATTCTTTGCAGCAAAATATAACAATCTTCTGGAACACATCCCTGGAATGCATAAGAATCAAAGTAATAATTTAATTACACAGAACACAACTTGAAGTATACTCATGTGTACTTGCTTCAAGTAAAGAAGTTACCTGTAAGAAGTGAACTGTGTGTCCTCATGCATGCTTTACCTGGCGTGTGGATAAGAGCTACATGACTCGTGGTCAGAAGCTGCTCTTTAATGACCATGAGTAACAATATCAGCTTAAACAGCATGTCATTGAATATGAATATATGGCTTACACACAACAGTTGAGCTGAGCTCACATGGTTATTGATGACACCATCATCCATCTGCCATTATTTGTATACTAACTTATTACTCGTCTGTACTGTGGTTTTATGTTTTAGTTAAACTGCCTCGTATTTTCACTTCCCAGACAAAATATTCAATAAAGTTTGTCTTCGTTTCTATAGTTTATAATTCAGCACTGTTTTAAACCTAGTCACAATGACATTTCTTTCATTTAACCAAACAGGTGAAGCTTTATTTATTTAAGTTCCTGTTCCACTGCTGTTTTGAAACCACACTTGTCGACTTTTTCTGCTTTCTCTTTGCCAATTTTAGGAATCTTTATTAACTTAAGCTATAGGTTTTAAGTGACCACTTGGAAAAACAAGTTACAAGTTAACAAGTTAACAAAAAAGCTGAGTAAAGCTGTTTATAAATGTACACAAGAGCAAAATTAGAGCAGGGATCATCAACTTGCTGACCACGGTCTGGATGCGCATCCAGTGAAGTATTTCAGCAGACCGAACTGAGTACTTGAAAAATACTGTAGCAGAACCAATAAACTTGGCAATAGTTCAGCGATTTTATTTTTCTAAACAGCATGGCTTCTGTAGCAGATCCTGTGTTGTAGCCAATCACATACATTTATGTTAATTATTTAGCCGAAGGTAGCTCATCGGACCAGAGACTAGCTACCGGGCTATAGACATTAGGTCAGAAAAGGGGACAGTTTTCACAGACTTTCATACAGGTTTAATTTTATTTACTGTCTTTGGTTTGATTAGATAACTGAAGAAATGGCTTGGTTCAGAAGTGATAATGTGAAGCATCACTCTGAAACATACAAAAAATATTTATATTTATTTATAGCCATAAACTACTTATTAATACATAAGCATTAAATTGTAAATGTCATTACTGTTTTGTCATGTTGGTTATCTTTGCAATCATTTTAGTTATCAAGGAACTTACAATATCAGTTGAATACCCCAGCTATATAATATTACTTTTTTTATGTAACATTGAATCGTTGCCTTCAGATTGGAATTTATGAAGCAAATTTATCCATTTGTACATCATAGCTGACAACTTCATTACTTTATACTGTCGGCCAGTTGCAAGCAGGTTAGTTAGCAACCCGAATGTTGTACGCAATATACATGAAAGAGTCTGTACAAACTGTTAAGGAAATGGGTCCAACTACATGATTGCTCTCGCTGCTAAGAAATTCATGGAAACATTGAGAGTGCGAGCTGCCGCCCATGAGATGTGGGTGATTGCGCAGGGAAGTTGACAAGGGTGTATTAAAACAGCAGTAAAACTCGGGGCTACTAATCAGAATCTTAGCAATTTCTGAGTCATCCTCTCTCACTTTCAAGCTCTTTTTAACCGACAGCGATATGTGAATGATGTGTGAATGCAGCCATTTTGGAAGAACGTTCGCTATATAATTTGGCATTTTATGTTCATCAAGTGGCATTTTCATCTCAGGTAGAGCAATCTCTCTCTGTCTCTCTCTCTCTCTCTCTCTCGCTCGCGCACACACACAAACACACACACACAGACACACACACACACACACACACATTCAAACATATTTCATTAAACTCACATATACAGCTTCACAGGAAGCAATTTCTTTAGAAAGATCTAACAGAGACATTTCAAGTCGCCACGACTGTAAGCAGGAAGTTTTAAGAACTTTAAATAAGTGTGAACATAATCAATTCCTCGCTGTATAACTGGGAAGAAGAAGTGAACATCATTTAGAAGACGTTATATCATTTAAAAGACAAAAAAATGAGTTTGAGGCTCACGTCACAACTAAGGGACAGTTAATAACACAAAGATAAAGATGCATGCCTCTGATTATTAAACATTAGTTTGACAAATTATGCATAAACATCCAGTAAACAGAGTCCATACTTGGTACAACATCAAACAGATTCACAAAATTCATGTTAAAAATCATAAAATGTGATATAGAACGTGTAGACTTGGCATGTTGTTCAACCTGATGTTCACAATTAAACTAGCATAACACCCAAAACTATACAAACGGATCAGGAAAAAGTGTGACTTGCAAAGGCTTATGAGTATAGCACAAATAAGGGGTGGTGGGATTTGCGGGTGAGGTGAGGTTGGGTTGGGGCGGTGGGACCTGCATGTTTAAAATTTGCTACACTTCGATTCCTCTGCTTGCGAAACAGAGAGAAAAGCAAAAAAATACTTTATATGAAGCACCAGAAAAATTCTTAGCAGTTATGCTATGAATAGATAAATAAATGCAATTATATGCTTGTCATCTGAGAACGAAAAGCATGAAATAGTTTGACGTGTGCTACTTTGTACAGACGTGTACTTGTCTGTGGACTACTTTCCGAGTTCCTATCCGAAAAAGTAAGGCTTCCTGATTGACCTGTTGCGTGTAAAGGACTTATCAAGAATTTACATTCCACGTTATAATGGGGTTTTTATAAAAAAGTCTGATTCTGTTACCAAGAATTGCTTTCAGCATTTTAATAGAACTTTAAATTATATTTAGCAGACAAGATTATGTTATTATGTGTTATATAACTTAGAAAAAGGTTTTTATTAAACCGAATGCTGTAAGTGTGATAAAGTATAACGCATAGAGAACAGTAATCGAGTCAAAATCAGGTGTTAAGTTATTAAGAGACAATTAACCCTGTGTGTTCTCGGTGTATACATGTGACTGTTTGAATGCTTCATATACAATGTATAGCCAAAAGTATGTGGACACCTGACCATCACACCCATTTGTGCATCCTGTTGCAGATTTTGTCCCCCTTTGCGGTTATAACAACCTCCACTCTTCTGGGAAGGCTTTCCATTTGATTTTGGAGTGCGGCTGTGGGGATTTGTGTTCATTCAGCCACAAGGGCATTAGTGAGATCAGACACTGATGTTGGGTGAGGAGGCCTGGGGTGCAGTCAGCATTCCAATTCATCCCAATGGTGTTCAGTGAGGTTGAGGTCAGGCCACTCGAGTTCTTCCATTCCAACCTTGTCTTCACGGAGCTCGCTTTGTGCACAAGAACAATGTCATGCAGGAACAGGTTTGGGTCCCTTAGTACCAGTGGAGGGAAATTGTAATGCTACAGTATACAAAGACATTCTATACAGTCGTGTGCTTCCAACTTTGTGGCAACAGTTTGGGGAAGAACCACATATGGGTGTGATGGTCCACATTCTCTTGGCCATGTAATATCTATCACTTTATATACGGAAGTAAACGGTGCGTGTGAACAGGGTTTTCTTATGATGAATTCCCAAACAGTTTCAGTATAATTGCTGACGAATTCAAAACAGTGCTTGATGGTCGACTCAGACTTTTTGACCCAACTGTTTAAACCACTGGTTCTCAAAAAGGTGCCCAGGGTCCATGATTTTATTTTTTTTTATTTTTTTTTAACATTGTTACAGTGATGGAAATCACAACCCATTATTATCAACATTATTCTATTTATAATTGAGTTCTTATGGCTATTAACCTCTTTGACTGGTCATTTGAATCAAATGGGTTTAGTCCAAATATCAATAACTCAAAAGCAAGTCAGTCTATAAATAATGTAGGTTGAAGTTTCAGGAGTAGAAAGCACCAAGGCTGCAATAAATAGGCAAAAAAAATTACGTATATCTTTAAATAATTAACCTTATTTGAATAGTTGGATTAAACTCAGAGGAGGCATGACATGTATTTTATAGTTAAAGGGGACCCTGGCTGCAAAAAGTTTGAGAACCCCTGGTTTATTAATATTTTGCATGAACTGAATATTTTGCATGAATTTTGCATCACAAAAAAGTGATGAACTGCTAAAATAAGCCCTATACCAACTTCATCCTGAGGCGAACTCGGTGTCTGAGACGACATGTCAGCTTCTTTCCTTTCTGATTGTCATGCTTGAGTTTCGTCTCTTGTGCTTGATTTTCCGTTGACAAGATATTTGAAAAGTAGCCTGGAAGCTTGGTGCAAAACGCTGAACATGTCTGCTTTTCTCACAGTGTGTTTGGCGGAGGCCATGTTCCCTTTGCTGCATCAGTTTTACGAGGGCGAGCAAGGCTGTTTAGGAGGGCGGCCATCTTGGAAGCGTCAGTTGATGTACTTTCAATGCAGCTAGCGTGAAACTCTCCTGTGGAAGTCATCAGCTACTTTATGCACATAGCAGCCTTGAACGTTCACACTAATCCATGACAGTCAAGCAGTAAACATGCCCTGTAATAAGGGCATGCCATAAATGTATGCGCGTAGTTATGGACACGGACATCATTGCTGCAACACACGAAGATGTACTGAATCAGAATGGAATAGTGCAGCAGAGAGGCTGCTGTATGGAAGCCTGTGTTTGCTCTGTGTAAGACCTAATGGTGCACAAGCGCCACTGAGTGGAAGAAGAAAGTGAATGACAGCGTGATTCTCAGCTGCCTTTGGCAAGAAGAGCTAAAAGGCGGGTTAACCGAAAGAAGGCGGAGCCTATCAGTCCTGCAGCAGAGTTTCCCTCCAGTTGAAGCTGTGATTGGGCCCATGAGTCAGGGGGAGGATGGGCGGGTCCACAAGTTGCCATACCCCTGTCTC
This sequence comes from Cranoglanis bouderius, assembly GCA_023630585.1. NCBI lineage: Eukaryota > Metazoa > Chordata > Actinopteri > Siluriformes > Cranoglanididae > Cranoglanis > Cranoglanis bouderius. The sequence goes on along the minus strand of CM042565.1, from coordinate 7,942,641 downwards.
GCCCATCTCTTCACAGGCACAGAAACCCAAGTAAGGGATCTGGAGGAATGGAGAAATGTTAAGTGAGACTGTAGACAGATTAGATATTATTAGATATTATAACTTCCTTTGAGAGTTTGAAATAATTATTCACAATTTTCAGTAAAATAAGCAGCATTTGGCTGCAACAGACACATCTCATGTTTAAACCATGAAATAAATCGATTTGCGTAGCAGGCGTTTTCATTTCCCATGTCTGTACTGTCTCTAAAATGGTACGTCAGTGCCTCCTAGTGGTTTAGTCCACAGTCCTGCGTCGGCTTGTTTGTGTGTTGCTTGACAAGGCCAAGATAAAGTGACTTATACCACATTTACTAATTATACTAATATCTTAATAAATCATAACAGATGCAAAAAAAATGCTTTATGCTTTCATGCTTTAAGTTTGCTAGTCTGATTTCTACCACAGAACTGCTGATATTATCTATTGGTCAGGTTTATATTAATGTGCACTGTTATCATTTCTATAGTAACAACTTACACAGGAATTTGTATTGCAGCCAATCCCATAAACACATTTTAAAATATGTATAGTTGATATGGTGATGTTTTTTGTGATGAGACATATATATATATATTTAGCAGTTTTGGGAGTCTCCAGTGTCAGCACTTATTTGTAATAGTATGTTTTCCAGCATGGGAAAGTTTTCAGTATAAAGGGCTTCGCGGTTTCGTAGTAACATATGTCTCTGTATCACATCTCAATGCCAAGTACACTTTAATTATAAAGTTACTTAGAAACTATACCTACTTAAATTGAGCAGAGGCCTACATATACAGTTTATCAATTTAAACCTTGGGCATGCTTTCTCTGGATGAGAGCTCAAATTAACCCAAACAGAATCACAATAATTGAGAACAAATGAAAATTTGAGAACTTGGGATAGCAAATTGAGAGAAGGAAAAAGTCAATTACGAGCAGGCTTTAGGATTTTGAGTCGTACATAAAGGATTTTTGGGCCAGGGTAAATCAAAAGGAATTTGTTTCACGGATGTTTCACAACATTAAATGTAACTGTAATCAGAAAAATTGTACAACACTGCACCGGATTATTATATGACCAGTAGTGTTTAATGCTTTACATATGCAACATTTCTAAATACCTAATATAATCTTCTTTAAACTCTTGGCAAGAAGAAAAAAGTAGTGAACAAGCCATTTCCGCTACCTCTGTAAATTAAATGGGGGGGAAAATCCCAGTTCATAACAGTTCATAAGTTGTTTTTTTTTCTTTTTAATAGTGACACTCAATTTGCCTCCATATTAGCTATAACACAGCTAATTAATGCCCATGTGCAATTTATAAGATTTCAAAGCCATCAGTAGGCTGTCTCACCACACTGGTTTGAGACATGTAAGAGCTTTAGTTTAAGATACAGATACATGAAGGCAGTATTGCAAACATCCCACCTCTCCAGGATGTTCCGAGAATCTCCTGCATATTGATGGCGGCTCACCGACACCCGCAAATTATATACAATATCCCAGAAATCTATTTTTTTGAGAGCAAGCGAGGGAGAGACCAGAGAATTTCTAATAGTAGATGGGCTCTGGAGAGACATATGAGAGAGCATGTGACAAGATGTAGCGAGAGTGACGTATCCTGATTAGTCACACTTTCGGCTAACTAGACCTATCAGTTTTATCTGTGGGCGGGCTTTACAGTCGACCTCTCTCACTCAGTACTACTGTAGTCCAGTAACACTGTAGTGTCCAAAAAAAAAAAAAAAAAAGAAAAGAAAATACAAAACGCACTTCACCCCAGACTACACTAAAGTGTATGGTGGATCTACCTCCCCTCCCTGAAATGAATTTCTGCAGGACGGGATGTCTGGTATTAGTCACAAATCAGTCTGACTGTAGGAGCAGAACATCTAGTCTAAGATAATTAATTGGGCATGCTTCATTTTGTTAAAGAAAATGCTTCTTTGTAACGATAAACAAAAACAGAGAAATGTTGTAAATGTAATTAGAAATGAGACATGTAACAGACCTTTCGGACCACTTGCACAAAGTCTTTGGCGTTCTGTGGGCTGAGGCCCTGCATCTGGCGTGTACAGGCCTCTAAAGACGAAGCGTGGGCCACTATCAGCACTGTGTTTCCTGTTCACAAAACCACATGGAAAACATAAATCTGGAAACACACCCACTTAAGCAGTTCAAAGCTGGTCATTAGAGAATATACTTTATGCACTCGTGTTACTTTAGCTGTTATACTTTTGCCTGTAATACATTAGGAACACACAATAGGAAATATTTCCTGAATGGCGCATGTAATGGGTTTGACTTTGCTTGCATCGCTTTTCAAAGGACACAGTGAGAAGATTGAATGAATTGTATCCTATATCCAAGACAGAAAAGACCAGCAGTGCTCCTTACCCAGGGCTTTACACTCAGCTAGGATTTCCCGGGTCACTTGGAAACTGCGGGTGATGTAAGTGTCGTACGACTCTGCCACGGTCAGCTTGCTGATGGGAATATGAGGTCTAGGCACAAGAGACGACACAGTCTTCACCCAGACATCAAAAAACACTCCTTTATCACAATGCCTTCCACTTCTCAGCCATCCAGTCAAAGAACTGATCTACTTCAGTATTACCCGGTCTTAAAGCTAGCCAGTCATTACTCTAGGCCAAATTAAATATTTAGAGATTGCGTCTGACCAAGAGGCAAAGATACCCTTCACTCCAAGACGATTCATGCACAAATCTGGATTACTTCGTGTCACTTAACATTAATGCACATTTTTTCCTTTGGCCCATTTTTGCCCCAGAGAGTATGATCAGTAATGAATATTGTGGATCTGAATAAGAACCTGTAGGTTGTGTCCACACTTAAGTTAGCAGCTGCCAGTTCAGTAGGTGGAATCCAGGCGGGTAAGGATGAACCCGATACCCATTTGGTCCACTCAAACAGTCCAGGTTCAACCCGTAGTTTAGTCTTCCCGTCCTGCTGAAGCCCTGGGAGAAGAAATAGGAGAGAAAGAGAGAGCGAGAGAGAGAGAGAGAGAGAGAGAGAGAGAGAGAGGGGTGAGTGAGTAAATAGTAACAGAGGAAATAGTCAAAGTGCCTCGTCATTGTGAGTGAAGGTCAGAGGGCTAAATGGAGTGATGGAGAGTGAAAGAGATAATGGCATGTGTACCTCTGAGGATATTATGGGCTGTCTGGACACATCGCAGGGAGGGTGAGCAGTACACAAAGTCGATAACTGTGTGACTCTCAAACAGGGCCTCTCCTAAATAGAACAAAAGAACACACACACATACAGTTTTTCAACAGAGTGGATTTAGTATTAGGCTTTTTTAAAAATAAATAAATAAATAAAATAATAGCTTTAGTCATACAGTGGTGCTTGAAATTTGGTGCTTTAGAATTTTCTAGATTTCTGCCTAAATATGACCTAAAATATCATCAGTAGACAAAGAGATAAACTATAAACCTTTAAGCACCACTGTATTATGATTACCGAAACTGCAGCAATTTTAGTCACTCAACTACATGTTTTATTATTACATGTCTTAAAATTTCCAGAATAGGCATTAATTTCCATCTTTAACTCCACCTCCATCTCACTTCACAAATGCACTTTGCCGTCAATGGCTTCCCGATGTGCACTGTGCCTTCAGGGGCATATTTATTAACATTACTCTACCGAGCTCGCTACATTTACTCTACTGTTCACTACACTGCAAAAACGTAACTGTAATTAATCGCTCCCAGTTGAGTGATCTTGGTGGGGTGTATTTTCTCACAAAAATTATGCTGCTGCAACTGAGAAAGGTTGCCAGTGATACCAAGTTTGAAATATGGCAGCTGCAACCACAACGCTTTAACGTTAGTTTTGCTAACCAGATCAGAGAAAGAAGGAGGTATTGGGTACATCGATCAGTGTACAACAAGCAACCTGTGTCACCTGGCACACAATGCTGATATTACTTCTACATTATATATTTTTGTCTTACAACGAGCACCTACTGCATGCAAATTACAATTACTCAAGAGTTTTTGAAAAAAAACTAATCGGCAGTGAGAAATTATAAAGGAAAGCATTGTGCTCTCAGGCTGGAGTGTTTCTGTATAGTACTGACCCACTAATCGAGCCTGAGTGGCTCCAAACACAGTGATAGGACAGTCCTTATCATACTCCCTGTACCCTCCACTCCGCGCTGGAAGACTACTCGGCATATTGAGGTTGGATCGGATATAACGACCTGAAACACATTTGCACACAAGGACACACGTTGTTAAAAACAGGCACAATGAACAGAATAGTGTCCATTATACTAGGTGCAGATTTTTAGGTTATCAGTGCTGAGTTTGTCTTATCATGGTTAATGCTGTGTATATATTTTCTTTGCCTTCTTTGAATTAAATCAAGTGGAGCTTAAAGTTAATGTTATGAAAACAACATTACATGGTCAGGTTCATTTGAGTTTAGCAGTCGAGTAATGTTCAGGAAGCTAAATACTCTAATAATGGAGAGCTATTGTGCCAGCTTATTATAGGTTTATATTAACTTTCTGGTTTCTATAGTAACAGCTCAATCACAGAACTTTAAAGATTTTTAAAATGTTATTTTTACAAAGAAAAACAGATATTAGATGATATGGTAAAGTTTTCTTTGAGGAGCTTTTTATTTAACTTTTATGGAAGGAGTTTACAAGTTTCAGCACTTTGTAATGGTTTTCCACCATGGGAGAGTCTTCAGGACAAGGAATTTTGTGGATTGTGGTTTCTTCGTAATAACAATAACAATAACAAGCTTGTGAAAAAAGAGAGGCTGGCAGAGGGAGCAACTATTTATAGCCGCTACAATTGTAAGTGACAACAGGAATTAACTTGTTTTGCAGACAGTCCTCTACATTAAATGTAATTATAAACTACTATATGCCGTTTTTGTTTTTTTTGTTTTTTGTTCAATTAATAAAATGCAGTCATTTGTTGCTGTGGTATAAGAGAAATAAAAGACTTTCATTAGATTAGTTGTTAAGTATATTGCTAAAATAAAATATTATGCAAGTAGATGCAATTCACTGTCAGTATGTGTGTGTACAAACTATTTTTTAAATTTATGTTTATCCTATTGGCACATACTGGTTAGAACTAATTATTAAGGTAGTTATTAAGCTAGCTAGCAAAGTAATAACACTAAGTAGCTAACATAAGCTGACTATTACTGACTCTGCCGTTACAAAGCTGTGTTAAACTCAGCTTTACAACTGTGTCGACTTCTCTGGCTAAGGCTCATACACTGTATATAAAGACAAGCAAACAGATCCAAAGGCCTAAGACCAGAGAATGAGAGAAATACACAGCAGGACATGGACAGGAAATGGTGACGGGGATAGATACACAAGTGAGAAACAAAGCAAGGGCAACTATCAACATTGGACAAGCTCATCTGAAAAATGAATACATGTAAACATCCCCTGACCCCTGAACTCTGACCTTTGGCATCAAAGCACTGGGTGATCCAATGTTTTCCAAATACCACATCCATCCTCTCACCATGACGACACACAAACAGTGCTCTCTTGGGCAGTCGAGACTGGCTATTGGTCTGCAACATCTAAAAGCGAAGAAGGAAAGAGTCACATTAACTGTTCTACAGTAACCTAATAAGTGAAGGACGTTTTCTATAACAGGGACATTATTTTTTTTAGACAAGGTTTTATTTTTCCGACTGCTCTGTTTTAGGACAGGTTAAATTAGTTGATACCTAATAAACTTGATTAAAGACAATAGATTTTTCTAAATAATTTGTGTAAACCCAAGACACACATTTTAAAAAGAAGGGAGATGCTTTAAATTGTTAGAGTTTCCTCCCGTTCTCTGAGTCGCTCGCTAGGCAAGCGACTGACTCGAACACTTCCGCATTCCATTCTCCGCACCACCGTTGAGGAAGCTCCCCATTCACGAACTCCCGTTTTGTTTACTTTGCCATGTGCTTTTGTTTTTGTTTTACGTCATGTCTCTGCCCTGTTCACTGATAGGTTTTCCGTTTATTGTTTGATTATGAGTTTCAGGTGTTTTGTGTTTTATCTCATTTGTTTTTGATTACCCTCTTTATTTAAACTTCTTCCCGTTTCCGCTTCCTCGCGGAGTATTAGATATAAGTAAATAAGGATAAATAAATGTATAACCAAATGGATGAAGGGATATGAACGAAGATTCTGTGCTTTTGCTCACGTTTCCTAAACCATGGACCCTTAGCCGGATATTCGTTTGGATTTGTACCTCGCTCTCTGTGGATTACTATTTTGCTAACTTTGGATTAATACCCTGCCTTTTGGATTTATGTTGTATTCTTCTGTGGGTATATTACCAAGTGGATTATTGTTTGTTTCCCTTTTGCCTCCCAGGATTTTGTGTTCCCTGTCCATATACTTTTGGTTTTGTGACTGTTCCGTTTCTTTTGAATGTTCTGAATAAACCTCATTTCCCCAGCGAATGCATCCTGTCTTCCCCGTGATTTTGTAACATAAATGATTTGGTCAGTCTTTAAAAGCTTCAGACAGAAACTTCTCATAATGTTAGTAAGCTAATAAGATTTATGGAGTTCCTCAGTATGGACGCTACAGCGTACACATTTGACTGTTTATATATCTTTGTGTACAGTGAGGGTGAATCTTGTGTTTCTTACCTGCATCGGATGACCTATGACACTCAAAGGGTGTTGTTCCACTGAGCTGTGGTCATCAAGGAGACGTCCATCCAGCTGTCCATCAAAAAAAGGCCCGCCTACCGCACCAATGCTTACAGTTGGGGAGGTGCAGTTGAGGAAAGAATGGGACCTGTCAAAACATGAGAAACTAAGTAAATACAAGTACTCTGTACCTTTTCATATTTTTCTAGAAAGTGCATAAAATGGCTCTCTCACCCATGAAGCACCCATGTGTCACACTCGTCTGCTCGGTTGACGTAGTTCTCAGGCAGTAGGCCGGAAAGCCCCGTGCCCATAGATGTACCATAAACCCATCCCTCACTGGCACTACCCTGCTCCACTGGAGACATGAAGATGAAGTCTCCTGGCACCAGTTCTAGTTCATCCTCATTCTGGGGAATGTATGGATACATCACCCGCAATGTCTGTGGGGCAAAATGGAACACATGGGTCATCGCTAAACAGGGTGAACATTATGTGCAGAAGCTATATTTGAACTTTATGGATGCAAGAGAGGCCTGTAGGTCCTTTGATGTTGTCCTTGGCTCTTTTGTGACTTCCTGGATGAGTAGTTGCTGTGCTCTTGGAGGAATTTTGGAAGGTCGGCGGTGGAGGTGGAGGTGGAGGTGGGAGTTTTTCCATTTGGAGATAATGGCTCTCACTGTGGTTCTTTGGAGTCCCAGAGCCTTTGAAATAACTTTGTAACACTTCCCAGACTGATGTATTTCAGTCACCTTCTTCCTCATCATTTCTGGAATGTCTTTCAACTTTGGCTTAGTGTGTTACTGCGTAAGACCTTTTAACCAACTTCATGCTGTTGAAAAAGTTCTATTTAAGTGATGAATTGATTGAATAGGGTTTGCAGTAATCGGGCCTGGTTGTGTCTAGTCCAGCTGAATGCAGTTTCATAGATTTGAGGAATTAGTAACTATGGAGGCAAATACATTTTCACACAGGCCTAGCTGGTATTAGATAACGTTTTTGCTTCAAGAAATGACATTATCATTTAAAAACTGTATTTTGTGTTTACTCAGGTTGCCTTTGTTTTATCTTAGATTTTGTTTTAATTTCTGAAGCAATTTAGTATGAGATATACACAAAAACAGAAGAACTCAGGATGGGGGCAAATACTTTTTCACAGCACTGTATATATCAGACTGAGGACTCTCTTTTTCTTTTTCAGCTAATAGCTTGCCTCTTATTATAAAGATCTAGTTTGAATACCGATATTGGCTGCTTCTGAGATTAAGCTTCCGAACCACAGTATGGTCTCATCTGGAAGTATCACAGACGCACTGAGACATCAAAGTGCTATAAATGTATGGCGCAGGCTGCCAAAAGATGTGAGACAGATCCGATTGAAACTAAACACTGACCGGAAAGGAAACCACTTCAGTCTATCCTGGCTGATCTATAGATAGAACTG